>CM060255.1:21543322-22043322 GCA_030684275.1 Acipenser oxyrinchus oxyrinchus
CAACATCATCACCAGGGCCTAATGGAGTTCTGTACAGAGTGTACAAGAGTGCTTCAGGAGTTCTACGAATCCTGTGGAAATTAATGAAAGTGGCATGGGAAAAACAGGTTGTACCAAGAGCATGGTGCCGAGCAGGTGGAGTCTTTATAACTAAAGAAAAAGATTCTACAAGCATCAGTCAGTTTCGCCCTATTTCCCTATTAAACGTAGAAGGCAAGATTTTCTTCAGCATTATTGCTCAGAGATTGTCAACTTACCTATTAAAGAACTGCTTCATTGACACTTCAATACAAAAAGTGGGCATTCCAGGTTTCCCAGGTTGCTTAGAACACATCAATGTGATCTGGCAGCAAATTCAATCAGCTAAAAAGGAGAGGAAGGAGCTCCATGTGACATTCCTGGATTTGGCTAATGCATATGGTTCAATGCCACATGAACTTCTTTGGGCAGCATTTGATTTTTCAGTGTACCGATGACAATAACAAATTTAGTGAAAGCCTACTTTGGAGATTTGCAATTTAGTTTTTCAACTTCAGAATTCAGCACTACATGGCAATGCCTAGAAGTTGGAATAATGGCAGGATGCACCATTTCTCC
The DNA here is from genome assembly GCA_030684275.1 of Acipenser oxyrinchus oxyrinchus. Taxonomy (NCBI): domain Eukaryota; kingdom Metazoa; phylum Chordata; class Actinopteri; order Acipenseriformes; family Acipenseridae; genus Acipenser; species Acipenser oxyrinchus. The sequence continues at coordinate 21,543,920 of CM060255.1, forward strand.
ACTGGCTTTTACCATGGCAATGGAAGTAATCATTAGGGCATCAAAATTGGTAGTGGGAGGAGAGCGCTTGGCTTCTAGAATGCGACTACCACCAATTCGAGCATACATGGATGACATGACAACCATGACTACAACAGTAGCCTGCACTAATCGGTTATTGGGCAAATTAACCAATAACATTGAATGGGCACGAATGCAATTCAAGCCCACTAAATCAAGGAGCATCTCTATAATTAAAGGTAAAGCAGTAGATAAAACGTTCTTCATTAATGGTGAGGCAATACCAACAGTGTCTGAGAAGCCAGTTAAGAGTCTTGGGAGATGGTACGACGGGTATCTAAAGGACACAGTTTGTGTGGGAGAAGTTAGACAACAAGCAGTGGAAGGGTTGAAGAGCATAGACAGCAGCGCTTTACCAGGCAAACTAAAACTCTGGTGCTTTCAGTTTGGTCTACTGCCGAGGTTGCTGTGGCCACTGACTGTGTACGAGATTTCTTTGACAACAGTAGAGAAGCTGGAAACTTTAATCAGTTCATACATCAGGAAATGGTTGGGAGTTCCACGCTGCCTCAGCAGAGTGGGACTTTATGGTAAAGGAATACTGCAGCTACCAGTCTCCGCTCTAACTGAGGAGTTTAAGCGCGCGAAGGTCAGACTGGAAATTACATTAGTAGAGTCATGCGACAAATGTGTAAGGGAAGCAGCACCTGTGTTGAAAACTGGAAGAAAGTGGGCTGAAAGAAAGCTGTGGAGGATGCAAAGGCTGCCCTTTGAATTGGTGATATCATGGGGCAAGTTCAGCGTGGAAGAGGGCGTCTCAGTTCAGCTCCTCCTACATGGCACAAGGCAGCCCCAGCTCAATGGAGGAAGCTGGTAGTCAACGAGGTGCAAAAGCAGGAGGAGAGGATGAGGTGCATAAAGGCCATTTCCCAGGCCAACCAGGGAGAATGGATGAGATGGGAGAGTTTGGAACAACGCAAGATTGGTTGGCAAGACCTATGGTCAATGGAACAGAGCAGGATCAGTTTCCTCATCAGGTCAACATATGATGTTCTCCCATCACCACAGAACCTAAACCTCTGGGTAGGAGAGGATCCCTCATGTCCTTTGTGTTCATCACCTGCAACATTAAGGCACATTTTGACAGGATGTAAGGTGGGTCTTAGCCAAGGACGGTTTACTTGGCGCCATGATGAGGTGCTGCAATGTTTGGCCTTAGCATTGGAAGACAAGCGTAGCATGATCAATAAGTTGCCACCTGTTCCATCAAAACATTACACACAAAAGACAACATTCCTCCGCCGAGGAGAGCAACCACCAAGAAAAAGTGTTAAAACCAATCCTCACCCAGGACAACTGGAAGCTGCTAGTGACTGGAAAATGCTGGCAGATGTTGATCAACGGCTTATTTTTCCACCTGAGATTGCCACCACTAACCTTCGACTAGATATTGTCTTGTGGTCTGGATCAGCACGCCTTGTTCACCTGGTAGAGTTAACAGTGCCATGGGAGGATGCTGTAGATGAGGCGTATGAGAGGAAGAAACTGCGGTATGCTCAACTAGCCACTGAAGCGGAACAGCGAGGATGGAGAGTCCGGGTTTACCCAGTGGAGGTGGGTTGTTGAGGATTTGTGGCACACTCTACAACCTGGTTTCTCAGAGACGTCGGATTCAGTGGCCAAGAGTTGTGTAGCACAGTGAAGAACTTATCTGAAGCAGCAGAGAGGAGCATCAACTGGCTGTGGTTGAGACGGAAAGATTCTGGCTGGGGATCTCAAGCACAATAGAAAGAAAGAAACGTTGATGTATGGGTAAGTAAGCTAGGCTGAGTTGAGTGGGGGACGTAGGGGGGTGATGCTGGGACGCCAGAATCACCGTCGAGCCCTCTTGAGGTGTCGTGGGCTAGTCGACAAAACACCGAGGATGGAAGTTGCCCACTTGAAGACCCCAGAGATGTACCCTACTTAGCTCAATGCAGACGGTTGTCATGCTGATGCGCTGGGGAGACTGCACTGTGGTTGATCCCCGGAGCCAGCATTGCAACCGTTGTGTGTGCTGATGCGCTAGGGAGGAAATAAGCTGATCCCTGGAGCCAGCATTACACTTCAGCCATCAACACCAGACAGAAGGATATCTACATCATCATATGGAATGAAGCGCAAATGGATGGAGACACAGATGGATCACATTAGTTTACTGTAAAGCTACGTCTTAGTTGGTGCTTATCTTGGCGAGAGCCGAGTTCAAATCAGCATAAAGTTTTAACATCTACTCTCGTGTAATGGAAATCATAAAATAATAACCCAAAGCTATGTTCTTGTCAAACTCCTTAAAAATGATATAATAAGAGAAGTCCAGACTGGGAGAGGCAGACAATACCTGTCAACGGCTACTGTGTTTCCAGTTCAGCAACCAGACTCATTTCTCTCTCTTGATGATTGTGAATTAAAAGTGAATACAGGTTGGATTTTTTAACTATCCAAATATTATCTATCTATCTATCTATCTATCTATCTATCTATCTATCTATCTATCTATCTATCTATCTATCTATCTATCTATTTATCTATCTATCAGGGATTTTAATCTTGATATTTTCCATTGATAGATTAATCATCCAATGTATCATAAATCAATTGATTAATCACACTGATTTTCTATTCTATTTAGAAATACTATATAGAAGTGCCCTCCGCCATTTTTCAAGATTAATTTTTTTAATTGATCAAAACCCACAGGTGTGATTAATCGATTAATCATTAATCAATTAAAACCTTGGAAAAAAAAAATATATATATATATATATATATTCAGTGAAGAACACCATTTTATATAATGAACAGAGACAATAAGAAGACATCATTTCAGAATACAGGAGTGCATCTACACACTACACCAACTACAAGTTCAAGGCTGAGATGGGCTTTTAAAACCATGACGAGAATGTAAAGAGCTTCAGGATCTCAGTTGCTTCAGGGTTATATTTGGTATCACAGGGCAGTGAGAAGACAACCTTTAGATAAGGCATTGCCTGGTTGCTGAACTGGAAGTGTAACCCACAGCTGCCTCTATGTATTAGTAAAAATGTAAAAATGTATTAGCTCCTGCTGTTTGTATTACAAGCGTCTTTAGAGGGACCTGATGATAACAATGTGTCTGAACAATGTGTCTGATACTACAATACATGGCAGCATTAGGACAGTGTGGAAGTTACTGGAGTCAGGGTTGCCTCCAGTCCAAATTAGTTAATAATTTAATTCAATGTTTTGTTAATTGTCTTCAATGATGTAATTGATTGGTATTTAAAAACTCTGTGTGTGTGAGTGTTGGACGAGGGAGAACGTGAGGAGTTTGGTTGGAGATTGGAGATTGGAGATTGGAGATTGGAGATTGGAGATTGGAGATTGGAGATTGGAGATTGAGTGTAAGAAAATTATTTGTTATTTGGGTTACTGGTAAATGAACACTGAAACAGGTATTTGGATTTCGACTTTTGGATTGTGATTTAGTTTTGACGACCAGGGAACAGGCTTAGCCTGCCTTGTATTTAGTTAGTATCAACACCTGCTTAGATAGGGCCTGAGAACGGGTTAGGCTTTTGTTTTGTTTTCTTTTATTTTGTGTATTGTAAATAATAAACATACGCTACAGCGTTTTCACCGCATTCTGCCTGTCAAGACTGTGTTTAAAGGAGAAAAGGTCTGTGACTGGAAGGCAATTCATCACAATATACAAAAAACCCAAAGGTGAACAAATGCTTCACAATGTGTCTTTATCAGATGTTTGTTTTGTTAGCATAAAGGACCATGATTAGAATTGTTTGTTTTTTGTTGTAATTAGCTATTTTTAAGGCATTTTCTGTTAAACTTTAACATTTTTAAACATGTTATAACCATACATGGAAATAAGACTCCTGTTCCATAGCAGTTTCACCCATTCCATGTTTTACCCCAAGCCTGGTTAGCTACTGTGTATAGGTAACATGCTCGGGTGTGTGTTATTAAACTCATAGTAAAACCAAAAATGGATCAACTGCTGTGTCTTATTTCCATCCCTGTATATACTGTAGTACCACATCATTCTGTAAATAGTGTTGTGTGTGTGTGGTAATTACAAAACAAACAGTACATTATTCTTACTGATTAAAAATATCTAATTGAACCTCAACATTTGTGTCCTTAGGGATATCACAGATCTGAACAGCTAATTATACAATTGCACTTTATTATTTATTAAGTATAACAAAAAAAGGAAAAGATTCAAATTCATTTTAGAAAAAATCATTTGTCGCAAAAGCTTTGCTTTTGGGATGAGGAAAAAAAGTTACAAGAAATAGATGTCTACAATTATTTATTTCAGCAATTGTTTTGCAAAACTCCAAACATGTTAAATCAAAAGTATTCATACCCTTTGATGCTATGATAGTATTGTCTACAAGGTGCTAGAAATTTCAACATGATAATGCAAAACCTAATTCTAGAGCAGTCTAGAAATTCTGGATTGTAGGTGAACATTCTTAGAGAGTATAAAAGGGTTAGGCATAGGATGATTGCTGTCATTACCATTATGTCAATATGGGAAAAGGTAAAGAGCTATCTGAAGACCTTAATTATTTATTGTCATAAAGCTGGAGAAGGCTACAAGAAGATTTCCAAGCATTTGAGTATCCCAATTTCAACTATTGTTTCTATTATCAAGAAGTACAAGACTCATGGTACTGTCACAACGCTCCCTCAGTCTGGAAGAAGGTTCTTGCACCAAGAACAAGTAGAAGAATTATGAGGAAGGTTAATAACAATCCGAGATTGACTGCCAAAGATATTCAAAGTGAATTGGCTGCAAGTAGGATGGGGTTTCCATTTCAACCATAGGTCGAGTATTGTATGGCGAAGGTCTCAATGGTTGCAGGCCAAGGAAAAATCCACTCTTAGGAAAACGTCACAAGGACAATTGCTTAAAGTTTGCAAAACAGCAGTTGAATGATGGACATGAGTTCTGGTCAAAGGTTTTGTGGAGGGATGAAACAAAAATCGAGCTATTTGGTCAGCGCAACTGGATGTTCCAACACAACAACGATCCAAAGCACACATCAAAATCTACTTCAGAATGGTTAAAGAAGAATAAAATCAAGGTTCTGGAATGGCCTAGTCAAAGTCCTGATCTAAATCCGAGTGAGAATCTTTGGTATGAGTTGAAGGCTGGGCACAAGAGAAATCCTCAATTTAAATGAACTGAAACAATTTTGCGTTGAAGAATGGTCAAAAATCACTAAAGAATCATGCCAAAAGCTCATTGACAAATATCCTAATCATTTAAAAGAGGTTATTATTGCTAAAGGTGTCTCAGCTAGCTATTCATTTCATTTTCCTTGTCAGGGTATGAATACTTTTGAATTAGCATTTTTGGAGTTTTGCCAAACAAATTGCTGAAATAAATAATTGTAGACATCTATTTCTTGTAACTTTTTTTTTCCTCAACCACAAAAGCAAAACTTTTACTACAAAAGATTTTCCCTATAATTATTTGTGTTGGAATTTGCATAAGCACCCATACTCTAACATGGGTTGCGCTTGTTTTGGTCTTTTCTGGGCTTGTTTTGAAGAACGAGGTCGCTATTTTTCTGATGTCAGAAATCTTGCAACCCTGGTTGTGAGTGGAGAACAAGTCCCAGAGAGAGAGAGAGACATTGAGCACTACACTACCTCCGGAGACAGAGAGCCTCCGCCCACCACAACCGCCACTGACTGCGTATAGATGGCTAGCTACACACCTATCCAGAGAGAGGGCGACCTTCAGGCACGCCAATCCTGCACTGTGGATATATATTAAACCTTAAAAGCAAGGGCAGTGGGGGTGGCACCGATCACCGATCACCGATCACCGATCACCGATCACCGATCACCGATCACCGATCACCGATCACCGATCACCGATCACCGCCAACCATTTGGAAAAGTTGGCGCTTATGTATGTATGTGTGTGTATATATATACAGTGCCTTGCATAAGTATTCACCCCCCTTGGACTTTTCCACATTTTGTAGTGTTACAACCTGGAATTAAAATTGATTTAATTGGGATTTTTACCATTTGATTTACACAACATACTTAATACTTTGAAGGTGCAAAATATTTTTTATTGTGACACAAAAGTTAATTAAACAAAAAAAAAGACATTTGTTTGTTGCATAAGTATTCACCCCCCAATACTTGGTAGAAGCACCTTTGGCAGCAATTACAGCTGTGAGTCTTTTTGGGTAAGTCTCTACCAGCTTTGCACATCTGGATCCTGCAATTTTTGCCCATTCTTCTTGGGAAAATTGCTCAAGCTCTGTCAAGTTGGATGGGGACCATTGGTGAACAGCAATTTTCAAATCTTGCCACAGATTCTCAATCGGATTGAGGTCTGGGCTTTGACTGGGCCATTCTAAGACATTCAGGTTCTTGTTTTTAAACCAGTCCAGTGTAGCTTTGGCTGTGTGTTTAGGGTCATTGTCCTGCTGGAAGGTGAACGCATCCCCATAACATGATGCTGCCACCACCATGCTTCACCGTGGGGATGGTGTTCTCAGGGTGATGAGCAGTGTTGGCTTTGCGCCACACATAGCATTTCAATTTTGGTCTCATCAGACCAGAGAACCTTTTTCCACATGTTTGCTGTGTCTCCCACATGCCTTTTGGCAAAATCCAAACGGGATTTGATATGGGTTTTTTTCAGCAATGGCTTTCTTCTCGCCACTCTTCCATAAAGCCTAGCTTTGTGGAGCGTCCGGGTTATAGTTGTCCCATGGACGGTTTCTACCATCTCAGCTGTGGATCTCTCCAGCTCCTTCAGAGTCACCATTGGCCTCTTGGTTGCTTCTCTGACTAATGCCCTCCTTAACTGGTCACTGAATTTTGGTGGACGGCCTTCTCTAGGCAGAGTTGCGGGTGTGCCATATTCTTTCCGCAGCACATTGTTTATGGTTTATGGTTTATGTAAACTTGCATCACAAAAAACAGCTAGAACACAACACAGTTTTTTTTTAAAATTATTATTACTGCATTAGCAACAACGGGGTGTCTAAGCAACAGTACTTGAAATGAATACAATCATACAGTAAGCAGACCCATTACAGTGATTATTATTTATTTCTTAGCAGACGCCCTTATACAATTGTTTTTTTACTAGAGCAACCTAGGTAAAATACCTTGCTCAAGGGTACAGCAGCAGTGTCCCCCACCTGGGATTGAACCCATGACCCTCCGGTCAAGAGTCCAGAGCCCTAACCACTACTCCACACTACTGCCCCGATTGCAATAAACAGATTACCACACACACCAAATTACTGTAAAGTAACGCATGTACATATAATGCCTTTCTAATGTCTTTCCACTGAGTAAAGACATTCTAAGAAAATAGTCCCAAACATTTATTTTTAAATAAAAAACAAGGATGACATACATATAATGCCTCCTAACTCACCATGTTTCTAACTTCAGCCAAACCCTTCGTCTCCTGAATCTATATGTGTGCGTACCTAAATTCAACGGTACTGTTGAGTGTTGACGCAACAAAAACGTCACTATTGTCACAACACTTCCAGGTATTTAGGAACGCTTCGTTGATCAGCTCACCAGCTCTGAGAGTCGGTGAGTTCGTTGAGTCAGCGTTGAGCCAACGTTGCGCGTCACTAGCTCTCAACGGTGAGTTTAGGAATGATTTGGAGAGTTGTTGTTTCTCAGCGTTGAATTTAGGAACGCAGCCAAAGTGAATACATAACTGTCTGCGTCTCGCTTTGTTGTTGTTGAAAGATGCTGTGTCTGCGCTCCAGTTGGGCTGACAGTCTGTGATTGGCTCTCGGCAGTTGCAGGTACAGGATTGGTTGCTTTCGTCGATGCAACGTATTGATTGGCTGCTTTTGGTGGATAATAAATTAATTTGGACCAATTGTGTCTTTGTTTAGTTTTACTGTCCAATAGTGAACTACGCTTAAAAATACAGCAAGTCAAAAAGAAAAAGCCAGCACTTGCGCAGATTCATTTTTAAATCTGATTCACAGTTGGTGCTGAGACATTCCACTGTGCATCTACCGTTAGAACTGGAAGCTGATTGGCTGACCGTACTGAATTGATTTAGAATCTGAAATCTGGGGGTCACTGGACCTAAGGCCCAGTGGCTTTTGGTATGGAGTGAACAGCATGGTAAGATTGTTTTTGGAATACATTTCATCAGATCACTTGATGATTGTGAAGTAAAAGTGAATACAGGTTGGATTTTAAAAACAGTAATCTGGATGTGTCTGATATCAAAATAGTACCAGTCTTGAGTAATTTATTGAAGAGGTACTTTAAATGTTCCTAATATTTAACCCTATATTAACAAATATTGCTGTGTATATATATATATATATATATATATATATATATATATATATATATATATATGACAAACTCTGTTTTTGAGGTGCAGGTGCAGTGACTTTTTATTGTGCTGATTAACAATTGATATCACGAAGACGCTGCAAAATGATCTGTCAATCTTGGGCAGGTGTTGTGACTCTTGGTCTCCCAGTTCGTGGCCTGTCATTGACAGAGTGTGTCTGGTTATACCGTCTCGCAAGGTTTGAAATTGCTGGCTGTGAGCGCCCAAGACGGCGAGCCACAGTACGCTGCCTAGTCCAATCTCCATCATGCAGATTGCACGAAGACGCTGCTCTCCTAAGAACATAAGAAAGTTTACAAACGAGAAGAGGCCATTCAGCCCATCTTGCTTGTTTGGTTGTTAGTAGCTTATTGATCCCAGAATCTCATCAAGCAGCTTCTTGAAGGATCCCAGGGTGTCAGCTTCAACAACATTACTGGGGAGTTGGTTCCAGACCCTCACAATTCTCTGTTTAAAAAAATTTGTCTCCTATTTTCTGTTCTGAATGCCCCTTTATCTAATCTCCATTTGTGACCCCTGGGCCGTGTTTCTTTTTTCAGGTCAAAAAAGTCCCCTGGGTCAACATTGTCTATACCTTTTAGGATTTTGAATGCTTGAATCAGATCACCTCATAGTCTTCTTTGTTCAAGACTGAATAGATTCAATTCTTTTAGCCTGTCTGCATACGACATGCCTTTTAAACCCGGGATAATTCTGGTTGCTCTTCTTTGCACTCTTTCTAGAGCAGCAATATCCTTTTTGTAACGAGGTGACCAGAACTGAACACAATATTCTAGGTGAGGTCTTACTAATGCATTGTGAAGTTTTAACATTACTTCCCTTGATTTAAATTCAACACTTCTAACAATATATCCGAGCATCTTGTTGGCCTTTTTTATAACTTCCCCACATTGTCTAGATGAAGACATTTCTGAGTCCACATAAACTCCTAGGTCTTTTTCATAGATTCCTTCTTCAATTTCAGTATCTCCCATATGATATTTAAAATGCACATTTGTATTGCCTGGGTGCAGTACTTTACACTTTTCTCTATTAAATTTCATTTGCCATGTGTTTGCCCAGTTCTGAATGCTGTCTAGATCATTTTGAATGACCTTTGCTGCTGCAACAATGTTTTCCACTCCTCCTATTTTTGTGTCATCTGCAAATTTAACAAGTTTGCTTACTATACCAGAATCTAAATCATAAATGTAGATTAGGAATAGCAGAGGACCTAATACTGATCCCTGTGGTACTCCACTGGTTACCTCGCTCCACTGGTACTCCACTGGTTACCTCGCTTGACAGACGTGGCATATAGTTTTTTTTTTCTGTGATTTTCTGTATTGCTTTTATTCAAGCTTGCAATTCAACAGCTGAAATCACTCCATATCCAGTGTCCAATCAACTGTCTCACTAATTAGGTGATTAAGTGCTTCAGTCATAGTCACTCAAGCGTGTCATGGTCAAGGACAAATGATCGAGTGATTAAAAAAAAAAAAAAAAACATTTCGTCGTCCATCATTTATATACCTTATTTTTGTCGGAAATAAATGTGTTATTATAGTGATACGTTTCTTTTGATGCTCGGTATGTAGATAGAGAGATAGATAGTGTGGTGTGTTTCCTGATGACATTGTTTGTCAATACAGAGAGTTTCTTACTTTCTTAATATCCTATTGTTTGTATTCTCAGTGTTACTTGCTATGCTTGTTAACTATTCCAGCAAAAAACTTTCTGAAATAGCTCCTCAAAGCTCACTTCAAAAAACAGCTTATTCAAAAGCAATTTTGTTCAGTGTCAACAATGCCTCCCCATTTGAAAGTTTTATGCAAGATGAAAAAAACTCTGTGCACTCACATTTTGTAAACCCAAGAGAAATTAAATATTCCAAATATTCTGATAAAAATGTAATGACACTGTTTTAAATATGTAAAAGTCTCAGCTTCCTCTGAGAATATCAGGTATAGGGTATTACTGTGTATCAATTTAAAAAGCCTTGTGTCAGTTTTTAATACAGGGATCCCACATCCCACCATTCTGTTTGAACTTTTTAAAATAGTTAATATGCATGTAATGAGTCTGTGTGGTCTCCTTCTCAAACATTACTCCTCTCTTTTGAAGCTCCTTCAAATTGTATATCCTTACTTTTACTTACAAGAAAAGGTTGCATCGCATAGCAGGATAGAAGTTATGCCCTTCATGTTCGCACAGCGATTGAAATCTCTCTTAAGTATCTTCTGGAATGGGAATGTTTTTTTGATTATGACTAATACGGTTTACTTAATTTATTTGCAAACTAGCTGGATTGTCATCAAATAGTTAACAACATATTAGTTGCATTAACATGTACAGATTCTGCAGATCATTACAGCTTTCAGTCAGGACACTCTTGTGTTAAATAACCACCTTTATTATAATACAAAATCTTAGATTTCCAAAAAACATTGAACCCAAACAATGGGTGAAGAAAAATAAAAAGAGCACAGCCTCCTCCCTTGGAGCATCCTGGTGCCGCCCGCTAAAAAACAAACAATAAAATAATAAATCTATGTGACGTGTTCATCCCGGTGAACAAAAAATATTAGGCAGAGGAGCATCATATACTCCCCCCTCCGGACAAGGCTGGGAGTGAGGTGGTGGTGGTTGGGGAGGGGGTGGTAATTCGAAAGCACGGCAAGACTGAGTTTGTGAAATAGGCATATATACGTATGGGTTAACTGGAATTTGCTGGTAATAGGCTTGTAGATTAACCAATGAATGTACTTATTCTATAGATTTCCTGCCTGAAAACCTTGCATGCTTTATATCAAATACTATTTTAATGACGTTTGTATTTTTAATTTACCTCATTGTGGCTACTGCAGTGCAGAATACTTGAATACTTCAAAAAGTAGAGGGTTTAAAGCCAGCTGACAACACCCGTTAAATTAATATTACATTAATAGTTTTTGTTTGTTTGTTTGTTCTTGAAAGTTTAATTTATTATTATTATTATTTATTTCTTAGCAGACACCCTTATCCAGGGCGACTTACATGATGATCTTGAGACCAGTAAGTCACTAAGCTGCAGAAGTAGGCTACACAAACTATGTTAACTGTGTGTAGAATGATTTATACCACACGCATGGATGGAATGTCTGTGGTTTGTAAATCTCAGTGGTTCTACTTCTACTTGAGGACTAAGCATGTGGAATACATAGAACAAACCACAGGGGATTTGGTTTTATCCAAGTGATGGTTGACCTTGATAACCTGTTGACACTCCATGAACTTCAGTTTCACAAAGACTGTCCACATTGAATATTTTTAGTAAACCATAGCTCCCCGTTGTATACAAGTCATCTCTATATCATAGTAAATGTCTAAAAACAACAAAGTTTCCTCCTAGCACCCTGAATCCATTAAAAAAAATTAAAAAACTGGTTTACACATTTTGTACAAGATGCCTCCTTTAAGTAGAGACAGCATCCCCGTAACTTAAATACAAAACAGATTTTATATAAATTTAGACTACTTATTTAGACAGCACAAAATGCAATAACTTGGTCATTCACTTTGGTGTCGAATGGATATACACGTACAATTCCAGCAGAAAAAAAAAAATCGCTTTCATTTCAATTCCTTTTTATGGTTGCTAGTCAATGGAACAACTCAAACTGGGTTTGCAATGTTGACTATAACATTGAAATTGACAACCACAAGACAGATGTCACATTCTGGAGCAATATTCTTACCCTTAAAACATCTCACTAACAGTTTAGTGTTAAACACTGAAAGATAATAGGCCTACATACTGTATAAGGCAGATGTGCTAGGCCTTGGAAATACTGATACAGCTGTTGGCCAGCCAGAGAGATATATTACGTGTTAATTGATAATAACAAGATAAATCACTCATTGATCTCCATAAAAAGACAAGATTGCTGACAGGGAACGGAACTCTGGGAAGTCATTGGAATGTCATCTTGTTGCTCCCGAAAAGTCAGACAGCAATAGCAATAGCTTTCTATATATTTGTCTCAGGCTTTGTGTTGTTTAATAATGAGAACCATATTGCTTAAAATTTTTTAATCCTGAGCAGGGCAGCATGTTATTAAATTTATCATTATAACATTTAACGTGGTACTTCATTTAATACATTTTTATTATTATTATTATTATTATTATTACTATTTTGTCACTCAAGGAGTTCCTAAGTGTTATTTATTTTACTCCAGAGCAACAGCACTCCGTGCTAAAGCACATGATGTACTTTTGAAAGCTGTATTCTATCGCTGTTTCTTTTATCTAGTTCTTTTTCAGATGTTCCCTCTTGTAGGTCAAGTTGTCCTCCACATGTGAAGGTGTGTGGGTATCAAGCTTCTACAGGTTCAGGGCACTCTACAGAGCAGTACAAATCGAACAGCATACTGTGCCTTCAGATGTTTTCTTTGCAAAAAATTGGAATTGTGCTGCTGCGCAACCACTTCAGAGAACCCATTAAAGAATTGTATGGGTTTTTGGATATCTGACTAATTCTAATCATGCTCTGTAGATATTGTATAATACTGTAAAATGAAGACTAGACTATTAGAACTGGAAGAACTGAATTTTTACAAATGTCCACTAAAATAACCTGCAATACATGTCACTGGTGATATTGGCAATATGAACAGCTTTTGGCAGCAGGTATGGCACACCTCAGCATAGTAAGTTTCCAGCAGTGTAATTGAGACATAGACTCAATTCTTTGTATCAAAACTAGGGACCTATTTGAATGCATTGACTTTGTATCAAGGAAATACCCTGCTTCTACAGGACATGTGTGTTCTGTGTGGGTTTGTAATGCTGTGTCTGAAATACCCTGCTTCTACAGGACATGTGTGTTCTGTGTGGGTTTGTAATGCTGTGTCTGAAATACCCTACTTCTACAGGACATGTGTGTTCTGTGTGGGTTTGTAATGCTGTGTCTGAAATACCCACTCTTCTACAGGACATGTGTGTTCTGTGTGGGTTTGTAATGCTGTGTCTGAAATACCCTACTTCTACAGGACATGTGTGTTCTGTGTGGGTTTGTAATGCTGTGCCTGAAATACCCTGCTTCTACAGGACATGTGTGTTCTGTGTGGGTTTGTAATGCTGTGTCTGAAATACCCTGCTTCTACAGGACATGTGTGTTCTGTGTGGGTTTGTAATGCTGTGTCTGAAATACCCACTCTTCTACAGGACATGTGTGTTCTGTGTGGGTTTGTAATGCTGTGTCTGAAATACCCTACTTCTACAGGACATGTGTGTTCTGTGTGGGTTTGTAATGCTGTGCCTGAAATACCCTGCTTCTACAGGACATGTGTGTTCTGTGTGGGTTTGTAATGCTGTGTCTGAAATACCCTGCTTCTACAGGACATGTGTGTTCTGTGTGGGTTTGTAATGCTGTGTCTGAAATACCCTACTTCTACAGGACATGTGTGTTCTGTGTGGGTTTGTAATGCTGTGTCTGAAATACCCACTCTTCTACAGGACATGTGTGTTCTGTGTGGGTTTGTAATGCTGTGTCTGAAATACCCTACTTCTACAGAACATGTGTGTTCTGTGTGGGTTTGTAATGCTGTGTCTGAAATACCCTGCTTCTACAGGACATGTGTGTTCTGTGTGGGTTTGTAATGCTGTGTCTGAAATACCCTGCTTCTACAGGACATGTGTGTTCTGTGTGGGTTTGTAATGCTGTGTCTGAAATACCCTGCTTCAACAGGACATGTGTGTTCTGTGTGGGTTTGTAATGCTGTGCCTGAAATGCCCTGCTTCTACAGGACATGTGTGCTCTGTGTGGGTTTGTAATGCTGTGCACTCTACTGGCAGGGAGAGAGACTCCGACACAGAAGCTGCAGGTTTGAGCGCTAGTGCGCACATTTAACAACAAATAATCACAAACAAAAACAACAAACAAAACACCGGAACAAACATACAGAGGCATGGTGGCCAAAATAAACAGTTGAACAAAACAAGACGAACACTTTTAAATGCACCCTGTGGTTTTCCCTAAACACCAACTGTACCCACGAACACCAACAAACACTAACCTCACCTTCACCAGCATTAATCCTCCACATTAACTCCCTACCGAACACCATTAACACCCTATTTATACCCTGTGACTGGAGCCTAATTAATCATCACTTATTCAATTTACGGCTCCAGCCACATTCCCACGTGCTTCGGCAGAGGAATTTAACCCTCTCCCTGCCAACCCAATATCCCCCACACACCCACACCTGTGCACCGGCAGGGTTTTCACCCTGCCACGATGCTCGTGACTGCTTCAGTTTCAAATAGTCCTGGTTTAACAAACAAACCAATGAAAAATCACATGTCAGTGTAGAAAATGTAGAAATCTGAAAATGTTAATTTTTGAAAAGTGGACACATTTCACTAGAGCTGTAGCTCAGTTCTCAACCAATCACTACTGACCCAAGGGCAAACCTGCTAAAAGAGTTATATGTATTTAAATTATGTATAGGCCTATATCACAATGTATTAAATATACATTTGATTGGCTGTTGCTTGCCTGTGTGTGATTCCCAACTTCCCACAAGGCGCCTTTTGTGCATTGAAGGTCTTGAAATAAAACATGCTGTGCTATAAAAAATACATGAAAATCATGCTTTGTGTAGGCACCTATGTGTCATGCTGATGGAGCACTTCATGTAGTATTGCCATTAACTGAAATGTAGTGACAGTTTATTTGCATTAATATTATTAACTAATATTATTCCAGGGAGGGCATTGTGGGCTATTGGTTAGAGTTGTGGACTGCATCCCAAATTAACATGGTTTCCCTGCTATTCATTTTCATCTTGGGGGGAAGTACAGTTTAAGGCATTGGTGTAACTGTTACTGAATTTTAATTTAATTCAATATTTAGCATGATATCTTAAACAAATTGAACACGTAGCCAGGGGATTTTTCTTTCTGCCAATTAAAAATTTACTACAGACATTCCTGCTGTGGACTAAACTTGCTAAATAAGTTGGGCAAAATACACATACAGTACACATGGCCTGCCAAATCATAACAACATCTGGGTTAAGGAGGTCTGGAGCAACGGCAGGTTTGACCACAGTGCTGCCTTGGGGTCGTCTGCTTTTGGAAAGCCATGACATGCTCTGGCTTAAATAATACAAGGGAACATCCAACATTCCGGATGATAACTAGGGCAGCATTGTGGAGTAGTGGTTATGGCTCTGGACTCTTGACGTGGGTCGTGGGTTCAATCCCAGTTGGGGGACACTGCTGCTGTACCCTTGAGCAAGGTACTTTACCTACATTGCTCCAGTAAAAACCCAACTGTATAAATGGGTAATTGTATGTAAAAATAATGTGTAAAAAAATAATGTAATTGTATGTAAAAATAATTTGATATCTTGTAACAATTGTAAGTTGCCCTGGATAAGGGCATCTGCTAATAAATAAATAATACTAATAATAATAACTACATCCCCCATTATTGAAAAGGAATCACTGTCAAAGCAGCACAGCCTACATCCAAAAAAACATTCTCATCAGAAGACCCTTACTGCCAGTTTGGAACAGGCATTCGTGCTTGCAGCTCAGCAATGTACGCCATGTATTCAGTAGGAGAGCAGTTGTGACCCTGTGCTGAAAGGTAATAAAAAAGCATATACTTGTCTAGGGCCACATTTTACAATCATAGGCAGCTTCGAAAGGCAGGGGTTGAGATAAGAGTAATTGTGGAATGTATCATTAATTGATAAGAACTCCGTTGAATGCCTGAATATGGAAACTCCCAGAAGAGAAATTAAATGTGAAAACTAAATTGAATGTTAAAAGAACAAAAAATCATTAATAGTGGATTTGAGAATGGCTTTAGGCACTAACAACTATACAGTCCAATATCACTTTATTCATAAGTACCAAAATGAAATTATTCAGTATCTTTCAAGTACTACATCAAAAAGTTGTGGCCAATTTCAAACCTGCTAGCTAAACAACCTGATGCATGGTCTATGCTAGTTCTAGGATCCAATTCCATCACTAACCTTGGTTAGACTGCTGTCTCATATTGTACTTACTGTTGTTATTTTAAAGACAACAGAAATCCAATATATGTTGGATATTTCTGCATGCTAGAAAACATTTTGGGGGCTGTTTCAAATGTGGATTTCGCAACATGCAAAGTTTGTTGAAGTGGGTTGCTGTTAGATGTGGTGTTGGGTATTATTTTATTCTGCAGGTTCACTGTTTAAGAGTGTTGTGTCTAACATTGCAAAATCTGAAATTTTCCAAACAGAAACTGGGGGGGCTTCTGCACTTAGAAGATGCAGTGTTCACAATCATATTACATTTTACATTCAAATATGAGTCTATTTATTACAATGTTGTATAGTCTAGCCTTCTGCACTCTCTATTTCACAACACTTTAGTGATAGTCCAGTTTGTTTACATTACACAGTTTTAACTCCAGGAGACGCAGTTTTTCTCCTCTGTTGAAACCTTGTCACTACCACTACGTCAAAAAAAAAAGAAACACACTCCACTTTCTACTTTTAGAAATAGGAGGTTAAATATAACATCTCCAAGATGCAAAACAGAAATTAAATAGAGGACTGTGTTTGAGTTTATGTAAAAATACTAATAAAATACTGATAAAGCAGAACACAAAACATAGGGCAGAGACTTTCAACTTAATAACCTTCAGTAGGCTCAATAGGTGTATCCTGGTGAAAAACTTTTAACAAAGTACATTTAAAATTAAAGCAATCCTTATCGAAAAGTTTACTGTGATGAGTTTGCACAATAATCGATTACTTTGCAAGAATTCCGTATACTTAACCACGTTTTACTGTGCTTTAGTACACTCTACTCCACTTTACTACATTTTTATTGTAGTGTACAGCAATAAACTTTTAAAAGGGAAGGGAGACAGACAAAGAAAATGTACTGTTGTGCATAGCTTCTGCATGTGTGGGTACACACATTCTGTGTTGGCGTATTTGAGTGAACCTAAAAACATAGACACATTCTCAGACTGGACAACCTGTTTCTGGTTGCCTGTTAACCACTTTTGGCACGTCCAGGTAAGCCAGGAAAAGGAAACTGTAAAGGCAGCGTCAGCAAAAGAACAGCTCCTCTGGCTAGAGAGCTGGGTCATGCATCAAGAGTGCCAGCCACTGAATGTGAAAGCAGATGTCTGTCAGCAGGGTAGAGGGTGGCCTGGAGCAAAGCGTGCTGTCTAATGGCTGGTAGCAGGACAGCAGGGCGCAGGTTAGTTCAGCCAGCTGCTAGTCTGCCTATGTAGGAATAGGTGGGGGGGAGTATATGAAGTGAATAGAACAACAGGGCTAAGAACAACAAAGCCTTGTCAACACAGACAACAAACAGTTTTCATGCTCTGTGCTACCAGACCTTTGTGACTACCACCAGCACATTAGGGGGACACAGTATACAGTATGTGCCTGGAATGTGTGTTTGTGTATGTATCTGGAGGGTGACGTAAAACAGCAACTTTGTCCATAGATTTGCTGCAACACTTTTTAATAAAACTGCTGCAGTTATTTCCCCATTTGCTAATACAGTACTTTTTTATTTTAACAGGCATCTACTGTACTATATGGCAAATACATAGTTATTGTTTGCTTTAAACCTCTGCTTTGAGAAACTTTGAACTACACAATATCACTACCCAGTCACCGCATTTTTAAACTTTACTTCAGCCAGCAAGGATGTTCCATTTTGCCATGTTTAATAGTTATGTAAACCTCATGTTTGTTTATGTGTGTGTGCATGTGTGTGTGTTATTTTATCCAGTTAATTGTTACTTTATACACACACACACATACAGTTATACAAACACACAGTGTATGTTTCAAGATGTGTAAAGATTAAAAAAAAGCTCTATCTGTTTTCTGCTAAATGTTATCAGTATAAAAAATGCGATTAAACAAAATAAATGTGTTTCTTAAGAACAGCAGAGCTTATATACAGTATATAACCCACACTGCTGCAAACACATTTGGTGGATCTGTAGTAGGAAGCAGCATTCAGGAGTTGAGACATGTAAACAAATGGTCTATCAACAAACTACAGGTGAAATTGGTAACCATCAATTTAAAACGTAAAATTTAACCAGGCTTTTCCTACACTGCACATTTTATTATTGCACAGAATATAGCAAAAGCATAATAATAATAATAATAATAATAATAATAATAATAATAATAATAATAATAATAATAATAATAAAACATTAAAAAACACAATAGTTTGCACAGTAATGTCAAATATTTAGGTTTTTCACATTCACTAATTTTGCCTAACAGAAACACACCTCCGAATGCAAGTTTTTTAAAGCCTAAAGCAGGCTAAAGGCACACCAGAGCTCTAGCATTCAAACTATTATCATTACTACCAACACCAAGCTGAATAATACATATAGATTACATGTAACATGTGTGCTTTAAAAAAAGAAAGAAAAGATCACTTTAAGTTCTTCACTTATGAGCTAAGTGGGGCAGGCAGCCCTTGAAATAAAACAGCAGAAGAAAGAAAAGCAGTGTAATTACTGCAGCTTTCTTCAGTAGCCCTTTGTATGAAAACAGCCAAAAAATCTACTCCTTTACAATTTTTTTTTTTAAATTCAGAAATGAAAGACCTGTATGGGCCAGTTATCTTTAGTCCCAAGAAGCTCTATAAGAACACAACCCTTCTAATCAGCCCCCTCCTATTAAGAAAAAAAATGCATGGGGGTCCAAATGAAAGGAGGCCATCCCATTCTTAGACTATTAGCGAGACTTTCCAGTGACAAACCGAAAAAAAACACACAAAAAAACAAAAACAGGGCTAAAAAGTAGCCTGGGACTGAGTGATTTGTAAGGACCCCCCTGGAATCCACAGCATTCAGTCAATCCAACTTCAGCATTATCCCACCGATATATAAAAGCAATGAAGAATAGCATACCTTACCTTTCTGTTGCTGCTGTTGCTGCTCCAAAAATTCTACAGGCTCATTTTGTTTTTCATATATATATACATATCTACATATTTTGTTTTTGTGCTGAGGGGTTAAAAAAAAAGTGCACACATCCACACAAAGACCCTTTTCCTTGCAACCCCTGGCCCCCTTAGCATCAAGACACTAGGACAACATCAAAGCAACTTGGGGGGAACACTTGAGGGGCCTATTGTCTGGTCTGGTCTGATCTGTTTTTCTTGTGCCTCCCCCCTCCCAGCACCGCTGCACTTGGTACGGCCCAGGCATTCATGCCAAGTAGCTTTCACACATGGAAGAGAAGCTTGTCTCAAGCAATTGCTGACAAGCCACAAACAAGACAGCCTCCCCCTTTCTCCCTCCCTTGGTCTCCTTCAGAATGTGAGACTCCCTAACTCCTGTGACAGACAGGCAACTAGCTCGAGCCCACAGCTCCCCTGTCTAAAGCTTTGGGATCCACATACACAGCCTAGAGCTTGTTGTTGTATATTCATGAAAGCCAGAGCTTTGAAAAAAAAAGAGAGGCGAGAAGTGGGGGGTTGGGTGGAACTGTTCCTCTTGTCGAGCTCCTTCAGGAGGGTGTGTGGAGAGAGAGGGAGGGATTGAAGGAGGGGGTGGGGGTGGCAGTGCTGGTTGGTGAACAATAAAACCAGAGGCTCTTTAGACATATATGTTCCTTGGCGTGATTTTACTTTAACCTTTTGATTGCTGATTCTTTTTTTTTTTTATCTTTGCTGCTATTGCTGCTATGTATATTAAAACAATAGCATTGTTTGGCAAATCAATGCAGGAGTAACCTTTTGGAATTGATACCATTAAAAAAAAAAGTTTTTAAATGTTTTATAAATTTGGATATAGAAAATGTTTTCTTTAAATTCCTTTTCTGGGAAGGAGAGTGGAATTTAGCTGCATAAGAAGATTCTATTTAGAATGCATTCTTTTTAAAATATAAACAGAACTGGATGTTCACCCAGGATGAAAATTACAGTAAAAACATCCCCTAAATTAAGAACAAATAAGCATGGTACAATTTCTCAAATCCAGCTCTTTCTTATTGCAACTTTTTTACCTTCTTGTTTAAATTTCTTGTTTGAGATAGCAACTATGTATCGGCCTATTAATACAGAAATGCAGGCAACATTTTTTGAGCGTGCATGCTTGTTTACAAAGAAGCTCTGTTCTCCTTCTGCATGCTGGGGAGGAGTGGGGGGTGAACCTCCTTGTGCTGTGGGATTTTTACCATTCGCACAGCAGGCGGGACCTCGATCGTACATCTCAGGCAATGGACACTGCCTTCAACAGCACAGCACCACATTGAGCGCAAAAGTAATTGATGCAGTTTATCTGAGGAACAGCTATCACCTGTACCATTCAAGCAGCAGTGTGGAGTAGTGGTTAGGGCTCTGGACTCTTGACCAGAGGGTCGTGGGTTCAATCCCAGGTGGGGGACACTGCTGCTGTACCCTTGAGCAAGGTACTTTACCTAGATTGCTCCAGTAAAAAAACAATTGTATAAATGGGTAATTGTATGTAAAAATAATGTGATATCTTGTAACAATTGTAAGTCGCCCTGGATAAAGGCATTTACTAAGAAATTAATAACGATTCAAAAGTATTAACAACCAAAACACATACAACATGATATTTAACAGGTAGGGTCAAACTCACTCCATCCCATGACCTAGAGCTGGAACAAAACCTTGCTAATCACAAAGTTGTAATGAACTGGAGGTGCAAAT
This sequence comes from Acipenser oxyrinchus oxyrinchus, assembly GCA_030684275.1. Lineage (NCBI taxonomy): Eukaryota > Metazoa > Chordata > Actinopteri > Acipenseriformes > Acipenseridae > Acipenser > Acipenser oxyrinchus. The sequence goes on from CM060255.1 coordinate 21,565,047, forward strand.
AAGGTTTGATCCATCCTTCCTAAGTATTCAAGGACCAGGGCTCTGTGGGTGCCTCCTTTATTGGGAATAAGAGAGACCTAAGTGTGTGTATCTTTCATTTTCAACAATGCTTGCTTTGAATTAGGACAACCGATCGAACTTCACAGTGGAGCCCGATTGTAATATGCAATTCGTTATCTTTATTCATTAATGTTCACTTTTATACTGGACATGTATAATGCTGTATTATACATTTCACTGAGAATCTGTAAAGTACAGTTGTTATGCCCACATGCTGTATTAATGTAAAGAAGGCCACTTTCATAAGCTCTACCTCAAATAACTTTTTGATTGCAGTTTGATTTTCTGGAATTTCTAACGTTTAGAGTTTATGGAAGAGCACAACACTTTATAGCATCACATTTAATTCCTTGCATGTTCGATAATAACAATGAGATATTAAACTGGTAAGAAATGAAATGTAGGAAAATGTTGATTATATAAAATATACCTTTAATTTATGAATGTTAGAAAAAGACTTGAAATGACTCATGAGTTAAATCCAAAAGGTCTGTGTGATCTGAAATTGAGGGTGAACCCTAAAAATCGCAAATCTAATCTAACCACTAAAGATGTGCTGGATAAGGGCTCTCAAATCATAGATCAATATGATCCTGGACCCCACAGTAATGGATATGAAATCCCAGTGATGTTCCTGGTCTGCAGACGAAGGAGGCTCCAGAGAGGAAAGGGTTAAGCATTAAAGCAGCTCCCTGCCTGCCTGACATAGAGAGGAGGGTGGGGGCGCGGCAGAGAAACCATCTTCCATTGAGAATAGGATGTGATTGCTGTGTCTGAGATTGAGCTGAACTACTGTGTGCTGAGAAGCAGGGGGTTTCAAGAGGGAAGCATATTTTATTGTTTTACTGATGTTGAAACGGCTTGAAGACACAGCTCAGACACATTTGCATGTACAAGTTAACCCCAGTACAAGCTGAGAGATTATAATATATGGTTCAATAAAAAATAAATAAATAAATAAAACACTGCAGGCTTTAGTAATTAATATTAAACTGCACTGACCCCCTTTCAAAGCTGTACAAGTAAAAATATGATATCAGGAAAAACAAAATGTTTAATGGGGAATATTATTAACCCATGTTAAAAGCTCCAAAAACTGCTTGTTTTTAAGGGAAGCTATGATTGAGACTTAATAAATAAATAATACATGCTTAAATAAACATCACTGGTTTTGACCAATTGCATTAATTATATTATAGAACAAGGAATATGGGTATGTAGCTTGGGTATGTAGCTTAGTTCAGATTTAAAAACATTCTGTAGTTTGTTTGTTGTCCAGTTTGCTTATTTTCCCTAACGGCAGCGACGTGCTCTTGCTATAACTTACAGCAGAAATAAATAATTACATTAAAAAAAAAACCTTGGAACACTACAGATGAGTGATTTGCTTAACCCTGTCTCCTTAACGAGAAAATAGGCACATAACACATAAGTAGCTGTCAGATGTCATCTTCGTGTATGAAAGCTGTCATTGTGCACTACAAACTGCAATTCCAAAGCGCTCTGTTAAGGGAAGGGGTTAAATGTTTTACTTAAACAAATGTAACTGCAGTCTCCCATTTATGAGATTGCTTTGTGTTATCATGTGTGCTGCCCTCATGCCTGCCCGTCTGGAACTCTAAGTACCTGATGCTTAACAATAACCTGGTTCTGAATGTTTGGACTCCAATATGTTATGAAACAACAAAGTTGCAGATAGAAGAACAGGTTGGTAACCTTTTACATTTGCATTCAATTTTAATCTTTGTCGATACGACCGAGGACTTCATTACTTTTGAGGGGCTAGGATGGCATCCACGCACTTTGAAAACATGTGGGGGGCTAAGGAGAGGCCGAATGGCGGCACGGAAAACTGGAAAGCGCTTCCCTGAAAAGCAAAGTGGAGATATTTTTTGTGCGCGGAACAAATATGGAAGTGAAAATATGCGTCCTTTAAGTCCACAGTGGTAAACCAGTCACCCTGCCGGATGGTGCATGAGCATTTGAAAACTCCTCTCCCTCAAGAACCCGTTGAGGTATCTCAGGTCTAGGATGAGCAGAGGCTGCTGTCCTTTTTTGGCACTAGAAAATACCTTGAGTAGAACCCCTCCTCCTCTTGAGAGTTGGGTTCTACGAGGCGGATGGCTTGTTTTAGAAGTAATGTATTTACTTCTTGCCGGAGAGCCAAGACCTGGAGAGGGTTGCTCACAGATGTGACCGTGATCCCTCGAAAGGGAGGAGGGCCCGCATGGAATTGCAGTCCGTAACCGGTGTGTACGTTAGCGAGCACCCAAGTATCGGAGGTGCAAGTGCGCCAGTATTGCAGTTGGTGTTGTGAAAAAGGGTGGGTCTGAGGGCACAAGCCTTCAGGGGCCCTGCTGGGGCTGCTGAGGCTGTGGTGGAGCCTGCCTTAGAGGCGTTGGGGCCCCACGTCCTGCATTTCCCCATCTTTCCAGGCGATTCTGGTTAGCTGCTGCAGAAGCCTGAAGGTGATGCCACAGGTAGAAGCACAGCGCAATGGGAATTGGGACTGTCCATGTCACCATTTGTGTCATGGGTGGACGCCTCGTCCTGGCATCGAGGCTACCTGTTGAGGCGCCACTCTCTCTTTGTGGGGAGCATTGCAGGATCTCCTCCACCGCTGGCCCAAACATATGGCTAGGGGAGATAGGTACGTCTAGCAAGGCAGACTTGACCGTATCCGGAACTCTTGCTTGAGATAACCAAAGCTGTCTCCGTGCCACTATGAAGCCTGCCAGAATTTGACCCAGGGCTTGCCCTTGGAAGCCTGATATTTGCAGCAGCGTGCCTGAAACAAAATGTAGCTCTGAAGCCACAGGTTTAGGGAGAGGCGCTGTTTGCAAAATGCCATCCAGGTAGGCCGTGAGGAGACCTGCTGTGTTGGCCAAACGAGTGACCTGCGCTTCAGGCGCATACACCCTTTTAATGTGGGTTTAATTTGGGTTCTTAGCCAGACCTCCTACAGGACTCTGCGATTGAGAAGAGCCTGCTGCCTTACCAGGTAACCTAGAACCTGAGCCATCTGGCTGTTCAGTTTGGAAATGTCCCTTGTTTGCCTCGAGTTTGCCTCGAGTGTCTCGCCCACTTAGTGGTCCTTGAAGGAGACCTTGAGCGGCTGCGAGACTGACTTGTTGAAGCCTTCACACAGGGAATGCTCTGTGAAGGGCTTGAAGGCAGATGGAGGAGGGTGGAAGTCGGGGCTCCCAATGCCACAGAGGGCTCAGTTGAGCTGGGTGAGACAGTCAGGCCCATGAACTCTGCCTGCCTCCTACGCAGGGTCCGTGGCCGGGATGCTGTGCATATTGCGTAGAACGCCTAGTCCCCCAAGGACTAAATACTGGTGTTCAGATAGACTCCTTGTCTAATCTGTTGTTGCAAATACCCACTGACTGTGTGGAAAGTGGCAGACATGGAGGCATGTCCATATTATGTTAGAGACATTAAAATGGCCCATGGTGTGTCCAGATTAATGGATTTATGTGAGCAGACTGAGATGGATAAGTACGGGACTTTCCATAACTGTCCTGCAAGGGATTCCAAAAGATTCGCTTTGAGAGTAATAAATTCCAGGAATAAACGAGAGTCTCCAAGATACTCAGATTGTAGTTGTGACAAGTGCCAGCAAAGACAGGGCCCATTTAAAAAGACAGCTTGCACAGTTTGCTTCACTGGAAGATGTTGTGTTTATACTGAGGTTAGCTCAGGAGAGCCAGTGTTTAATTTCAATGGAAAGGAAATAATACCAGCAACATGTCTCAAGTGTAAACAGCCAGTAGACTGGAGAGCCATGGGAAGCATGGTATGTCTGCAGTGTAGGGAGCTTACTGAGGGAGTTGCAATACAGGTGCCAACCAGAGAGAGATCACCATACCTGTGATGTAAGATACAGGATGCCTGGGACCAGCTTTACTGTTTGAGGGAGAAAAGAACAGAAAAATATTGGGTCCCTCTTGACCTTGTGGGACACATTCCCTGAATATGATAATACATGAACATGTATTAGAAATGTAACTGGATTCATTAATGAAACTGTGTGTCTTGAGAAACAGGGCAAACTGCTGTGTCTTGAGAAGGGGGCCTCTGTTTTGCAGACAGACTGAACTATGTGACCTGCTGATTAGAGGACCGGCGCCTGAACTGGATTAGGCTGAGCGGACAGTTGAATTATGTACAGATAATTCACACGTGCAACAACAATTGTTTTGACGCAAAGAAGACATAAACTATTGATGTCCCAGTGGAAAAGGACATTCAAACATCAAAGGACTGTGAGTTTTAAAAAAAGGCAAGATACACAAATTATCTCATGAAAGTGGCTATTTAGCAGAGTGAAAAAGACTATAAATATCCAAGCAAAACTGAACACCTTGCGCTCCACATCGAATGCTAAACAAGGTGCTGTCACAAAGCTGCAACTCCGGGACTCTGCCTGAAAACGGACCCAAGACGAGGAAGCAAGCTGCAAGCGAGTCAACGACCACAAGCAATGAGATGGAGGCCCGGCTGAAGGACTGCCGTAAAACTTACAGAGACTTATCAGACAAACCAGTCTAGGTCTGCTGTACACCTAAAACAACAGTATCCAAAAGAAACTGTGCCCTGCTACTACCTGCGTAGTTAAAAGATTCAGTGAAGAGGACAGAGGGGACGGGCGCTGTTGTGGATCCTGTACCGAGGACTGAAGACATTGTTGCAGCTGTTTGTTCATTCTATCGAGAATTGAAAACTTTGCTGCCATTTCATCCAATGTGGGATTGAAGACTATGTTGTGAGAGAAGAGCTTTTTGTACTGGACACTTTAACAGATTGAGTCTCCAAAACAGCGGACCAAAAGTCTAAGCTTCGAGGAACTGTTGAGTATAATTCCAATTGCATTTTCCTTTCATGGAACTAAATTAATTAATTGTAACACATTCACATAGAATTGAACTGTTAATTATTTATTTTGCACACGTTGGGTGTGAAATAACTTTTAGTGAAACTTTATGAAGTAACTATAAGTAATCTACCTCATATTGTTGTATGAAGAGTTTCATCTATATACCATCTATATTACTTAATCTATATACCATTAATAAGCTTAATGTGATATATTCTAAGATTGTCTGCATCGTCTCAGTTGAGGCTGTGGTTGTATGTGGGCATGTGTGAGCAGCTGGCTCCAGTGCTGCTGGTGTGTGAGGAGACAGGCGGTGTCATATTTCAATTGCCTGCTTGTCAAGTTAAGGCAGTTAGAGTTTTGAATTGTGTTTTGTGCTTAGAGACTAAGACATTTACTTTCTGACTTTTCTGATTTCTGTTTATTATTTGTATAAAATACTACTATTAATTAACCATTCCTTGTGTCTGCGCGTATATGTGTGTTCATAGTAAATCCTCGATCTTTGTAACATGTCAGTTAAATATTGTTAGTAAGAGAACTAATCAACCCAGATAAACATTAAATGATCAATTATTGAATTGTCCCTACAACTTGAAGAGAAGAGCTTGCTTGCTTGCTTGCTTGCTTGTTGCTAAATAGTTTTTTCTCATAAAGTATAGTTGCATACTGCATTTTCAACAATTAAAAATAAACCTAGGCTTTCTGGTCACTAGCACCAGTTTCTCTGAAAGATGAACTATAGCTGTCTTTTCTTTTAACACCTCTTTGGGGAAGCAACAACACTTCAAATGTTTATAAACTAGGCAAGAGCTGGGGACTTTTTCTAACTAACCATTTTCTCTGAAAAATGAACTTATACCCTATAATGGCCATCTAGGCAGTATATTTTTATCAATCAAAAGGTCAAGGTGTTGTTTGGTCTTGTAATATCACTCGCTAGAAGCGGGTTTCTGAGGAAATAGGCTGAAGTCTATTTTTTGTGAAGGTGTTAAGACAATGCTAAATTTACTAATTAAATGTGATAAGCTTGTGATTTATATATATATATATATATATATATATATATATATATATATATATATATATATATATATATATATCAGTATTTACTCAAACTAATGCATTATAATTATATTTACTTTGTCTAGTATGTGCGTTTTTGCTTGAACTTGCTAAATATTTTGTAATATGAATTTAAACATTTAGGCAAGCTTGATAGCTAGCAGAGACACTGTAACCACATACTGCATGAACAGGGGGGTTGTGGTGACGTCATGAAAGGTGGGTAGGCAGCTGAAAAATTGGACATAAAAACTTTAATCAAACGATACCAAAGTGTTTTTTTTTCCCAACCTCCGAACCTCAACTTAGCTCATGATTTGAGACTGCCTGAAAAGCCTTTACCTACTGTACTGTTTGACATCACCAATTCGCTCTGAATCAATTGCACCTCAAAGAGGAGGGTGAGCATATATTCATTGCCTGAAATATAGATGTCCTAGAAATGAGAATTAATACATACATTGTATAGAGTGGTTTAGTTAGATTAGTATGACTGAATGAAAGCAGCAACTGGTTTTAATTGATTCTCGTTCAATTGTTCTTTAATGCTTGTATGATATTTTTCAAATGTGATAAAACATTGTTAGAAACCTAAGTCTTGATTATTGTTGCAGTAATATTCCTAATTAGGAACGGTTTGGGATAAAACATGTCTGTTCATGTCTGTTTTTGTTTCTCATAAAGTTTAGTGGATTCAATGTGTTCATTTCCCTCAGGCCCAGTGCATGAAAATTAACCACTAGGAGTACTGTTCCCTCCTGAGTTTTACCTTTATAAGACTTGAATGTGACAATCCTCCCACAGGATGTGCAAGGGTGGAACTTGGACATCTCTTGACATGCTGGGGCGAAGCACCGAGGTACGGAGCGTCCACTCACTGAGGGAGCTGAAGCACTAAGACACTGAGGCTCTGAATCACCGAGGGCAGAGATGCAGAGGCTCTGAGACACAGAGGACACTGGGGCACTGATGCAAAGCATGTTTAAGCACGGAGGGCTGAAAACCCTGACTTGAGGCGTCAGGGGCACCGAGGCCACCGTGGGCAACGAGGGCTTTGATGCCGGGAGCATTAAGCACCAGGGGGCCGAAGCAGAGGTATTGAGGCTCTGAGGCGTTGGGAGCATTGAGGGCACCGAAGCAAGGAGCGTCTAAGTACTGCGGACGTCAAGCACCGAGGCACCAAGGCTCTGAGCCGTCGAGGGCACTGCGGGCAACAAGGGCACTGATGCAGGGAGTGTCTAAGCATCGTGGGCATCCAGCACCGCGGTACCAAGGCTCTGGGACACCAAGCATCAAGAGTACTGGACAATCGCAAGCGATGTAGCTATTGAAGAAATAAATAAGAAATAAATAAGAAATAAAACGTGGCACAGTTGCGCAGCGTTTAGCTCAGTCTTCAAAAGCCAAGTTTCTGATTACGGGGAAGTGGCAAGCCAACTTCCAACAATAATTGCAGGCAATAAATTGCAGGAGAACTCCAGAAAAATACCAGTGAGGGCTCTTTTAACAGACTCAATCACAGCAACTGGACAGGTTAGTTATACCTACCTTCACAAACCTGCGATGAGAAGCAAAACAGGAAGTGAGCTCCGCGGAGTGACTACTTATTCCATTGGTAGGTGGGAACGAGGTGTCACCCCCGGGAGGGGCCTATCAGCATCTCTGACATAAAATGCTCAGTAAATACCAGACCTGTGGCAGGCATGTCCCAAAAGTATTGGTTGGTGGTCGTCTTCGAATTAAAAGGGAATTGTTTGGTTCAGTCTTGCTTCATTTAATCGTGATCATAGTTTTCTGTGAGAGATCGGAGCTGCAGTGTGTTTCACTGTTTGTGACATCATTGCAGAAGATGCAGTCCGTTAAGAGCTATCCAGTTGTGGCCAGTTCCTTTTTCACTACGGGATTTCCACTTTAAATATTCAAATAAACAGAATAACTGGGCTATTTTGTGTACAAACATAAATCCAGAATATACAGTAATTACCTGGTGCCATCTGAAAATATTTGCAGTACATGAAACTAGTTGAACATTGTTGTTTCCAAGCAACTTCGTGGTTTTGACTCTGACATGGTGGCCTGTATGTTAATGCTTTACTATTCTTCTCTGGGATTTGGCTTGCTTGCATGTAGTAGTTTATGATGTCATAGTATTTTCACAATATTTGGTTGTACAACTATATTGTGTTTTGCCTTTAATGTTGTATCAGCTAGGATTGATAACCAGCGCTTTCAAATCCATTTCTGACCTCCTACAAGCACTAGTAGTAACATTATCTCTGCCCCCTTTTTTATTTTCTTGTGCTTTAATACACACCTATAAACATTTAATTGTAGAATATGTAGTAACATTAAAAGAAACTTGAAATTGAGAAATACTTAAAATCCAAACATTTGGTAAAGAATTTTAATACAGATAAGCATCACAGTTTGCTTCTTCCCCATGGTCTAACTACACACTACAGTCATACCATGTGACCTACAGCACAGGTTGTGAATGGATAAAAAAAGAACAGTGAAGACCAATAAATCCAGAAGGGTGCAGTGATAATGTTGCAAATATTACAGTAACAAGAGGCCAGTTAAATATATTTCGGTTATCACTCCTTTAAAGGTAACATTAAAATTTATAGTGACTGTGTTTAAATACTCTGTTCTTCACTGGAATCTGTTTCTTGAAATTAGCATGGGTATTGGTAGCTCTGTCTGTAGAATGCATACTTCTGGGTCAGAAGGTCACCGCTTTGAAACCAGCTTAGGGATATCCTGGACATAATCCACTGACTAGCATCCAAGCTTATTATGTGAAGGCAATGTGCTGTGAGATGTGAAGCTAAGGTGCTGCATGTATCACAAACCCTGACACTTGCTGAAGTATGGCAGGGTAAATGAGTCTCGAGTCCCATTCTCCCATTACAAGGTATATTTGACTCGCCCAGAAGGATTTGTTTAAAAGTGAGCCAGCATTCTGAAATGGCGTCTCTGTTCAATTTCATGCGGAGAGACTGGATTTCCGGACACTGAAAGTAAATGAAAGCTTTCCCAGCTGTAAAAGCTTGGTTTTCTACAATTTTGTAAAGAGAGTTCTTAAACTCACCCCAATTGCTGGTGTCTAACCTGAGTTCCTTTGAGCAAACACATTTATTATTATTACGTACTTACAGCATTTTCTGATTTGAGACCGACTGTGCTTGCTCAGCTGTGTACTGTAGGATAGTTTTCATTATATTAGGTGGCAGGTTTACACAGTGACATTTTTGTCCTGTTTTTAATATACATGTAATGCATCCTTTACATTTATTTGTGTTAAGTGATGTTAGCTATTCGATACAAGGAGATTTCTGATTGTTGTATTGCATTGTCAGTGACCACAAAACATTACCAGTATATAGAGAATATAGGAAAGGACACTTGTACAAGCTCTGCCCATCAAAAGGTGCTATACCAGTTTATAAGTGCATTTGTAATTTATGAATCTGGCTCATCACGAAAATAAAGCAATGTTGGCTTCAATTACAGATTTAATGGTGCCTAAGGGAATCCGTTGTAGAACCTGAACAATATACACCACTCACTAATTTGCATGCAAATCCTGCTAAGTTACTATAAATACACTTCTGAAAGAGCTTTGAGCACAGAGAGTATGTGACTAGCTATTCAATTGAAACCAAACAGCATGTCAGTTTTGTAAGGTGGAGAGAATAGTTTGCCAAAAGCACGTACAAGTTATTTATGAAAACCATTATATCAAACTTGACATATATAGTGATCGAGTTGCACTCTCATGTTCGTTGCCCCTTTCAAATGACCCAGGACACAGAGAAATTGAGTTTTAGCACTTTTAATATTTACAAAAAGAATTAAGATGAAAATAAACACCTAGCTCTTTTTCGAGCACTAACTAAACACAACAGGAACCTAACTATATAACAGGACAGCTAAGCTGTTTACCTGTTAAAACAAAAATCAAACCAAAACAAAACACAATGTTTTTAAACAAATAACACAAAAAGGCTTTACACAATACCTTTGTCTTTCAATAAGCTTGAGCACACTATCAAACGGGCTTCTTCACAAACAGCAGCCCTGAGCAGACTGGCTGCTTTCTATAAATAATTAATAACTATAATAACTAACAACACAATTAACAAATGTAATTAAACAATTAAAGAAATTAAGGCTTTTCAGCATGTGACCTTCTGGGAGGTGTAGTCCTTTGCTCCCCAGGACTACATTTTGTCACTGTATATATATATATATATATATATATATATATATATATATATATATATATATATCTTTCGAATTAAGGTGGGAGAATGCAGTAACTATAGAATTATGGGTAATCGGGATATAATAGCTGCCATAAATAACTGTTGTATGTGCTTTTGACAAACTATTCTCTCCACCTTAAAAAATGAACTATATTTCACAAGAGCCAATCAAATCGTGTGAAAGTCGCCAAACTTCTACATTCACAGTGTTTTAAAAGTCAAGAGAACAGCAGCTGCATACATTTCCCCAAACAGGGCGAAACATGTATGCAGTTGCTGTACTCTGTACATACTGTATGTATATTGTATAGTATAAAATAACTACATATGGAGTGAGAATCTCTTGCTGACGTGACGTCAACAAGGTTTCTTGTGTCATATAATGAATAATACAAGAATGTTGACCTTCCTGAATTTGTGCCGTTTGACACAACAGATTACCACTAACAACTACATGAAGTAAACAAACTTTTAAAAGCTATTTGTGTTTCAGAAACCTTTGCCATACAGTATTTCAGTCATCTTTGTCATTCGTTTTTTCAGGAAAGTCTACTTTATTTTATAAAATATATAAGTTTAAAATATATAAAAATATATAAAAGTTTAAAGCCCCTTTTGCCTCAAAAGCTTCCACATGTCTTCTCTAAAGCCCCTTTTACACTGGCATGCTCTACCAGGGTCGGAACCTACCTGGGCAGGACCCGGTGTCACGCAGGTTGGCTACGCGATTTTACACTGCTTTTGATAATGCAGGGTAGACCTGGAAGACAGACGCAAATAAACAATACGCGTATCAATGCCCCGGAAGCAGCTTTTTACGGATGCTTCCATCCCAGCTTCTCTGGATTGAACCGTCGGCCCAAATTTTTATTAGGTCAAATGCTTCTTCATCCCTGCTGTAATCTGGCTCATGGTGTGTCTATGCAACACAAATATGGCTAAACAGAATAAACAAAAACATTTCTTGTGGACGTGGCTGTTTGCTATTTCATCGGCCTACGAACGTCCGTCATGCATTTTGTCTCACTCAGCTTGGGTCAAAGTGTGTCGACCCACATCCTGAGGTGGGTTGCTGGGGCCCAGGCATGTGGTTTCACAATACACGGGATTGTGACCCGGGTAGCCAGAACCTCGATAGAAGTGCCAGTGTGAAAGGGGCTTAAGTTCAGCTGCTACATTAACCATTAACCTGTCCCCCTCGGTCCCAAGTGGATGTTTGTTGATGTGGTATTATTATTAATTAGTTATTTAACAGGTGCTTTTATCCAAAGTGACTTACAGAGACTAGGGTTGAACTATGCATCACAACTGCTGCTGCAGAGTCACTTACAATAGGACCTTGGTTTTACGTCTCATCTGAAGGACGGCTTCTCTGCTATTTAGGCTCCAGCACTCCAATAATTTAGAACACTGAAGCCACAAAAGCAGCTGTTTCATAATGTCTTGTATTCTTTATAACTTTGAACTTAACCAAATTCATGAATTATGGAATCATGCAATATTGAGGGTGCAGTGTAGTTACCAGGTTATAGTACAGTACAGAAATTACAATTTACAAAAATACAAGAGAAATTACAGAATTCACATAAAAGGATGCGAGAAGATTGAAATTGCAAATGAACACATTTCACACTGTAGAAATCCCCTTTCAGTTATACATTGTGTTGGTTGGTGGGACCCACACTGAAAGTGCCTGGGATCATTGTGTTTAGAATGTATACTGTACAAACTGTGCACATTAGTAACACAGTAAGCAATAAACTGAATGAAGTGACTGATAGACTGCGATACATTCTACAGACGGAGCGATAGTTGAATTGATGGATAGGCGGGTGGAGGGACAGCAGAGGAATGTGCATATTGGGAAAGAATCCTTTGTGTACAGACTTGCATATTTAGTTTCTGGGAGCTTCCCCTTTAAAAGCAAGATTTCTCCCAGCAGCCTCAACATGGTTTATCAAAGTTACACTGACAAAGAAAGGCCTTCCCTGCTCCCGCTCCCTAAAATTCTTGCCTGTATTCTTACCCATCCCCCCCTCCCTACCACAGAGAGGTGCCCCCATTGATGTGCAGCCTGACTGATAATAGCATTAAGAAGAGAGATGAAGCCATTCCTCAAGGATTACAGTTTGTTTTTAACACATTTAATAAAGGGGATACCGTGGGAGGAGTTTGTGAAAGGGAAAACCACAAGCAATGCTTTAACACTGAAAGGCACAACTTGATGGAACGACTTGTGATTCTGTGGTTCACGTCACTGATGGTGTTATTCCCTTTATATCTCCATTCAAAACTGTTAGGTACAGTACAGGCTTATCTGATTTTCATACTGCATTCATTTGAACCATGCCAAAAATACACTGGGGAAGCTGAAATACACAGAAGCAGATATTATTATAATAATAATAATAATAATAATAATAATAATAATAATAATAATAATACAATTCAGTAAACATTTAGAACATGAAATAATAAAAAAAATAAGTTGCAATAGCTTAATGATTTAACTACTTCAGCACTGTACCTTGTTCCAACAATGGAATGGACTCAGTGGTACTGGAATGGAACAGCAGTCTCCATCTGCTCAAAGAAACCAGTCTGCTATATCAAACTGGGGCTGTCCGTGATAGTAACATTAAACTAGAGCCCTCGTTTCAACAACAACAACACAATGGGTTGTATGTATAGGGTTAATATTAAGGTTCAAATGAGATTTCATTTCCAAAAAAAAAGTACAGTATACAGTAATGGTGAATAAGTATTCATTTTCTATGCAATACATGCTGATTTTGATTAAATATTTTAAGACTGGGTAGAAATATTAATGTTCAATACTTAAGATATTCTTACTCATGTTTACATTATAATAATATGTTTAAATAATTGATAAGTAATTGAAATCAGAGGGTGGCAATACTGAAAGAAAATAGGAACCTACGTTTTTACATTACACTGTAGTAGAAAAAAAATATTCGAAAATATGACTGACAGTGACATCTTATAATACTCTTACGAATCCCTCGGGCAATCATTTTTAGCTGTTTTTATAATAAAGAATATCATTTTGCAATACAGTATATATTATTTTTAGTTCTATATTTATTTAAAACATTTTACTGTGGCTGCCGGTCATAGCTTATTCTTGAAATGTATTAGTAGTCTATAAAATATCACTATAGACTATCTAGTATATTTTTATTCTGATATCGAGTGTGTTGTTTTAATCCTCTTTGAAAATGTGCTTTTGCCAGTGCTTATAAAAATAAGGTCCACTGTGCAGATCGCCATCTAGTGGTTACATATATGTGTAGCTTTCATACAGCCCCAGATGCAGATGTTGTTCCAAATGTTTTTTTTTTTTTATTCAAATACATGTAAAATTCTAAAGCAAACAATTTTTAAACAAAGCAAAATGAGAGGAATTTGATTAATCACTTACTTAACGTTTAAGTAATTATACTGGTTAAAGTAATTGTAACCAACAAAAATTTAGCTACATAGGTCTAAAATGTAGCGTTTTTAAAAACACATGGTACAGCAAACATGTATTTTAATCTTCAAACAGACGTCTGGTAGTACACCAGGTTAAAGAAAGTCAACAGTCTGATCGACTTGCTTAGTTTAAATGTAAATTTAAAAACAGTTTTGCAAGAAACACACATGGATTTAATTTAATGCTGCGGAATATCATATATCTTCACGTGCTTTATTCACTGATTGCAGCAAGGAACTATCGTTTTAGGAACTGTGTGTCCTTAATTAAATACGCCTTCTAAAAGAAAAAAGAAAAAAGTATTTTAAAATCTCTTTTTTATTTTCCGTCTCACCCACTTGATGTTCTGATCGTCATGGATCTGAATTAATATGCAGATCTAGGGGGTCTATTTACCAAGGGCAAAGTGTGACGGACGTAGATTTATTTTATTTTTTTTTTTCTTACTGTGCTTAACATAAATTCATTAAAAGTCAAGTGACTTGATTGTGAATTATATTGCAAATGAAAAATCTGTTGCCTGCTTACACTATTTTCTTAAATTCTGCTAGGTGGCAGAGCGGAGACACAACAACTTCAAAGCAAATGAGTTAACAGGCATCTAGAACGTCTATGGTTTTTACATCACTCCGCGACGCAACTTCCACATCCGGTTTAGAAATGACGCGTTGGTTGTGTTCCCTGAACTGTCATTCTTTGCAATGGGGGAAGCGAGAATTGAATTGCTTAATTGAACGTGTTTTCATTCACTAACAAAAATAACAACAGAAGCGTAGTTGCTGTAGATAAAAAAACAACCCTTTCACCACTCGTCGTGCACACATCAAGATGTCATTTCTTGTTGACTCTGTAATTATGTTCACCTCCCAGGTAATACTAATAATAAACAACGGTATAAGGTAACACAGCAAAAAAAAAATGAAAAAAGTGTACGGGAAACTAGATATTACTGTTGTACTCCCTGTGGTACGTTATTTAATGTAAAGCAAGTTAAAGTATTTCTGTTGGAATCATTTAACAGTTATCTATGCAGTATGTGCTTTGAACTGACAATTATTGGAAATATATAAAGCTGTAACATTTAGAAAGGTATGAAATGCGTCAACGCATTATTTGCAAAGTCATGTCTTCCTAAATATCCATTTGTGTTACAGTTGATATTAAATGCGCATGTGGAAAATACCACCTTCTTGTAAAATGTCAAGAAACACAGTTCTCTGCCAAGATATACGTTATGTAAAATACAATATTCGGAGAAATGCTGTTTGCAATTGCCTTGAATCACTCAGGATTCGGTTTGCCCATAAATGTGCATCTACTGCATGCACTACAGGTAGTAATTGAAAACAAAGTGTTTTCTGAAAATTGTAAAAAAAAAAAAAAAAAAAAAATACACTGACAGTCTCAAACCAGTTAGGTCTCTGGGACCTTTGTTATAGTTTGCTAGTTACTTGAAAACTTTTGTCCTGTGTCTTTTCTTTCACAGGTGCTGTTTTTTGGTTTTGGGTGGCTGTTCTTTATGCGGCGGTTATTCAAAGATTATGAGGTAAAACTGCAGGAAATGCTCAAAAAAATGATTTCAAACTGCTCGCCCTCACACAAAAATTTACATGGCAGATATTTAAAGGCTTGTTAATCACACCAGAGCATGAGATTTAGGCCTATTTCAAATGCTGACAACCCTTCACAAACACAAACAAAATGTTGCTTTGGTTACTAGAAAGGCACTTTATTCACGTGTTCATCAAAAAAGAGATTTATTTATCGATTTTTCTTATTATAAATAAGATATTTGATTTCCATAGAACTGTTTCCATAAAATGAATATTGGGATTTTTTTACAATAATCTGCTTGGTATTACAGTAACTGCTCTACGTGCCATTAAGGATATCATTTCTTTCCCACAGGTTCGACAGTATATCGTGCAAGTTGTCTTCTCTGTGACCTTTGCATTCTCCTGTACCATGTTTGAACTTATTATCTTTGAGATACTGGGAGTTTTAAGTAGCACGTGAGTAACTGCATTGCTGTGTTGGTTGTGTGATGTTACATAATGACTGAGCCCCTCACACATTTGTCACAAGTGGACTTAAAATGATGTATTTATTTACTTACTTATTAGTGGTATATATATATATATTTTTTTTTCTCAAGGCTGTATTTGTAGTGAGAAAATACAGACAGTATGTGTGTATGCTTCCGCACAGAGCCCTATTTTAAAAGCCTTTACTCCAGTCTTCACCTGTTAATTTTACAAAACTAGAACCAAACCGCTAAGTTATATTTGTCAAGTTCTCTAAAACACTTTTAAAGTTTTATTTTTTATTTTGTAACATCAACAAAAAGAATGGAGGAAACGCTTTGAAAATATGGCCCATGCTGTCCTTTGAGGCCTACATGCTGCTGTTCCCTAACCTGGGCCCTCCAGCCTTTATGAGGTTGCTGTAAGTCTCCAGGCTTAATCAGTTCCCTCACTTAACACGATGTAAACTGTTGGCTGCCACCATCAATACAGTAGCTTATTGTCTCCCACTGAGCATGTATATACCCTGAGATATAGTGAATTTGAACTAGTCATTGTATTTATCTTGCTCTTATTGTATTATTACTTGTACTGTAACACTTGAAATGTATTTGCTTACGATTGTAAGTCGCCCTGGATAAGGGCGTCTGCTAAGAAATAAATAATAATAATAATAATAGTGGAAGCCTGCATGCTCTGAGACATTTCACATAAATATCAGATATGACCTTACATTATATACATGTGATTATTAATGTATTATTATTTTTTCAGTTCTAGGTATTTCCACTGGAAAGTGAACCTTTATGTCATTCTGCTTGTCCTCATCTTTGTAGTGCCTTTCTACATTGGTTACTTTGTGGTCAGCAACATACGATTACGTGAGTTTTATATAACATTTAATTTCAGGCGTTATTCCGATTTATTTAGATAAAATAAATGATAGCTAATTTAAAGGACATGACAGTTATTGCATTTGAAAGATCTTTGAAAGTTTCTTACCAGTTAATAAACGTCCTCTTGAGCTATTTTCATTTACTGTTACGAAACATATCATTTTTATGCTAATATTCAATTTGTTCAGCCCCCTTTTCGCTTACAGTACAAGAAAGCAATACAGATTTTTGAAAGCCAATCAATAGTGAAAAATAACCTGATGGCTTTTTACACAATTATTTTTAAAGGACTAGGCAGATAACCTGCAAGTTCTTGCAGTAATTACTTTCATTTCTTCTTGTCTTATCGAGTTTAGTACAGCGACAAAGGCTGCTGTTTGCTTGTGTGGTCTGGTTTACCTTCATGTATTTCTTCTGGAAGCTTGGAGATCCATTTCCCATTCTTAGTCCAAAGCATGGTGAGTAACATTGTTGAAAATGTGATACTTGTGGACAGAGATATTGGATCTGCTGTCTATAGAATATTCTATATGGAGGCAAACATTTTTTTTACATACCATGTGACGTACAGTATGTGGATCTGACCAAGTCACATAACCTTAGAAGGGAACAGGGTCTTTAAAGATATAAATATAGCATGTGTCTGCTTTTTTAATGTCTCTTAGGAATCCTGTCTATTGAACAGCTGATCAGCCGTGTTGGAGTTATCGGGGTGACACTAATGGCTCTGCTCTCTGGTTTTGGTGCAGTGAATTGCCCTTATACCTATATGTCGTACTTTTTAAGGTATGTCACTGCTCACCCCTGCAAAATGATATTGGTCATCCTTAGAAATGTTCCTGGTTTATAAATTACTGGTTTCACCCAGTATTTTTTAATGCATGACAGCAGACAGTGGAAATTATTACCATAACATATTTTTGGTTTTATATTTTCATAAATACATGCAAGCATATTTCAGTTGTCTTCTTCAGTTGCAAAACCATACTATTTTGAGTGTTTTTTTTTTAACTATAGAAGTTAAAGCTTTTGGTGAAAAAAGATTGACGAATCTGTTGAACTTTTTAAGATGATTTCAATAGAATGAGATTATTCGAAATGTTTCCAAAAGAAGAAAAAATATATTGTATAGTGTTATTGGAAATAATCATGAAAACCCAGGTGCTTGTCGCCATTTATAAGCATCATCTGAATAAATATTCTTCAGTTTTACTTAACTGAAATGTTCCAGTTCCAGTAGATACATATTTAATTGTATGCCAGTAATCAAGAGTTTGAGTTTAGAACCTGACTTTTTCCTCAACTTTTTTTGTATGGTATGATATTCTCCTAAATTGAACATTTAACGCTGATTAAGATTTAAAAGACTTTCAGCTGCATTGCAAACTCTTCTAGGAACGTAACAGACAGCGACATACTTGCACTGGAGAGGAGGCTGCTTCAGACAATGGACATGATTGTCAGCAAAAAAAAGAGGTAAGAGAACCCAGAGGAATATGTGTCTGCTTTTAACTGGAGAGATATGTGTGCTGTGTCTGCTTAAATCTGAACTAGAGACAGGTAGGGATGTACTGGTCTCTTGTCCAGCTTTTCTTCATTGTAGACTCAGAGAACACAATAGAGAGAGAGATTTGACGGAAACCTGACACCTCTTGTTGCACTAGACTGCTGGTGCACTACTGTGATATACTTTTACATCTAGAGGATGGTTGGACATTCTTCAGTACAAGTTTTTTAGGATCAGAGTACAGCATGTGTAAATGATTTCTTTTGTAAAGATACATAGCCCAAAGTAGGAAAGCTTCACTATTACTTTGACTGGAATTTGATAAGGACAGATCAAGGCTTTATTGAACAATATGAAAATGACCATGCAGTCTTCAATTTTTTTTTTTTTTTTTTTATCTCCGCTGCTGCAGTTTGTTTGTTTTTTTTCAGTAGCACTTGCCTCTTGCAGCAGGATGTGGCCTGTAATTCATGTTCTGTAGAAGAGTGAATTTACAGCACATACCTTTTTTAAAAAAAATATGAATCAAGCACCATTTTATGTTCATCTGTGGTTTGTAGGTTTGGTGCTGAAGTTTTGGGTATGTTACAATGCACAGCAGTGTTTGATTCATAGCCTTTTTAAAAGTTAATTCAAACACTGAAATGTTATGAAATTATAAGAATAAAGTATAAAGTAAAACAGCAGTGAGTTTGCCTATTTTCTAACTTGCGGTTGAAATGGAAAACCCCACCATTTAAAAAAGGAACCATGACAAAACTATATAGCCTGACGATCTAATTTAGAAATATATATTTTTTAGGTCCATATATACATTGTCACTGGTACCTGGGTACAAAATCAGAAGCCATTTCTCTTTTTCTCAATGGAGTGATCTTTAAAAAAGAATATCCACAGTAAGCACTGTATTATTACAATTACATAACATACAAATAATAAAGCACAAACCTACATTCTGTAAATAACCATAGGGTTCACACATATTTTGTTGAGAATTGCTTTTCAACTTGCTGTACAATTGTGATTGTTTAAGAAATACCCAGTACACAGAGAATAAAGAGAGATGACAAGGTAAAATCGGAACAAATACATGCACATTAATAACAAGAGTACATAAAAACATGATCCAATTATCATAGAGCCAGGGGGATCTCCTAGACATTTCTGTATCAATTATCAAAGTGAATAAATAAATCATAGCTACTTTGTGCTTTTTGTCCCCACAAAGACGCTGTCATTTATTTATAACTTATGTTGTTCATAGTTTTTGTCAAACTGTTTGTCTGGTGCCCTGCCAGCCCAGCCCTGCGGAGCATCGCCCCGGCCTGTTTCTGCTATTGTTATCTACATGTAACACCAAATGTGTCTTCACCTAGGATCGCAATGACAAGAAGAATGATGTACCAGCGTGGTGACGACCAAAACAAACAGACAGGTTTCTGGGGGATGATAAAGAGTGTTACGTCTTCACCCCCCGGCAGTGAGAGTATCCTTTTGTATTTATTATTTATCCCTTTGTATGTATTTTATTTATTTACAAACATTACTGTGATGAAACCTGCTAAGGACATTTTAAGCATGTTACTGATACTGAACAGAAAATGAAATGTGTACTGACATTCATGTTTCAGTATTTTTGTTATTCAGGTTTCATGTTTGCACAAACAGGATGTCACAAAGTAGCCACGCAACAGAGAAAATGATTTTCTGAGATAAAAGCTTTAACCAGTAGATAAATATTTTCTGGTCACAGAGCTGATTTCTTTCTTTTTTTAGCTCGCATGGCGTGTTCAGGGCAGCCTACAGAGCAAAATGTGGTAGTATGATCTCAACCCTGCTGTTAATGTACAGAACTATGCTGGAACCAAGTACCTTTATTATCATATACCACACAGTGGCATAAATAGGCTTATGTTGCTATTGGTTGCTATTGGCTAGATCTATTAGGCCTAGTAATAAAAATGTGTTTCCCTGGTAGCTTTCAAACCAGGGTGTCTGTCCTGCACCTTCCCGACTATTAGCCACCTTTCCCTATAAGAATCATTGGAGGCTTCTGTCATCCCATCCAAATGTATTTCTTTCCTTGACTTCATACCCAGACCTCTCTCTGATTCAGCAGGAGGTGGATGCTCTGGAGGAATTGAGTCGACAGCTTTTCTTAGAAACAGTGGACCTCCATGCCACCAAGGTACAGTACTCAACAGCACTTACAGCAGAGGTGTGACAGGTTTTCTTACTATTGTATATTCATAAGCTATTTTTTATTGACAAGGCACATGAAAGCAAGGGTTCAGAAGTCCTCTGAATCTTGTCTCATTGTTAACTCTTAATGTGCCAAAGCTCCAGAATGCTAACAGTTTCTTTAGATTTGTTTTAAAGTATGTTTTTCGAATGTCAGAGAAGCTACTCATTTCTTGTTTACTTTTCTACCAGGAAAGAATAGAATATTCCAAAACGTTTCAAGGAAAATACTTCAACTTTCTTGGTTACTTCTTCTCCATCTACTGCGTCTGGAAGATCTTTATGGTAATTTTGTTTCAGCTATTTTTTTGGTTCTTGAAATATTTAAGCTGTGCTCACTCAATATTTCACAATTAGATAAGTCACAAATGTGGTTAATCCATGTTAGTCCGTGTTGACAGTAAATTGCACATGCAGTACATTTGACTGTATAAGGGCCCTTCACTAATTTACCCTTTACAATGTTTTACAGTTTGTGTAAGTCACGTAGCGCAGTAGCGAGAGGGCTCTGTATTTTCCTCTAGTGATTGCCCTTTATTACTGTAGATCCCACACATGATTTAAATTACTAACAGTAAGATTATGGTGCTGCAGTGTACTACACATGTCTTTGTAGTAATTTGCTTTCCCAGAATGTAAGTAATGGCATTCAAACATTACTATCCTTCTAATAAGTTAAAAACCTGTTGCTATACAATTTAGTTACACAGTGGTAATGTGTTATAACAATAACAACTTTCTTGCAAGACCCTTATCATCTTTCAGTAGTTTATTTAGGTGTCCAGCCTGTCTCAACACTGTAGTCTTATGCCCTGTGCAGTATTAGGATCTCCCCCACCCCCAAAATCTAGTGTAGTTGCAAATAAAAATAATAATAAAAAAAAAAGTCTGGAAAATGCTCAAAATGCTTGTTAAAAAAAAAAAGAGAGAATGCTAGTCTTTAAGCATTGGTTATTACCCCTTTGGGAACTTTGTCAATGATTATTGTATGAATGAAAAGTAACCATGTATTGTTTCTGTTTACAGGCCACTATTAACATTGTGTTTGATCGTGTTGGAAAGACAGACCCAGTAACGCGTGGAATAGAGATCACTGTCAACTACCTAGGCATACAGTTTGATGTAAGCAAACATACTTTGAGCTATGCGGGTGGGAATGTGGTCTGAAACCAGTGGATAAAATGAGTATCTGTGACAGTTATGGTCGCCTTATTAATAGTGTTTCCAGCTGATTGTTCTCTGCATCACAAAACCACCATGTCAATGCACCTTGTGCGCCTGATTAAAAACCAGGGGCCATTATTATCCCTGGCTGGACATACATATCACTGGTGACGATTATATCCTGTGGGGGAAGCGCTCATATGTATTTATTTTTAGTTTTTAATACAGCGGCTGCAAGTTTTTAATAATAATAATACAAGTTTGATTAATTCAACTTTACTATGGGTCTTATTAGCCAACATGTATAGGTTACAGGTGTGTCCAAAATCCATATAATAAAACCTGTGGTGGATTAAACTCGGGTACAAATTCTCTTTGGAAATACTGTATATTTAAATAGCCTGTGAATATATGAAGCTTTTTTTCTCAATGATGTGTTCTTTTTTTTTTCCTCCTTGATTTTAGGTAAAATTCTGGTCCCAACATATCTCTTTTATTCTAGTTGGAATCATTATTGTTACATCAATTAGAGGCTTGTTAATAACACTGACTAAGGTAGGTTTGCTTTTGCATGTTAGTATAATCAAATGAGCTGAAAAACCCGATCAGATAGCAATTTTGTATTTGCCCTTACAAGTCTAATAACAGTTTCTTAGCAGTCTAACAGGCTTAGTAATACAATACAATGTAGTGCTATTTTCAGACTGTAACCCTAGTTCATTATGTTTGTTGGTGTTGGCTTTTTTGATTTGTAATACAGACTCCTATTTCTTCATTCAATGTAATATTGTTGTGTTTACTCTTCAGTTCTTCTATGCCATCTCAAGCAGCAAATCCTCTAATGTCATCGTACTTGTTCTTGCACAAATTATGGTGAGTGAGCTTTTTTGCTTATACAATATATATTTTTATTTATTGAAAGGACAGAGAAGTAACTTCTTGTCTGTCATCTTTTTTTTATTCCCAAAGTCTAACAGGATTTTTTAAATCATTATAGCTTAAATACCTTTTAATAACTTGTGGTAAAGTAATACAATTCTATAACTTGAAAATGTAACAAGTGAGAGTAATCTAGTAAACTTTTACATTAAGAAAAAAATCAACAATATGAATATAGAAGATAAATTCATTAGTTGCAACTTGCTGGTTATATGATTTAAAAAAAGGGCCATTCGTATATAATATTGCATAGTTTTGCTAAACAAGAACAGTTAGTTTGGCCAGTGACCTGTAAGTCAATTATGTGTGATGTAAGTGTATGGTATGATTTATTAGATTTTTGTCCTGCTTTTTTCTGCTGCAGGGGATGTATTTTGTTTCTTCTGTTCTGCTGATGAGAATGAGCATGCCTCTGGAGTATAGGACTATTGTTACTGAGGTGCTTGGGGAGCTGCAGTTCAGTTTCTATCACCGCTGGTTTGATGTCATATTCCTGGTCAGCGCGCTCTCCAGTATCTTATTCCTCTACCTAGCCCACAAGCAAGCACCTGAGAAGCACATGACTTTGTGATCCAGTGGGGATATTTGTGACGAAGACCGCATGCAGAGACTGTGGCTTACTATATAGTTTCATATCAATATATACAGTATGTTACCAAGCAAGAGTTGTGTCTCGACAAACATGCCTCTTCAAGTTGTTTAAGAATGAATGAGCTGTTCCTGAATCAGGAATTCGTTTATTTTATCACTTTTTGGGACTTGTATTTAAATCGATATTCGTCAATACACTGGGGATTTTGAAAGAATGTATCTCCATATTGTCAAGGGGAGTGAATCATAATTGGCTGAATGGTATTTTGTGTTTTCAGTGTAATTAGCAGATAATGGATCAGAGAAACGTGAAAGATACCTGTGGCCTCTTTTTAAATGAATACCAGAAGGTTATTGATTGACACAAATCAAAATGCAACCGATCAGTATGTTTTGTTTGTTTGTTCTTTACTTTTATTTACCAATATTTTAAAGTGATTTTGCATAGATTGACATTAAATACATTAATGGTATCTACCTCATTCTGTAAAAACCCCTGCCTGTGTTTTGTATTTCTATTGGTGTACGAAACTAGAGAATGAGGGTTTGGTACCGTAGTATTTTTTTTTTTTTTTTTTTTTTTTTTTTTAAGCACCACAAATAACATTTTTGAGTGTTTGAAAAAGTTAACACTGTTTAAAATGCATCCAGTACTTTAAACATTCACAACAATCATATTCATCTATAACTTCAGAAAGAAATCATGCAACTGGTTATTCCACGTACACTTTAAACATTATGCAAAGGTGGTTTAAAGTACTTTATGTAATTTATAATTCAACTGCCATGCAACTGTAATGATTTTTAGCAAAATGAATTATTATTATTATTGTTATTATTATTAATAAATAATAATAATCATGAGGAATGCCATGCATGTTGGTGCACAGAGCTTCAGATATTCAACAACAGATACAACCTTTCCTGAATCGTAGGCTAAAAAATACACAGACTCACACCCCATTTTGCTGAATAGGCGTGGCTGCATCAGTGTAGCTTCATTGCTTATCGTCTCCTCAGGGGCATACAGTAAGTACACACGCTGCTTTTCAGCAAGCTTATATTACTGGCTATGACTTGTTCCTTTTTTTGATTGAGGCTTTGGGACCAAACAGAACACTCATGATGGCAATCATTTATCAAAATTAGATTTACATATCCAATGCACTATTATGTTCACCCACATGTGTAGTGCATGTCGAATGCTGAAATATTGTACCTACCACCATGCAGAGTGCCCTGGAGAGATGTAAATATTAAAAATGATACTTTGCATAAAATGTTTCCTTTTTTTCAGTTCAGTATATTTAAATTCTATAGGCTACATCTATTATTATTATTTTATTATTATTTGTTTATTTAGCAGACGCCTTTATCCAAGGCGACTTACAGAGACTAGGGTGTGTGAACTATGCATCAGCTGCAGAGTCACTTACAACTACGTCTCACCTGAAAGACGGAGCACAAGGAGGTTAAGTGACTTGCTCAGGGTCACACAATGAGTCAGTGGCTGAGGTGGGATTTGAACCGGGGACCTCCTGGTTACAAGCCCTTTTCCTTAACCACTGGACCACACATCTAGAATATTAGACTCTAAAATGACAACAAAAAAAACATTAAAATGAACACGAGTGTGAGTGAAGTCGACAAAATTTGTGTTGGCTGTAAAATTGTAAATACAAACAGATAGTTTTGCAGTAAATTTAATAGTGAAAGCAAATGGTTCTGCATTACCACGAAGCACTGTACATGTAGAAGAAAATGAGAGAATTCAGTAAATGGATACAGTGGGGAATACGTTAAGAGAGAAAACATCAACTATTAAAGAAAGTAGGAACACTGGGTTATACTATAACTAGTGATACAAGGTTTGTATTATTGTAAAAGACATAAACAGATTTGTAGAGAAAAGGTGAAGCACATTTATGCAATTCTAATCTAATATACTGAGAAAGCAAGGACTAAGTGGTAAATCACAAGCAGGCAGTAAATTAATCCAGCAGTATACTGTGCCAATGTATTCTGATTTTAAAATGTCTAAGATTGAGTATCTTGATATACCAGTAATTTATATGTACTGTGTAGCTGAGGAGCATTTATAAACTTTAGGGTTTTAGAATAATGCACTTGGAAATTCTGTGAAACACCAATGGTTGTGTTTTGGTGAATGTCCTCTTTGGCCCAAATCATGGTTTTTCAAAGTCCTTGCTCTTCTTAACAAATCCTGCTGTTGTTAAAAAGGTACTGCTCTACTGAAGTTAGCTGGGCTTTTCAACAGATAGTGTACCTCTTCAGAACCTTTCATCATCCCCTTCTGATGCTGAGGATGAAGATGAGACTGACTGTATGGAAGAAAGATAGATTTGTTAACTATCAGGTAACATCTACTACACTGACACTTCTTTATCAATGAACGAACACAAACTAATTAGTACACCTTTACTAAATGCCCAAAAGTAGAACCTGTTATTAATAAGGTAATGGTAAGTATGTAATAAATGTATCTATTATAAGTGTAACCTGTGCTGTCAGAAAGGGATCTATGTGACTATTCAAAGAATTCAGAGAAATATGCTTGTTTAAAAAAACGCTTTTGGGACAGCAAAGGTTCACCTAATATTACTATGAAAAAAAAGAAATGTAAGAAAATATTGATTCTACATTAATTTAATATTTATAGGGACCTATTTAACTCATGAGTTGAATGCTTTTGTAAGGCTGTTTTAATTATTTAAAGACCAATATTCACAAAACTGTTCCCTGCCTTTTTGTAAAGTAACCGAACAATGCTCTTTCATGAATATCAAGCCTTATTTAATTCAGCAACATACTTTACAAAGCATCATGAGGTAATGGTTAGTGAAAAGTACACTTACATGCTACAGCTCTGCTTTTTCCATCCAGCTGAAGGACTTGAAGTCCGAAACATCCTGATATTTTTTATTTTTGCATCAATTATTCACATTATTGTATCCCTACATTTCCTTTTTCCTTTTGATTTCTGCTCATTTTGGTACACTGCAGTTTTACTTTGTCAAATTATATAGATATATATATATATATATATATATATATATATATATATATATATATATATATATATATATATATATATATATATATGTGTGTGTGATGTGCTATTGTAGACAATTTGTAAAGGACAGTGTAAAGAATTAAGGAATGCTTACTCTCTTCCTTGTCTCCTTAGGACTATCTTGAGATGGGGCTGTAGCTGGAGAGGGGGGTGGAGTTAGGTTTGCAGCTAGGGTTGGAGAGGGGGGTGGAGATGGAGATGAAGCTGTGACTGGGGCAGGAGCTGGGTGGTCTTCCTGTTTTTTGGGTTCCTTTGCCTTGACAGGGGGAGTGGCTGGTTTGTTCATCTTTGATGTTCCTATGAGAGCTGTGGTGATGGGTATGTTCTTATCTTTGAAGTAGTCGTAGGCCGCCTCCTCGATTACTAACATTTCAAGCCTGTTGCCACTCTTCTTGATCATCTCCACCACCTCCTCGTACGATTTGTTCTCTACATTGTCCCCATTCACCTCAATTACAATGTTATCATCTACCAAGCCAGCTTTGTCTGCAGGACTTCCACTAGCCACCTGTAAGATTTTATGAGTTAAAATTATATCAGTGCAGAAAAACAATGAAAATATGAATAAGTCCAACAAAAAGTGAAAAGTAGCATTGCATATCCTTAAATATCAACAATTAGGCTTGTGCAAAATATCATGATTGACATTACCACACCAAATGTGGATCCTGTTACTGCATTCCAAATGTTTTAATGTTGCAGCTCGTTTAAATCCTTATATAATAAAATAAATGCTCCTTCAATCTAAACTATTTTGCATATGTTCTGTTTAGTTTATGTCCGGCGTTTAACTTGTTTTAATTTAAGCTTTTAACTTGTTTTTAGTGAATATACTTTTAGAAGACTCTTTTACCTCCTTAACAAACTGGCCAGGCAGTCCTTGGATTGCATTGAGATGGAAACCGAAGCCACCTGATGTCTTCTTCAGCAGGCAGAGTCTGGGTTTGTGTTCGCTGCTCTCCCGACTGGAGGTGGCTGCGGCTGGTCTGGGTTTGTGTTCGCTGCTGTCCTGACTGGGGGTGGCTGCGGCTGGTCTGGGTTTGTGTTCACTGCTGTCCTGACTGGGGGTGGCTGCGGCTGGTTCTGCAGCTTCACTGTAAGAATTCATGACCTCATCCCAGTACAGCAATGGAGTTACGCATGCCTGTTGAACACAAGGAGTACAGAGGCTGACTGGAACCGATTCTCCATTTATTGTTATGGATTTGGTTTATTCCTTGCCTAGTTATAAATACCTATTGTTTGTATAACATTTCAAACAAAGGCTTGAAGATTGGAGAAGAAATATGAACCAATTAAAATATCACGGTCATGCCGAACTGGCCTTTTTTTGCTTCTGAATCTTGGTCTTGTAAAATACAAAGAAACTATAAATTCAACGACAAAATGTTTCAACATCAGTGTTGAAATGTTTTGGTTCAGATTATTATATCCTTGAGTAGTGTGGTTTCCACCCACCAGTGTGTACAACAGTGGTGGCCAATCACAGTGCTGTTGGGCCATTCCCCTCCAGATTTAACAGGTAAAATCGGATCATCAACCTTCAGGGCCTGGATGGAGGTTTCATTTGGTTCAAATAGACCATTTATAACGGGGTTGGAACAGACCAGGAGTGGAAGGGCCAGCCCCTGCTGTGGAATATGCAGACACTCATTGTGCATGTATTACATTAACCTTGTAAATCGCCTAACTGTCTCTTGGTACATGAGGATATTGATTACTATCAAGTTACTAAGGAATAATAACAGATCTGCCCATACTCCATACCTCTATCTTGTTAAACACCACATCTTCACTATCAATGTTAAGCCAGGCATATTGTTTTAATGTATGTTTGATTTACCAGAATTATACTCTTACAACTTTTGTCATTATAGGCTTTGACCATTAGAATTTTATTAAGTTCAGTCCAAACTACCTGGGATCTTGCTTGTGAGATAAGGTTTAAGCTACAATGCTTTTCTTCCTGGAATAAAATCTTAGTTGATAATTAATAAATAGGGAAATCACTGTGTACCATCTTATACATTTGGTCAGTTTCTCCATCCACAACCAGTAAAGTAGACTTTTTGCCACACTGCCTGATCTTCTCCACAACTTGTTCATGCTCCAAGGAATCTACAGGGTCCCCATTCACAGCCATCAGCCTGTCCATGTCCTTCAGTCCAGCTTTATCTGCTGGACTGCCGGCATCTATGTCCTTAATGAAATGACCTAGAGAAGGAACAAATAGCTTGTTATATATATATATATATATATATATATATATATATATATATATATATATATATATATAAAAATGACTAGCTATTTGAAATAATCGCTTGAAATAAATAGCACAAGAAAGGGAAGCTATAGAACAGAACAAAAGAACAAAATGCAGCACTAAAAGACAATAGCATGATAAATAAGTGTTTCCTTGTCCCTTGTTCATAGAAATGTGCATGCAAACAGACCATGTCTATTTGGTATCTTTTCACAGAGACACCACTGAATGCAAAATGAAATGCTTTCTTCAATTTTTGATATATGTAGAGGGCATGGTCATGTGTTGCTTAAAATACTTCCTGAAAATGTTTCCTCTTGGTTTCCTTGTGTGTGCTACTATCAAGAAATAATAACTGCATATTTTCTCAAAAATGATGTAATCTTAGAATTACAGACCTAGCTTAGCATGCTGTTGCCTCAGGTAGAAACCATAGCCATCAGGGCCCTTAGTGAGCTCCGCTATGCGGGGTTTATGTGGAAGGTGCTTCACGGTGGCCATCCCTCCAGCCAGCTTTATCTGTTTGTTCTTGTAGTACCTGTCAGCCTCTCTGTCCACAACCAGAAACACAATGCTGTTGCCAGAGGCCTTCACCTGATAAGCACATGTTGTAAAGATTAAGAAGATACAGTGTAGTTACTAAACAACTAAACAGGTAACCTGATTGCTTTTGACAGAGTGTTCACAGAGGATGTTTTAATTAAACACTACTGGCTGGTTTGTGACATCTACAGGAATGTGAGTTTTGGACAACTGGGTACCATAGTTTGTGCAGAGACTAACACTTAAAAAATAAATAAATAAAGCAGACAGTTTATAAATACCAGTGAACTATCTCAGGATTACATTTTTAAGAAATAAGTGAAAAAAACAGAGAGGCACTGAACTGCATTTATCAAGCATTAACCTGCTTGCAAACACACTGTAGTCCTGTACATTCAGCGACATGCTAATGCTTTATACATACAGTGACCATGATCACTTCTAAGAACAAGGGTGATACCTGTTGTGAAGTTCCACTACAGAAAAGGGTAAACAATTCCTCCTAGTTACCTTATCTACAATCTGTTCATGATTGGAGCTCTCAACGTTATCACCATTAAGTTCAATAAGCCGGTCGTTGTTTTGAACACCTGCCTTTGCTGCAACCCCAGACGGGTGCACCTCAGACAAGAACATCCCTTGAACACCTTAGACACGGAAGGGAACACAAAACTTAGTATTAAGAAATGGAAGTACATCTATATTAGGGGAAGAATACCAAGGCAACAGAAAAGAAACCTGTTAATAAATAAATCTGTTAGGCCATCAACTGGTGCATTAAAAAGTAACATAGAGAAATGGTAAAATCAAAGGCATTAAGTTGCTACACTGTGCTACAGAAGCTTACCCTGTGTAGATGCTAGTGAGAATCCATATCCTTTTTCCCCCTTTACCAGGTAGCACAGTTTGGGCTTTGGTATCGCACCTGCCACTCCATTCATCACTGGTTGTTGTGTTGGCCTTGCTTGCCCCTCTTCAGACAGGCTGATCCCTTTTTCCTTTGCCATCTCATAGGACTCCTCATCCAGGACTTGAAAGGTGACAGACAGTCCACTCTCTTTAACCAACTCCACCACCTTCAGTTCAAGAAAATACATTAATGAAGACTGTGTTGCAGTTTAAAATCTGCTTGCTGTATTTCTGCCATAAAATGAAACCTAAATTGTGGGCAATGCGACTAATATACACTACTGCACATGTCACTATCACTGAAATGAGTTTGTTTGAAATCAGAGGACGTCACGGGCATCGTTTCTTGATTTTGGCACAGAATACCCCATTTACAATTTCCAGTTGTTATGCACCCTGATCCATAGTCAAGTTTAGGTAATGCAAGTGTACCTCTATGATGAATACATATTTAAGAGGTATGGCTATAGACTTATGGTATAGGTATAGATTCTCATTTTGCCTCATATAAATATATACTTTCAATGGTCATCAAACTAGCACAATTACGGACTGAAAAAAAACACTTGTTACTGTTACAAAAGAATACAAATAGCCGAGGGTAATAGATATAAATTATTTTCAGGACTCAAGTGCCTACTGTATATATTTGTTCTTATTAGTTTTTAACTATTACTTGAACGGATATTCCCCTTATAAACATGGCTTCTAGGAAAGGCCTACCCTGATGTGGTCCTCTTTGTCCACAAAGACCCCATTCACTGTCAGGACACGGTCACCATCCTTCATCCCAGCCTGCTCTGCAGGACCCCCCTTCTCTACATTGCGCACCAGGTGTCCCTCCTTTCCCATTTCGATCCGCAGGAAGAAGCCATAGCTCTGGCTGTCCTGCTTGGTCAGTTTCAAGACACGGGGGTGAACAGAAGAGGCCATCTCTGTTAAAGGTAAACAGAGATTGGGTAACTAAGGATTTTCTTTGTGTATACAGTATACTAATTTGCTTTGTTCTTGACACACACACACACTTTGTACACCAAGCATTTACTACGAACATTTTTCAAGTGTTTCAGTTTTCAGGGTCAGCTGACGCATTTTTGGGGGTAGTAGCTGAGAGATCCTTTTGTAAAAACTCAGATAACCCAGCAATGATTTTTTGATACTGTAAAGAATCCGCTCTAAAAATGTGCGTTAGTTACCTTACAGATATGAGTGAGGAAACATAAATTAATTAACATTAATATCTGTAAACAGGAAGTCATACAATATCTGTCATCACCACACTGGGCTTACAAAGAGCAATGTAACCACAGAGTAGCAAAAAAAGCACTGAAGTGAGATACAAGCAAAAGCTTATATTAGGCTAATTTTAGCTGATCTACGACATTGCTAAAAAAAAAAAAAACACAGACACATTTATGAGTTTCCTCAGAATAGGGTAAAGGTCTGTAACTTTTAAACTTCTGATGCAGGTTTGAAGTTAAGAAATTTGCTGACACCTGACATTCAGGGAATCAGTCAGGGAATCTCTTGTTCATCATTAACTGAATGTAGACGGTGTAAATATCATGAAGAATGGTGTTATGAAACTCATTTTTTTTCTGAGGACCTCTGCTCTACTATAAACAAAATGAACTTAGTCATGATGCTGTGATAATGTTTATATTTGTTCTTTGTCTATAATTAAATATTAACAGAGTTAGCTATTCTACAAGTATAACACACTAACATTCTCTTTGTTTTCAAACTACATATACTGTTAAAAAAAATTACTTCAAGGAAATTAATCTGTACTGATAGCTGCAACTTTGAATGTAAAATTTACTAACTAAATATGTATATATAAAAAAAACTGTTTCACTCCTTAAAACAATCTGAATTATTGCTGGCATATCACTTGTTACTGAGATTTCAGTTACTACTTTGTCCTACGTATCAGGAAATTGTTTATAAATAACGCTAAAAACATATAAACCTGACACATAATGCTGCCATTCTTTTTACATTACATTATATTAGGATGCATTTATATAAAAGAAAGCAAAACACTCACTTGTCTCCTGGGAGGTGCTGACGAAAAGGAGTCTTCAACTGCCTTTCTTGAGCTGCTATCGGTCCACTTCTGGACTTTGAGAGACCAAAGGTTGGTTTAAAGGTTTAACGATTTAACTGGACCCTGTGGGATATATCTTTGATCACTCGAAAGAGACTTTCCTTTTTAGGAAGGGTCAATGAGTTAACGTGTTAGCTAAGTCATTATCAAAAAGAGCATTTTAAAAGGGGCTGATATTCTAAAAATAGGGATTGTATGATTTGGTGAATTTAAGCAGATACAGCAGGGTTAATATCGAATGGTGTCCGATATTAATGGTCCTATTGGGCATTATTCTTAAAATTATATATATATATATATATATATATATATATATATATATATATATATATATATATATATATATAATATGTGTGTGTGTGTGTGTAAATTAAATCTGTCTTCTCTCTCTGTACATTTGTATGTTGGCAAAGGTACAAAGACAGAAAACAGATTTACACAAACCTCTATAATAAAATCACACAGGACATCAGATGTTTTACAGATAATGTTGTAATAATGGCTTTTATCAACCCTAATTATAACCTACATCTATTGTTGGTCAATCCCATTTTACCTTTAGTGATAAATAACACTGGACTGCTGTATCAGTATATATCTCCAAGGTAACAGTGTCCATCCTGCTGGCCTGGCGAGGATCTCATACCTATTAGATCCTTGTCAAGTTTGTATTCCTGTCTCTCCAGAGGGGCAAGGAGATTGTCCAAAACAAACTGCTACCACCACATTATAACTCTCTACAGCCATGAAACATACGACGCGGAGCCATATGAAGGCACATATACATTCTGCTGATACATCCAGCGTATCAGCTGTGAAAAGTGGAACACAGTAACTGTACACACAATCAAGCGTTGCTTGCTGAATCACTTTAACCGCAACTCAGCTGAGCAAGGTTCATTGTGTACAGGATAATATCTTATCAGAATTTACATTACAGGGCAGTAAAAATCTCTATAAAAATGATTTTCCACAATAATACTTTATCAGATTTACTTTTCATAAAAGATGAGCCCTGATTTTTTTTTTATTATCTATCTTTAAATTATGTCAACCACTACCTTCAGCCCACAAATAACCTTTTGTTTAGACCACACACTCAAAGCACTGCTAATACAGCTTGCAATTAACCAGTCCTGTGGTGCACCTTTCTCTATAAAGCATTGCTCTACTTTTCTGTTCAGTGGAAAAAAAACATGTTCTGCATGAAGCAACCTCATCCAGTCCTACTGCTATTGACACTTGTTAAAGAGCTCATCATACAGCTATATGAGCACATTTTACTAGTATCACAACAACACAGATTTTGTTAAGATTTTGAAGAACTGAAATGTAATTATATTCTAGTAACTTTCAGGATGTTTGAGTTTATACAGGCAATATCAATGGTATTCTGTTCTTAATATCGTCAAATGTCATTGTATTTTTGCAATTATTTTGAGTGGTTCTGGTTTCTGAACCAATATTGAGTTATTAGCATTTTCTCTAAATCTGCCTTTGATTGAGCATGTTTCCTCATTCCATTCAACTTATGGAACAAAATGGCCTTTCAACTTGGCAGGTCCCATCTACTGTACTCGCCCTGTCTATATACATAATTGGACAAGGAGGATTGAAAGGTCACACTGTCATATGGTTGGAGGATGATAATCAAGTAGCTTATTCTATTTATTTGCTCATCCTCAAGACCTGGAAAAGAAATTAGGGGGGAAAAAAGGTATATTCATTATTACTATGACAACTGCTTTAAATAATTGGTGCACTTCCATTTTTAGTCTCATCTCGATATTTGTACACATTACAAACTTCTACTTGTACATTTTTTTTTTGTGTCATTGCTGTTGTCGTTGCTGGTACTGGAGGTGAGAGATTTCAAGACCTGATAAACAACACCTTCTTTCACACCATGACCATAACAAAACCGAAACGGCCTGAGAGGAAGTGAATGGCTATTAAAAGTTTGAGGCAAAGCTTGTGTGAATAGAACTGGCTGCAAAGGTCAGTCAAACGAATTTGGTAGGAAAAAGAGCTTAAAGCAATTTGGTTTACATACTGCTGTTCAACGGCAGATTTTTCTTCTTCAGCCTGTATTGTGAATATCTTAGCATGACCTCAGGCACTGGAATGAAAAAACTCTTGATTGCAGTGGTGGTATTCCTGTGCATAGCAAATTTAAAAGGTAAGAAAAACATAGTTCTATAGTTCTTTGCTGCTAACTGTACTCTATGAGAAAAGTTACCAAAACTAATACATTATATTATTCAATTAATTGAATTGACAAATGCACAACTTTTGGAAACATATCTATATGTACTGAAGATGTTTCCTGCTTGTGCTTGTTCGCAGGAGACCTTCGAGTAATTTACCCGTCATCCAATATTTCAGTTGAAGAAATGCGGTCTCTGGTCCTGAACTGTACTGTAAAATACAAATCTAATAATCACACTAATATTCCTGAGGTATTGTGGTGTAAAATTGAGATAATCAATCAATGCATCAAGCTTCAAGATCACCCAAAACACCTCATCATGGTATCTGAAATGGACGATACTGAAGAGAACACTAAACGTAGGCTTGTGTCTGTTCAAATCAACAACCTGACTGTATCGGACAGTGGAACCTACCAGTGTAATGCAAAAACCCCCGACTTGAAAACAGCCATGGGGCACTTTATAACACTGACTGTCCAAAGTAAGTTGGAGTAAACATTTATAGAAGTTGAGGTTTCTTATGGCTCAGGTCCACACTTACTCAGCCAACAGGGCCAAGATAAGACACTTTTTTCACACGCAGGCTAGCCTACTCAGCGTTTTCTCAAGTCTTTGTACAGTAGGTTTACCCTTCTATAACTGATTGCTTACTCAATGGCTTCAAACTTAATAAGTATCTGCAAGAACTGTATTTTTCAAATCTGTTTTCAAAGGTTTAAATGTAATACATTTTTTTCTGAAGTCTTATCCCTTTATTTGGTCATGAATAATTACAGTATGACAATGATTCAGAAAGGTGTTGAAGTAACTTCAGTAATACAGTACATCTACTGATTCCTTTGTTAAATGTTAATACATGAATAAAACGTCTGCACTTGATTAATATACTGGTGTATTTTTTGATGTTTGTAGTTTCAGATGCATTCATTTTAAAATGGCACAGGTTTACTTCTGTATTGAGCTCAATGTGATCATACGGTCCCTAACATTTACTCCCTCATTACTGGTTCTTAAACCTGGGCTAAAATGTTATGACAAACCCTGAAGTAGCTGGTATTCCTATAAACTATGTTCAACCAGACCAGAAAGAATGTATATTTCCTAACATTTGCTCTTAGATCAACATACTATTATTTTCTGTGCTGTAGAACAGGGGGATTTTTGGTTTGTTTTCAGTGGTTTGTACATACTTTGCTGTATTCGAGGTTAGATCTAACCTTTGAGTAAGAGAACAAGCTGTTTTTATAGTTCTTTAAAAATTAACTATTTTTTTTCTGTAATTAAAGTGCAATCCCCATGTATATCCCCAAGTCACACGAAAATTAGCCCTTCAGTCCAAGACTTCATGTTTAACATTCAAAACAAAATTTAATGAACAATACACATCAGACTAAATTCCATAAATGTATGTGAGAGAGGGAGAGACAGCCATTTAAAAAAAAACGTTTATATATACTGTATATATATATATATATATATATATATATATATATATATATATATATATATATATATATATATATATATAAAATAAATGTGTTTTTTTTTTAAATGGCTCTCTCTCTCTCTCGCATACATTTATGGATTATATATATATATATATATATATATATATATATATATATATATATATATATATATATATATATATATATATATATATATATATATTCTAAGCCATTTAAAATTCAAATAAGATTTGTATCTCCCGAGTAGGGTACAATATATTATATTTTTCACAGGGAAGATTCTGGAAGTTTCAAATACCAGCAGCTGGGGACTGATCAAGGCAGACCTAACCTACTTAATATTTTGTTCCTTCGTGCTTCTTTTACAACTTTCTAACTGACGGAATATAAGGTAAGCACACCTCCCTGTTAAAACTTGACTGCAGTAGACTATTGTGAAAAACAAGCACATAGAAATAAAGGAAAAACACAATGGAGGGTAAACCAAATTATTGGGTGATGGAATTATTTATAGGGCACATTACAATTAAAATATTATTGCAAGGTACTTACTATTTTGCCCATTACATGTATTTAATGGTTTTGAATATTGCAATATCATATTTTTACAATGAGTAACTGGCTTGTCAAAAACCACAGTGCTCAATACAGTCATCTACAGAGAGCCGAGGGTAGTACATTTGACATGTTTGTGTAAAAAAAAACACATGGTAAAGGCTCTTTAATGAAAACAGTATCAAATGTACTCAATTATGTAAAACAGGAACCAATGTGTTACATGTTTTATAGCCCATTCTTGTTTTACAGGTACACACCTGGACAAGATTTAGAACCTCACATCACTTTCACCTGTCTCTTTGGGATTTATATACACTCTTCCAGCATGTTGGAACCTGTTGTTAATTGCTGATAAAATAACTTCTGTTTACATTATTGGGTGCCATTGTTTAAAAATATGTATATAAAAAAAGATACAACATTATATATATATATATATATATATATATATATATATATATATATATATATATATATATATATATATATAATTTTAAATAAATATCAGAAAAATCATAAATTAAACAATTCAACAATACATTTACATATTTAAAACAGTGTTGTACATTAAATATTTGTTAATCACATCCTCATGGATTAAAATTCCTTCTTCCACTGAGCACACCACCCCACCAACAGCCCAGACTGGTACAGATCCAAGTGATGTATTCATTTAGAATACATCAAATCAACTGGCACACTGCAAGCCACCAGCACTTCAAACACAGATACAACATCAGCAGTTGACACATCACTCAATTAGTTTTTTTATGCTTTTTAAAATTGCTAGTTTAGCTTGACCATGTAGAAAATTAGCTAATTTAAAACTATACTTACTCCCCTTAAAATAATTAACACCATAGATAAAAAAAAAAAACAAGGGAGAAATTTATAAAATCACCAGAGACTGCAGCCTTAGACAGAAAAGAAAACAATGATTATCAGTTTCTCTCTGCTGACAAAACACACACTCATCTGCCTCTGACTGAATAATACTGAGAAGAGTTCACAGCCAGAACTCTCCACTGGAGATCATCTCTTTCTGGATTGGTGGCCTTGTGACAGGAGGGCTTTGTGATTAGGTCCCCAGACCAGGAAGCTGACTGACACACAGGTTCTGCGGGTTGATGTGCATATTTATTATACAAACAAAAATAAATCAAAAAGTATATACAAAAGCAGCTCACAGAGCCAGAAGAAAACACAAAAATCTTCTTAATGTAGCACCTGAGAGGGGCACTGGTTCTTTCTGATCCTCGAGGCTTCAGCCTTCGACCAAGCCCGGTCCTACGTAAAGGCATCTCATCGGTCAGGGATCTCTTCCTATCCTAACTTCAAGTCCGGGTCCCTCCAAGCCCGCCTCTAAGTCCGGGCCATCGGCTCGCCTTCTATCCCAAGTCCAGGTTCTTTTTGTCTGCCTCTGTCCCATTAACAGGCTTATTTCTGCTTCCTCTATTCTATCCTTACAGCCTCAACAAACGCCTCGTGAAATGAAAGAGCCGCTGTCTCCTTCTTTATTTTACCATCTATTTATTCACACTACACTGGTTACTATCGCTGTGAGGCCTGGGGCCACTTTTAAAACAAGCTGAAAAATAACTCAAAGCCTGTATTATCAGTTACACAAGCTTTTTCAGCTTTTGGCTCTGGGCTCTTAACTGTCCATGTGGTCAGTTATCTGTCTTGTAATGAATGCCTATTGCTTTTATTGTTGTTAAAACAGCAGAGGAATTTGTCTTACTGTCAGTAAGCC
Source organism: Acipenser oxyrinchus oxyrinchus (assembly GCA_030684275.1). Classification (NCBI taxonomy): domain Eukaryota; kingdom Metazoa; phylum Chordata; class Actinopteri; order Acipenseriformes; family Acipenseridae; genus Acipenser; species Acipenser oxyrinchus. Next base: position 21,603,092 of record CM060255.1, read on the forward strand.
CAACTTACAGCACAGTGACCAGTATTGTACACAGAGCTCCAGCAAAGGCCCATAGGTAGAGAACTGCTACCACATTATCATATGTTTAAGCTCATTCTAGACAATAGACAATAATTAGACCTCAGGCAGATGCTAGGCGCAAACCAGCAACCACACACACTGCAACGGAATGCCTTAATCACTGTGCAATATTATTATTTGTTTATTTAGCAGACGCCTTTATCCAAGGCGACTTACAGAGACTAGGGTGTGTGAACTATGCATCAGCTGCAGAGTCACTTACAATTACGTCTCACCCGAAAGACGGAGCACAAGGAGGTTAAGTGACTTGCTCAGGGTCACACAGTGAGTCAGTGGCTGAGGTGGGATTTGAACCGGGGACCTCCTGGTTACAAGCCCTTTTCATTAACCACTGGACCACACAGCCTCCTATAGGGAAACAATCCATAATGGTAGTGTGTCACACAATACTGCCTGTTACATAAGCACAAAAACAGTTATTATTATGAATGTCAACTTATTTCTATATATATAAAAATATATACAGAGCCAGGGCAGCTGACTCTTTGAGCTAATATATATTTATCATCTGTAATTTTAAATCTAATTTACCTTTCAGGTTATATAGGTATGTGATGCTAGTGAATACATACTCCAAATACTAATTTTCAGAAGAATAATATTTTTTGAAAATTGACTCATCTTAACATTTGGTATGCTATTGATTTTTAAAAATAATGCTAAGATATGGCATTGGCTCCCTCTTGTGGTTACTGCCAATACAACAGTTATTTGCACTTTTTAATGTTCAATACTGTGTGTTTGAGAACAACAGGTTTTGTTCCATAGTGTTAATACAGCATTCATGCAATAAATACAGCTAAATTATTCTGCAATGTTGCATAAACTTCTATTTTCATTAAACAATTACTTTCCCCTGCAATTTAATTTGAATTGAGCCTTTAGTACAATCAGATGCAAACAATCTTTCAGCAACTTAGGAAAGGGAAACAAAACTTCCCTTGACATCATAACATGAGTTGATTAGACTGATCTCCCAGTAATAGAATAATATGATGGATCATTACTGACTGCAGACATTTGAATAGATTATGTAACCCTAAATAAAACAAAATAGTGTAAAGCCATAAATATTTGGCGAATCACACCCATAACACCTACTTTGCTCCAGAAATGTTGACGACCTGTTGCAATATACAAAATATGTATTGTTAGTGGAATTTGGTTTTGTGGCAAATTTATTTTTCATACGTTAAAAAACGCATAATAAAAGTTTTGCAAATATTTATGGCTTTACAGTATATAACCCAAATAGATCTTTTGCATAAATTAAATTTTTTTGTATTACTGACACCTGCTGGCAGATGTCAGTAATTAGTCAAGCGGCTGCTCAGTAATAACATCGTTTGTTGTTGTTGCTTTGGGAATCATGGCTTCTAATGATTCCAGGGGGTGGCAGTTAAAGACATCCAGTTTAGGACAGTAACTGGAGTCACCATAAGCACCGGAACTGTGAGAAACGCAATGCACGAGTCTGGTCTGAGATCACAAAGACCAGCTACAGATCCTCCACTGACCACCCCCCCTAAGGCAGGTGACCAGAGTTAATTGATTATCAATTATTCAATTGGCACATGACATTTCAATTAGGCAGAGAGGGAAGTCAAACCTCCCAGCCCTGCCATAGTTAATCAAACAAAAACACACTTTTATGTATAAATCATACAAAATGATATTTTACTTATAACCCACCACCACAAACACACTATTTACAAGGGGGAGGCCTCAGCCTTGCACACCGCCATATTGTTTTTGCTTTTATTTTTTTGCAACGCTCCGTGTCAATCTCTGAAACCATTTGAGGTTGTGACAGTATATTTTCAAGGTTATAAACATTGCTTATATTATGCTGCTATTTTTGTAGCTCAGGTCCTTGCATTTTATTTTTGCTTTGAACAAGAGAAAAGCCAAACCACACATCTAACCAACTCGCGTTGACATATTCTGTTTGCTCACAATGACCATGGAAACTAAGACACAGTTGCAGATCGAGATGTGAAACGGAGGTCTGCAAAATGATCATCACAGTTTTTAAGTTTGTGGGGGTCTGTCAGCAAATCCAATCTACTGCTTCTTTGTTTAAAAAACTGCCCATACCTCTAACTGACACACCACTCTGTTCTTCTTTACAACAGGATGGCTGTTTTCATTAAAAAATGTATATGCATTTTATAATCGTTTTTTAATTTATGCTGAATGTTTCATTCATCTGAAAAAATTGTTTTCTTTGCAAGTTTTTTTACCCCAAATTTGCATAGAATAACCTATATTATTGCATTGATCATCTTGAAACTAAAATAATGATTTGCCTGAGTTACGCCATGTATCAGACATTTTTGCATATGAAAAAATAGAATGAATAGCAAAAGAACAGTGAAGTTTGTGTCATTTTTGGTAAATGGAAATGTGTTTTGCAGTTGGAAAGACGTGTAGAAAACCACAACATCATTTTATGGTTAAGGAACTTGCATATGACGCTTGTGAGGGTTACACGAGGTTAAAGACATATGTAAAAACTGTGTAAAATATCTGACTGGTGGTATATTGTAGATAATTGCTTTGTCTTAAACAGAAGCACAAAAAACACAGTTTTAGCTGAATTTGTTCACAATGTCATCAAATAGTGCCGTACAAGGACTAGTATTACTGCTTTGGTTGACTGGCATGGAAGGTGAGATACATCTACAACATTTTATTTTTTTCTTAAACTTACTTTTCAATATCGTTGAGTTACATGGACTGAACATTCTTAATTTTAATTTGAACTCATTTGTACACATTTTTGTATATGGCTTGTACATTGTGGCCCAATTAAGAGATTACAGCAATCAATAATGCAGAAAATGTACAGTTATTAACTTTATATTAATATTTTAAGGTGACTTTGCAGTACTTTCTACAAACATTAACTGAAATAACTCTGGTTTGTTCAAGACAATAATGTCAGGATGAACACATTGCTTTTGGTTTTATAAGATTGTGCTTAAATTGGTAGCTATATCTGTTTACTTTTGTTTTCTTATGTTCAGGTAGTCTGTATGCTTTTATAATCACATAGGAAATACATTTAAAACTAATAAGTTTCAATCCAGCACAGATTATCAAGGGAAATAAAATACTGTAAAAAGCATTAGCCTCATACAAATGGTAGCATCTCCAATAACAATCTGCAAACTTTAAACATGTTTCTGATAGCGGTGTATATGGACGGTATTTAAGAATCTATTATCTGAAAATATTTGAATACAGTTTGAATTGCATTTATTTCCTCAGGTATCAGAGTAAAATCACTCTCTTATTCAGTTGATTTTTTTTAAAAATAAAAATATATATATTTTTTATTACCGGTAAATTAATAAAATGCACCCAGCACATGGATTTACAGAATATCGTGTAGTCTCAGTTCACTAGCTTACCCCAGTCACTAAGAAAAACTGCACATTTCCATGTATTTACACATTTATTTTGTTAAAGACTGATGGTTTTTGACATTTTATCCATTGTTAGTATCAAATAATTGAACACAATTATCATCGTTTTTGCTACTCTGTCAGGATAGCAGTGCCATAATTAAAATTCATATATTTAACATCTGGAAGGAGAGACAACCCGGTGCTTCCAGGAGTCTATATACCTGCAGATTTTGATACTCTTAATAACTTGTTGTAAAGAATGTACTTTTAATTGAATTAGTGATTCTATATATATATATATATATATATATATATATATATATATATATATATATATATATATATATATATATATTTGCAGAAATGCAAGTGACCTACAGTACACAATCTGCAATATGATCTTGATTTTCATGTTGATTTTCATGTTACTGATCGCTCAAATGTTATTTTTACACCAGGGGATGAATATCATTAACATTCTTGTTTTTATTACAAAACACTAAATTTGTTTAATTTTTAGGACAAGACTCTAGATGTTCCCTTGAAGTTCATGTGCCCCAAAATATTACACGGAATGTTTCTCTTATGAAAACTCTGACAATAAACTGCACAGTACACTACTGTGAAGAAGAACCTGAAGTAATGTGGTGTAAAGTACTTGGGACTGACTGCAAACCACTGAATGCAGCAGTTAAAACTTCTTGGAATCAATCAAGCAACCATTCAGCTGTCTCTTTCCTCACTTTCTTCAATATCTCCTTGAATGATAGCGGCCAGTATCGATGTAAAGCTGTCGATGTCAGGGGAATTAGCAGTGTGGGGCACTCTATTACTGTTAATGTCTCAGGTGAGTTTTCAAAAGATCTTTCTTTTTTCAGTTTTTAATTAACCAGTATTATGCTTCAAGCAGCCTAGCATTGATATATATATAGAATTAGTATAATTCAAGACAAGTTAATCAGTTGTTTCATGTTCATTGCATTTTATGTCAAAGTTTATATACTGTATGTCTATATACTGTATGTGGTTCATATATTATATACACCTGTAAGTCATTATATTACTGCTTACAGTATGTTCCTGAGGTTAGTTTTCAAAAGAGTTTATTATTATTATTATTATTATTATTATTATTATTATTATTATTATTATTATTATTGAAACTGATCTAGCCTGTAGTAGTCGTAGTAGTAGCAGGTCATTTTCCAGTCTACTAATACTACTTAATTAGTCACCTCAATGTATGGTTTCGCCACATTGAGTACTACACACACTGTGTAAGTTAAACATTGTGGGGTACATGTAAGTATAGGCTCAGTGCAAATAATTGCAGATGCAAAATTCAAATTGCATTGCGGCCAGGCAATGATTTTGTACTGCATCCTATGTAAGCTTGAGAGCAATGGATAATGATCGGCAATTATGATAATGAGGGTCTCAATGAGCGTCTATTTAGCGGCTGCACTTGCAGAGTAGGAGTACAGAGAGCAGAAGTGGCTCTATGATATTTGTGGAGCACGAAAATACAAACCAAACAAATGTTAGAGGAAGGGCAGCAAAGTCCTCTTGGAGCAGGGAAAGGGGAAAAAAGCAGCTGTTTCTGAGTCCTTACAGCTGCGGTCACTCGGCATGAAACGGAGTGGTTTGGAAAAGCCTCAGCCAACATCAGTTATGCTAGAAATTCTGAAAAATATCAGTAATTCTTTTATTGATTCTCACCCACTAATAGCTGTAATACGAGATTCCCTCGGTTAATCTGGACCTATGTTTATGGGGTGCGATGTGTGAAAAAAAAGCGTTAATATTTTAACAGATTTAACTTAAATCTTGTATTTTTTCACAGATTTAACTTAAATCTTGTATGTTTTTCCCCAGATTTATAAATGTTGTGAAAATAAATATATTTTTTTAAATGTGTACATTCAGATATAATTTATAAATCTTAAAATATTTATAAACTTTTCAACATTTAAATGCTAAATCTTTATATATATATATATATATATATATATATATATATATATATATATATATATATATATATATATATATATATATATATATATATATTTATTAAATATTTATTTTGAGAATCAAGATTTAGCTATTCGCAAATAAATCTGGATTTTGTGAACTTAAATATTTAACAAAATGTTAAATTTTGTTAAGAGATTTAAGATTTAGTTAAATATTTAGCTAAATGTTAAATCTTGTTAAAAGATTTATAAATGATATCTGAATACACACATTTAATTTTTTTTTCACAACATTTATAAATCTGGGGAAAAAATACAAGATTTAAGTTATATCTGGAAAAAAAGACACATGGCAACCCATACATGACAGCTGGTTAAGTTTAGTTATATTTTGAATGAGACAACACCATTTTTTTTACTTTAATAAATATTAAGTTTAATAGTGAAATATCTTGAAATACCTATTTTTCGACAGTGGCTATGTTTCCATTGCAGTGGATTTATTCGCTAAAAATTTAGGTAGCCTAACGTACTGAATTTTACAATACAAAAAGTATAGTATTCAAGTACACCGATCAAATATTATGGTTAGATTTTCACCCGAGAATACTTTCATAATAATATTTTTTGTGTGAATATAAACTGGTGGGAAGTGATGGACAGTAGACTGCTGTTTAGTAAACTGAAATGGATTTGAATGGAAACCCAATTTTAGGTTGATTATGCGCATTACTTTTGCCGAATTTCAAATGCGCATAAGACGTTATTCGCTTTGATATCTTAATGGAAACATAGCCAGTGAAATGCTGTAAAATAAGTCACAGTCAAACAAATTACAGCTCAGATTATAATATAAAGAATAATGTACACCCATCTGTGTATAATAAGGCTTTAATTCAATCGAGGGTTTATGGTGACATTTAAATCACAAGAACGCTACCTCAAGTGATCTATCAGTGTCGATACCCGAGATAGAATTACAGCCTTATAGGTACAGTTCTAGTGTGTATTATTTGTTATAATACTGTATATGGCAACTTAACAGACAGAAATTGTAGAACCAGCAGTGCTTATTTTTAACAACTGAAGTGCTGAGAATAATATTTAAATTAAAACTAAAAATAGTTTATTTTTAAACAATTCATTTAAAACTTATTTTTCACTTTATTAAAAAAAAAATATGGTGGGTGATGCAGGAAAACAACATTTATTTTTATTAAGAATCGGAGTAGAAAATGTGCCTCTTTTTGGAAGCCATTAATCTACACTGCCCAACATCCCACAGAGGGCCTGTGGCTGAGGTCATTTCCAACCAGGGTTGGGGTCAATTCCGAATGGAATTGGAATTTGTTGGTAAATTGGAATTGGAATTAGAATTGAAAAAATCTTCAGGATACAGAATTTGAATTTGAATTGAATGAAAGGAAATAGAATTTAATTCCATGAAATTCCACTCATTTTAATGAGGGTTCACATGCAACAAGCTGAAGTCATCTGTCTTACTATATAGATCTGTGGTCAAGCAGAGACATGAGGTCATTTTTTGGGATCACAGGCCACTTCCTTTTGGATTTTGCTCTTCAAAGTATCATGTTGTCTTGTCAGCGTTTTAAAGGTAAACATACAGCAGAAAACATCTTTAGAATGTATGAGGAGACCATGGCATGCTACAATATAGCAAACAAGGTATCAGTGATAGTGACTGATAATGCTGCCAACAAGGTGAAGGCATTCACTTTAATCCCAACAGTAGAGGTCCAAGATGGTGAAACCTATGAAGATGAGGATGAGGCAACTGACCTTGAAATGGTCAATGTGAGGAGCTAGATTATTTTCCACCTGAACAGAGTCCATGCTTTATTCACACTGTACAACTTGTTGTCTGTGATGCCATGGAACAAGCAGGCCCTGTAAAGATATTGATGGCAAAGGTTCACAAACTTCTGGCATTTTGCCACAAATCTACAAAAGCCACTGAGGTCCTAGAAGGACACTTCAAACTGCAGCTTGCAAATGCTACCAGGTGGAATAGTCAGTTGAAGATGATGAGGTCCATCCTGCGAGTCCCTAGAGAGGTTTTGTCGGAGCTTCATGCACCCATTCAGTTAATGCCATATAAACTGAAACTCATAGGAGAACTCTGTGAAGTACTGGAGCCATTTGAGGAAGCCACTGATAAATGTCAGGCAGATAAGGTAGTCACAGCCAGTTATGTCATAGCATGTGTTCCGGGTCTCCGTCATGCTGTGGCAGACTTAAGGGCAACCTACAACAGTAAGCTGGTGGTGACCATGCAATCCTCAATAGAGAAATGCCTTGCCAAGTTTGAGAACATGGAGTGTTTCCAGATGGCCGCCACCCTTGACCCATGTTTCAAATTGGACTGGTGCATGGATGAAGAGAGAAACAGCATCAAGGAAATGTTGGCTGACAAGGTCAGCTCTCTCTCTCCTAAAATGACTGCCATGACAAAGGATTCCTCAGCCCCACCAAAGAAGCGCACAAAACTTTTTGCATACATGAGCAGCCAGTCCACAACCCCATCAAGAATTCCTGCTTCAGATGAAATCCCAACTTACTTGAGCTTACCATGCTTATCAGAGGATGCCGATCCACTGGCATACTGGAAGGAAAATCAAAACAGCTTTCCTTACTTAGCCCAACTTGCCTATAAATACCTTGCCATACCTGCCTCATCTGCCCCTGCAGAGTATATTTTTAGTGTGGCAGGCAAGATATTCAGGCCAGAGAGGTGTAATTTAAGTGATAAACAATTTGAATAAAATCATATAAAAAACTAAGAGTTGTTACTGTTTTGTGGGTTTTTAATATTTTTAAGGTATAACAATATTTATAGAAATATTTTGTGTGTGTTTTAAAAATGAGTGGCATGTAACAACATAGGAGTGAAAAACTAAAGGATTAAATAACGGATGAATCAAGAAAAACAAATAATTAAGGACTACTGTAGCTCTTAAACATCTCATTACAAAAATGCAAAAAACAAAGTTTTTAAATCTTTGAGCCATGCTTAAGATACAGTATTTGAAAGTATATATTAATGCTGTTGCAATCAGTATTGTTTATAGTGATAAAATAAATGTGGCATTCGACCTTTTTAAAATGAGTGGAATTTCAAGGAATTTCATGGAATTAAATTATATTTCCTTTCATTCAAATTCAAATTCCAATTCTTGAATTGAATTGGAGTTTACCAACACATTCGGAATTGACCCCAACCCTGTTTCCAACTAAATTGATGTTATAAACAAGTCTCGTACCACTGTGTATAATAAGACTGTAAAACACCAAACTTTATAGGAAAATCATTATTCACCATGTATTATATTTGGATTACACCTCATACAGATACATTTCCAATTTCTTTTGATAATACACATGTACAGTATATGCAATTATTCTTTCTCTCAGGAATGCCTTGGTAACCTCCCAGATCACAGAACATTTTACTTTATCAGTTATATTAATATATTTTAAAAAAAATATCCACACACCTTGTATATTTATACATTAGTCATCTTTTTGTCAGGCTGGTTAAATCGTCGCATTCATTTTTTAATCTCCAAATAAACAGGTGCATGATCTGATATCAATATTGGATCTATTTGCATCTCTCTACAGCCCTCATCTACTTTTTTAAATAACAAGTTAATCCAACCTTGAATGTGTTTTATGAAAAGAAAGTGAAATCTCTATGTTCTGAAAGAAAGCTTCTGCAGGCATCAAAGCACCAATTCCATTGCAAATAATTTGCAATGTTTGAGCCTTACTGGAAGGTGATGTTCTACATCTTGGTAGTTCATCTTCAGAGGGATCTATTATACAATGGAAATCACCTCCCATCAGGATTTTGGTGAAATATTGTGTATCATTAATATTGTAGGACCATATACATCAACATAGTTAGTGGTTTCCCATAAAGGGGTTACCCCTAATGTTAATTACCAATTCTTCCTTATCACTTTCTTGGTTTTCTATAATGAATGAGATATTTTTTGCTATTATATTAGACCCCACTTACTGTTACTACTACCAGATGAAAACAAATATTAGCCCACCCTGTTTTAAGTTCATGTTCTTCAGCTTTCATATGTCTCTTGCAATAATGCAATCAAGGCTTGTTTCTTTAAATCTACATAACTTCATAATATTTACATTCGTTGATAATGTATTATATTATGAGTCCCAATTTCCCCATAGATTTACTCAGATCACCAGTCCTTATCCCCATCTGGTCTTGCAGTGAAAAGTTGACATGTCCAAGTAACACTGATAAAGTGATTTTACAGTAATGGAGCTTTTTGTGTTTTTACAGGACCATATCCATGTGATACCGAAATTGTGCACTGTCATTTTTTTAGAACCACTTCTGCTTTGCCATTGCTGACAGTATATTGCACAGTAAAATACAGTGAACAACAACCCAGTTTTACATGGTGTAAGCAACAAAGGGATACCTGCACTTCAATGGATGACACAAGAAGAATTGAAATAGGCTGGCATCAATTGAACAAACATGCAGGAATATCTTCTTACACTTTATACAATATCACTTCAAATGATGCTGGGTATTATCGGTGTAAAGCATCAGTAAATCACCCTTGTGTAGCCCAAAGCAAGTGGAGTCATTCTATTGCAGTATCTGTTTCAGGTGAGTTCAAACTTTACATTTACATTTTTACCATGTTGTTATTGTGCTGTTAGCTTTCTTTTAGTCTTTTTCATGGTACAGTAACTTTAGTTAGTCATTTTTGGTCATACAACACAGGTTCAGGTCTTATAGTGTTCCACTGAGTTCAGTTCTCAGCACCCTAGTCTTTAAATTGTATATGGCACATACTGATCCACAAATATATTGTAATCTTGACCCAAACCATACCGTTGGTGTATCGTAGTGCCTGATATCAAACACTGGGGCCCTGATTTTCCACTGTGGGTTTTTTGCCCACCTCATGCATTAAGCAAAGTGTGAGTAATATGGCCATAGTGGAAAATATAGACCGCAAGGCTTGAACCTGTCTGCTGCTAAATACAGGAAATGCTACATTTACATTTCACACCTCAGATAATGGCCTTTTGCTATTTAAGAAACATTTCAAAGAATTGACAAACAGTAGAAATTTTAATTCATGTTTTTGTGTCCTCCAGCATGCTGTAACCTAATGAAATTACCTTACATTGCTCATTTAATACACATATATATTTAAAACAGAGAATTAGTAATGAGTTCTTATACAGTAAAATATAGTACACCTACAAATTACTGTCAACATCTCGAATTAATCATTAACCACATGTGTGTACCATCCCATTGTGAAATGATGAGGGAATTATTACAGAGTACTTAGAAAGCTTTTATTATTATTATTATTTGTTTATTTAGCAGACGCCTTTATCCAAGGCGACTTACAGAGACTAGAGTGTGTGAACTATGCATCAGCTGCAGAGTCACTTACAATTACGTCTCACCCGAAAGACGGAGCACAAGGAGGTTAAGTGACTTGCTCAGGGTCACACAATGAGTCAGTGGCTGAGGTGGGATTTGAACCAGGGACCTCCTGGTTACAAGTCCCTTTCTTTAACCAGGTGTCTGCTAAATAAACAAATAATAATAATAATAATAATAATAATAATAATAATAATAATAATAATAATAATAATAATAATAATAATAACATTATCATATGTAATCAAGTAGACACATCACTGATCTCCTTTTATGTGAATCTACTTCTATTTTATTTTTTAAAGAAATAAGTCCAACTGCAACTGAAGATTGTATACTGAGGTCTCATAATGGTATGTGTTTAAACTTGCTCTATGTACAATAAGTCTTGCCTACACCAAGGTTTGTAAAACGTTGTCTTACTTACCAAGCTTTATCATTGTGTGATTTTAACAGACAGGTGTGTTAACAAGCTTAATGTAGAGTGCAAACGACTAACTGAGAACAAGATCATTGTTAAGAAAGTAATCGTTTAAAAAAAATTGAATTAAAAATCAATATCAAAACATAAATCACAGGTCATAATGTTTGCAGTTCTTCAGAATGATGTAGTTATTATGTTCTTGGGAAGATATTAATTAAATCAATGGTTCTGGGGTTTGTTTGTGTTAAGTGGCTCACTGGTGTCTTAATTTGTGGTATGGTTAAACTATTAGTCATTTACTAATAGTTTACTACACTTACAGATCAGCATGCAATACAAAAAAGGCGAGAGTCTAGCAGTCTTCTCTTCTTCCTCTGGTCTAACAAAAGAGTTCTAAATAAGCCTTTTTATACCTTACCTGTAGTTACATCATTATTCAACTGTTCTCCAGTACAGCTTGATATCCTCCTGTACCTTTTTAATTTCCTAAGATAAACAGACTCACAGTGACCAACACACCCTGCTAATAAGATATATTACTACAAGAGATTACAAGACCCAGACATTAGTACAGAAGGGTACAAAACACCAACAACCTCCATAGCATACCCAAATAAGGAATGTGTCCTTATCAGTAACTTTCCACAAGCTCGTCTTTACATTGAATTACAGACAATACACAGACAAAGCATAGCAACATAAAAAATAAGACAACAACACAACCCCCCCACATCTTGCAACATTTGTTTTTCCAGGTATTATATTTGAAAGCATAATTAGTATGCAGTATATTGAAGTTGTGATTGTTATTTCTTCATTGTTTTGCTTACACCAGATGTGCTTACCATCTTGTTGACCGTAGGCCGCTTTCTCCTGATGATTGTTGTTGCTGCAGCCTTTGTCATGCTTTTAGTTTACGGGTTTCAGAAGTTGAAAGGTAAGGACCACATTTGTTAATATGATTTTACAAACTATAAATGTACTTATTAGCTTTTACAGTACTGACTTTAGAGTTAAATGTAATGTGTTCTGATTACCTGGCCAACAACATGTAAAAAAAAAAAACTGTCCATTTGGGCTTCATGCTTCAAGTGTTTGCAGTCACTACTTTTCATGGGGAAACTATTAAAAGCAAGATTAATATATCTTTTGGTATCAGTGGTGCTCTGATTCAGTGTAAATATATCTTCACCAAAAGCATGCTACAATGATCATAATCATTTTTTATAAGTATGGAATGGACTCAAAATCTATTTTCTTCCTTCTAGGGAAACAAAATGAACAGAAACAAGATCAAGAAATGGTACTGTATCAGTTAAACTACCTTTTATACAAATAAATGAACACTCAGACCACTGCAAGCCATAGCATACTTCTACCTAGGCTGCCTGTGACCACATAACACATGACTTTGGTACCTGTTCGTTATTGGTGGGTCAATTATCAGGAATGTCAGTTCACTAGACTGTACCCCACCACCACCACCACACACACCCACATTAGTTTCATTACAGTACTTGCCATTGTATTGCATTGATAGTACAATAAACTATTGTCAAAATGTATGTTCCACTAACGTTTTTTTTTTATTTTTTTTTAACAAGGAGACTTCTATAACGTATCGATTAACAAAGCCTGGGAGTAGATTCAATCTAAAGCAGGGCTTCTCAAACTTGGTCCTGGGGACCCCCTGTGGCTGCTGGTTTTCATTCCAACCAAACTTTCAATTACTTAACTAGACTCTTAATTGAACCAATAATTTGCTTAATTATACCTTCTTATTTGTTTTCAGCTCTTAAACAGTTGCATATTTCAAGTTAGCTGTAACATTTGATATGTAACTTGAACTGTTGCATCTTCTCAGAACTCACATACGCATACGCTTGCTTAGATTGAATCTACTCCCAGGCTCTTTGTTAATCGATACCATATCTGTTGTTTAAGAAAAAAAACAAACTGTTGTGTCAACTATACATCGAATAAGGAACCAAAAATAAGTAACCAACTTCCATGTGGTCTTTACAGTTTGCGGTTTCTTTTATACAGCATCAAATCTAAATTTAAGGTGCTGAAAAATGGAAGGAGAAATATAACGAAGATATTGCAGCGTTTGAGTTCTTGGGACAAAGATGAGACTGAGGCCGTGATGGAGTTCAAGGCTCATGTCGTTTACTTTTGAAAGAAAGAATCAATAAAATAAAATCATAAAGTCAAGGAAGGGAACTGGGAGTCGAAAATTAAAATAAAAATGATTGATTGGATTTGGCTTTCCTTACCCTACTCTTTTTCTCTCTTTCTATCTCCCCTAAACAAAACCTTCTCTCACACTCTCTTGTCTCCCCCACTCTCCTGGTCTTTTCCACGCACCCCCTTATATTCCCTCCCTCCCTCCGCCCCTTACTCAGACCCCCGCTCCCACGTCTTTCGCACCAAACGTGCACCCCAATTCCCCTACACACACAGCCGCACACAACATGCAACCTCTGCATGCGCACACACACACAACATGCAACCCCTACACTATCCTGATTCTTCCCCTCCCCTCAGGATCGCTACAATATATTTAACTTTTTGAGACAGAGCTTAAGTTACAGTTTCCATTAATCAGAACAACTTTCAATGAAACAAAAGCTGGAATAAAAGCAGAAACTGCACAAACGTGTTGGCAGCATTGCAACAACAAAAGGGAAAAAAAGAATTACAACAACTAGACCATCTGGTGAATCTAATCCTGGCTCTTGCTAGACTGGCCATCTACAAGACCAGGAAGCGTAAGATCACTGGGGAGGGTCTCTTTGAATGTGGGGCCATGTTCAGCGCCCATGTCCGTTCAAGGGTTAATTTGGAGCGCGCCAATGACACCTTTTGTCGACCAGTGGGCTCTAGGGGGCGTGATCTGCACCACCACCCCTTTTTGTCTTAATATTTAATTTACAGGCTCTCATACTGGTTTTTTTGTTTGTTTGTTTGTTTTTAGTTAAAATCAGTTAAGTCCCGTCCTTGTTAGCACCTCAAGGGCGCTAAATAGAATGTTCTTCCAGCTGTCATTTGCTGGTGCAGTCCAATTTTTACGGGTCTTAAATTGGACTACAACTAATACATCTGAAAACGCACCCACTGAATGTAAACTGTCAGTATTGTCAGTTTGTTTTTGTATAGAAATTGCATATCGGTGGACCTAATTCATGTAGAATTAAAATACAACCTATGACATTTACAACACACATACTGTACAGTAACAAATACATTGTTCAAATAGCTAGCACAATGATATTCCAGAGTATATAATTATTGCTAACGAGTGCTAAATGTAGAATACTAAAATAAACGTAATAAATTCAATGACAAACATTTCGACAATGTATTCAATGTAGAAAATGGGTTTGGGTTCACATACAGTACATCACTGGGTGGGTGGACTCCACCCCAAATGATAAAGTGTGAATGATCTATTGATGGACCCGTTAAGAAGATATGTGTGTGCTAATGACGTAATTCACGAACAGAACATTAACCAGGCAGCTCTGAATGGATAGTTCGAGCAAGACGTGCAGGCAAGAAAGGAAAAAACAATAAATAAATAAACAAAATAAAAATGAATAAATGTGCTTTTATTTGTTGTGCTAGTGATCGGTAGCCTACAAGACTGTTACACGTGCGTTGAGTTTGAAATTGTGGTCGTGTTGGTTAAAGTGGAAGGATATATATCGTGATGATCAGGGGATGTAGTGTGTTGTGTGAACGATAGGTGGCAGTGCAACGCAGGCTATTTATTATTACATCCTATTCATTGTTGGGTTAACGTTTTACAGTATCAGGCTTAATATAAAACTGAATTTAATGAAGGACTTGTAATGCTCATGCTTTTCAGATTGGGATCCCTGTAGATCATACTGGTGGCCAGGAACAAGTCACTGGACGTCCACAGGATACAACTGAAGTAGTTTCTGACTGATGAATATGAAAATGCGCCTGTTTAACTACAGGGTTTCTTCCTATGAAATAAATCATTCATATTTAGTTCATATTAATGAATAAGTAATTAATAAGTGATATCATTGTCATTAATGGAACATAAAATACAATTGCTTAAATGCTAACATTTAAATTCATCTGTGCTATTTTATATTTTCAGGCAATTCAATAATATAATAAGTTAAATGACATAAAAAACAAAGGCGTGCACTAAGCATTATGTGAAGTATATTAAAATATTGCTCTTTTTTGTTTTTGTTTATTCTTCTTTAATAAAAAATAACTGTTAAATGCATGGCCTGTTTATTTTTCATTGTGTGACTATCTCCCTCTGGTGGCTGATAATAGCAATGATTGTGTGAAATCCCACCAAGCTAACGTTACATATGAGTGACCCTCCTGCAGCTGTTATTTATGTAGAATTGACAGATTGGTTCAATCTTTTTGAACCATACAATTTACACTTATTGACAGCCTACCAAAAATGTATTCCCAAAATTATTTATATAGAAGGAATTAGCTGAATGAATTAAACATGTGTATTCCAAAGAGAGGGTCCTGGGCATGGTCTCTTTGGTGTTGCATTTCTGAACAATTTGATTAATACAGTGGAATCCCTCAGTTATGACCAATAAAGGAACTGATTGAAATGTTATTGTTGTAATACAAAGCTAGTCCCAATGAAGGGAGCTAATCAGAAGGGGCTGAACCACAATGTTAATTGGTAGATCTGATGTTTCCTATAATTTCAAACTTGTTATTCATTTTCCATATTTCTGAGGAGTTGCGTCAGTAGGTGTGACTGTAAAGGTTCAGGTTTATTGGGATCTTTTTTGGTCCATTCATTTTGTAGCTCATATTGAAATGCATCCTGGTACTTGTAGTACTTTGCCTCCTTAATGCATAGGAATTAAGAACACAGAGCTGTCTCCTTTCTCTATCCCCAAAGCCATAAGGTCAGTGGCCTACCCAGAGACGAAAAGTACCCAGAAAAGTACTTGCTCCATATTCTTATTGCTATGATACCAAATTCACTTTTTAGTGAGATGCTCCTTCCTCAATCACATCTGCAGGAAGCTGCTTTATTTTCCATCAGTTTGTAAAGTTTTCCATCAACTTTACAAACTATGCCCTTTTTAGCAATGCATATTCCTTTTAATAGTTCAAACATACCAATTTAAGATACATTATTAACATTGTATTTTTGTGCAATATAAAATACCAGTGCAACTAGTCTGAAAACAAATAGCAAGCACAGTATACTGTACAGAAAAGCTGGCCATGCTAAACAAATGTAGTAGGTGTAGTAGGTTCTGAAGTTGACTGTGAGTTTATTTCAAACAAATGAACTATTGACTTTTAATCAAGAAATAGTTGTATTTGAATCTGTTTTAGTCATATGAAGCAACAGTGATAAGGATTCTTTATTTTTATTAGCCATATAAAGCAAATTGCGAGCAGAAACCTTTTTCTGACAGGAAAACAGACTCACTTAGTAAGAAGCAAAAGGAAATGATAAAATTAGACATTATGAGATAATCATTAAACAAAACAAAGAGATTTGTTAGCCTCATGGTGGGTGTGCATAGTATGTATTTGATATCACTTCCAGCAGGATAAAGGATGGTGTCAGTCATTGATGTAGGGGAAATAAATTCCACCAGTCCGTTGTCTTTGTAGTAAGGAAAAGCTTTAATCATGAGCCTGGGAGGTTACACGAGTGGAATTTCACAAGGCAAGCTCTCAGAACAACAGTTTGCAACGTTACTTATATCTCATAATGATTGCACAATTAGTACCACTTATTGGTTAAAGTTTGCCGCATAGGTGTGTGAGTCCATTTGTCACTTAGTGACTGGTGCTGCTTCTGCCGTAGGGGCTGTCTAAGACGAACTTTCTGGAAGTTTCTGTACTTGGCTCTGCGGTACTTCTCCCTCTGTCCTTGCTTGCAGCTTATCAGGCACACAGCCCACGGTTGGTTTCGGCTCCTGGTATTCGTCACTTCACATGTTATCTGGTGGCTGCAGCTGGTGTAATGTCTAATTACACACCCTGGTTAGTCGTTAGTTTGTTAAGCTTATAATCTCTACTTCAGTCATGAATGCAATGACATCATCTAATAATCAACATCAATCATGGTGCACCCAATTCCAGCATGGACCTCCTTAATTGATGTGTTTGGTCATTTATTTAAAATAATGATACAATGTTTTACATTTTTAAAGAATATCAATTTTTACTAGGTATTTTTAAAATACATTTTGAAATCAATAATTTATATTTAGTTCATATTAATTAATAAGTAATTAATAATGGAACAAAATAAAATTGCTTACAATGCTTACATTTAAATTCATCTGTGCTGTTTTATATTTTCAGGCAATACAATAATATAATAAGTTAAATGACATAAAAACAAAGGTGTTGTACCAAGCATTATGTAAAGTATATTAAAATAGTGCTCTTTTTTGTTTTTGTTTAGTCCTTATTCTTCTTTAATAAAAAAAAAAAAAACTGTTAAATGCATGGCCTGTTTATTTTTCATTGTGTGACTATCTCCCTCTGGTGGCTGATAATAGCAATGATTGTGTGAAATCCCACCAAGCTAACGTTACATATGAGTGACCTCCTGAAGCTGTTATTTATGTAGAATTGACAGATTGGTTCAATCTTTTAGAACCATACAATTTACACTTATTGACAGCCTACCAAAAAAGTATTCCCAAAAATATTTATATAAAAGGAATTAGTTGAATGAATTAAACATTTTTATTCCAAAGAGAGGGTGCTGGGCATGGTCTCTTAGGTGTTGCATTCCTGAACAATTTGATTAATACAGTGGAATCCCTCAGTTATGACCAATAAAGGAACTGATTGAAATGTTATTGTTGTAATACAAAGCTAGTCCCAATGAAGGGAGCTAATCAGAAGGGACTGAACCACAATGTTAATTGGTAGATGTGATGTTTCCTGTATTTTCAAACTTGTTATTCGTTTTCCATATTTCTGAGGAGTTGTGTCAGTGGGTGTGACAGTATAGGTCCAGGTTTATTGGGATCTTTTTTTGGGACTATCAATTTTTACTAGGTATTTTTAAAATACATTTTAAAACATTTACATATTTTAATAAAACAAAATTCAGGTGAGATTAGGAGCTTGGTTCCCCAACAGATGTGCAAATAAAAGTCCAAAGAATATATATATATATATATATATATATATATATATATATATATATATATATATATATATATATATATATATACAAGCCTGTTGTTATCTCTACCGGAACTGGCAGTCATCAAGTCCTTCGTTTTGTACAAAGTAGGAGCGATTTCATCTTGAAGCTAGCCACTGCGCAGCAGCAGAAACATTTCGATCAGAAAACTGCAAAGCTGCAGGCTGCACAGCTAAACCTGGATTCTGTGCTGGAGTGACAGACACGCAAGATAAATCATGTTACTTTGGTTTTATATTAAAAACTACTTTTGTTTTTACAATTTTGTATGTGCATATACCTGTTTACACACTAGTTTATTTTGAAATGTTTATTTTATTATAGTTTTTCATTTTCTGAAGTAGTTAATATGTGGTAAGTTAGAAAATAAACCCTTGTATGTTTAATTGTTCATTTAAATACAGCTTTTCGTCTGTGCAGATGTTTGATATGATGTGCTTGAATAAAACTTTATAGTTGTATCTGATCATTTGTCTTTTATTTTAATATTGATGGTGTTTAAAATGTACTGGTGGTTGTAGGTATAACCGCGGTGGTTCTAGTATTGAAGTAGTCCATAAATGTGTGTGTGTGTGTGTGTTTTGGGGAGGTGTCTGTTTTGTACAGCCTTTCTGCTGGAGATTGACTGCTGAAACCTAGTGAGCCACAAGCATGATTGAGAAAGCAACCCTGTCCTTAAAGTTGTGCTGCCAAAAGGACGTCGTTTTGCTATTTCACAATATTCGCATGACAACGTCACACAGTAGAGTCGATTTTCAAGTGCATTTAAGGGTTACGTATTTGTAAATCTACCACGGCTTACTTTAATGAAAAATGTTGGTAGAACGTGTAGCCTTTGCACTTCTTCATGTTGTATTTCTTTATAACTTGTACTTTTTGCATAAATTACTTATTGCATACAAACTTGTATTGCCCTTTACACTTGTAAGTCCCCCTGGATAAGGAGTCAGCTAAATAATAATAATAACTAATATTTGGAATGTTTCTTTGAAATTTGGCAAGTATAAAAAAGATATAGGGGCCTACTTGTTTGGGATGGTTGCGTAAAAGATATAAACAAGACATTTACAGTGATCGTTTCATTGTAAAGTACAGGCCTGGCATTATGGGCGGGCCTTAGGGGGCCTGGCCTGTCCAGTTTAGGTCCAGTGCCCTCCCAGTTTTAGATTCTAAATTGATTCAGTACCGTCAGCTTCCAGTTCTAGCGGTAGATGCCCGCTGTAATGTCTCAGCACCAACTGTGAATCAAATTTAAAATCAATCCGCGCAAGTGCTGGCTTTTTCTTTTTGACTTGCTGTATTTTTAAGCGTAGTTCACTATTGGACAGTAAAACTAAACAAAGACACAATTGGTCCAAATTAATTTTATTATTCACCAAAACCAGCCAATCAATACTTTGCATCGACGAAAGCAGCCAATACTGTACCTTTAACTGCTGAGAGCCAATCACAGACTGTCAGCTCGACTGGAGCACAGATACAGTATCTTTCAGGAGAGAAAGGTTTTGGCTGAAGGTAAAAACATGGTGAATTAGGAGGTATTTTAGAGTGGTATTTAATGAGAGATTGTATTGGTAGTTCAGACTCCATAGTACACGGACTGTCCAGTAATTGCTCCGTTCATTCCTTAGGCAATGTCCAGATTATAAAAACCCTAACAAGTTAATAAAACATTTAAATAAATTTACTAATTAAAAATGCATTGTTTTTCTCTTTATATGTATGTCATCCTTGTTTTTTATTTTAAAAAAATGTTCGGGACAATTTTCTTAGAACGACTTTACTCAACGAAAAGGTACCCGACGAATCAGTACAAGTTCCCAAGGTAGTTGCTTCTGGTGTTTGGAAACCCTTTCATAGGGCTGCCTTGTCGGATTATTTACAGGAGCGTCTGCTTTTTATATTCAGTGTTGAATAGGCAGTTGAAAGTAAGCATTATATGTACATCCGTCACTTTACAGTAATTTGGCGCGTGTGGGAATCTGTTTATTGCAATCTCTGTAATGGGCCTGCTCACGTGTGATTGTATTAATTTCAAGCATTGTTGCTCAGACACCCCTTTGTTGCTAATGCGGTAATAATAATAATTAATTAATAATAATTACAGTGAAGTAAAATAGTAGAGAATACGAGCTAATTGATTTGTCTTTTCCAAAATGAGTCCGCCCTAAATAAGGGGATGTCCTCCCATAGTGTTCATGCTGCCGCTGGGCCTGGTAAAGTATAACAATACATATAATAGTCATAGTATTTTAAAATGTACTTCAAATTCCTCAAGCACTACACCTCTTTATTTCACAACACAAGGAGAGACCAAAGTGCGCTGAGCAAAGCGAAATTAATTCCAGCCTTATTTTTCACTTGTCACATGATAGGGATGTGATGTATTCAGCGATGACGTAATTTGAAGCTGCGTGTGCATAGGCCACCACAGCTAAGCCAGCCACCACAGGCCACCACAAATAAGGTCTCGGATCTGCCGGCTAGCAGCCTCTGGAGGACAAAGGCCAGCCCAGCAAATCTTTGCCTCAAGGTCACTCGGTGCCTGGCCTGTAGGGGTCGCGCAGATTGGTGAGGAGAAACAGTCTAAGCCGGATCCTAATTCATATTGTATTTTAGTTGTACTATTGCACTTACTGTAAACTACACTGTATTTAAATATTAAGCTTGCATTGTAACCCTGTGCTGCCCTCTAACACCCGTAAGTCGCCTTGGGTAAAGGCATCTGACAAATTAAATAAATAAATAAATAAATAAATAAATAATACGTTTCTTGACCAGCTGAAAACCACCAGACTATCAGCTCTGTGGCTCCGATAGACCACGGCTGGATAGAACACTACAAAAACCAGCCAATCGAATAGAAATCTGTGGCAGCAGCCAGTCAGAAATGACATTTTTAATATTGAACAGGTTTCAGATCCCTGTGAACAAAAATAATTAGGATTTACACCATTTACACCTATCAAAACAACCTTTCAGAACAATAGAAATGACTAATTTCAACAACAAAACTGGGAATTAAAAATATGAAATGAAAAAGCTCAATACATAATTCAGGAAGTTTTCAGTTATCAAGTTTGCAGAACACTGTACTGGTGAAAAAGCTCATTTGAGGTTATCCTTGCCTAATAAAATACATGTTATTTGTAATTAAACCTATTGAAATCACAGTATTACATGTTGGTTAGAGGGAGTTTTTATGCACATTTTTCTGTGCAGTGTTCTTTTTACAGACTAAGGCTGGGACCAAATCAAAACTTTGACAACCCGCTAATCGCACTTAACAAAACTGTATTTAATAGCGTTTTCTTTTTATGAATAGAAGAAATAAGATACTTCCAAAAAAAAAAAGAAAACACTATTAAATACAGTTTTGTTAAGTGCGATTAGCGGGTTGTCAAAGTTTTGATTTGGGCCAAACACTTTGTCAAAACTGTTCAGTACATACAGTACGTGAATACTCTTGACAATTGACAATAGTGTGGTCTGCTATACCACTGATTTATAAATCTGGACTGCTACAGGTTTTTAAATCAGGTTTTGATTTATAATTTATTCAATGCATTTGTTTATAAATTGAAATATTAATCAACTAACAAATTATTTTTTATATAACGCCCTTTCATAGCAAAGCCAACTCAAAGCGCTTCACAATCAAAAATGTAAAAAGGCCTGCAAAACAAGACTGAACAATAAAAGAATACAAGTAAAACAGTGTATACCAGATACTAAAAACAACATTTAAAAATCAAACCCGTGAATCATGTAATGAACACACTAAACCAGAGAAAAATGGGGGCCAACAGAACTCACTAGAAGGTTTGTTACAGCATCACTTGGGAATCAATTCCAAAGTCTAGAAGATACAATACAGAATATAGAAATTAGATTACACTTTTAAAAACTGGAAAAAAGAGGGAGTCATATGCTGCAGTGTTATAGCTGGCTAGCACGGTGTCACTAACAGATGGGTCACTAACATAAAATCACATACTGAGGGTAGAAAAGAGGTTTAACTATAGCTGTTAACAAATCAGTATATAGGTCTGAGAAAGAGGAAACCGTGTTAGTCAGCAGCACCACAGGTTATAAGGCCAGTGAGGGTTATAACCTCATTAGCGGTTTTAAGGGCAAAACAGCTTTATGAACTGTTTTGAAAGGTGAAACTATTTTGGGGTTGGAACAAGATATATTGCTATGTAAATACTATATTTTACTGGTAGATTGCATAGCATTAAGATTATCAATGTTTGATCGTCAAATAATTATCCCCTACTAGGGATCAATATACCCGCCAGGGGACAGTGAACAGTGCTTATGTATGTCTAGAGATGTGCTTGTCTTGGTGTGATGTGACTTGGATTAACATATCATAATCTCTGGATACTGTATTTGGTGTTTGTCTGTCTGTCTGCCCATATATATACAGTACTGTGCAAAAGTTTTAGGCAGGTGTGAAAAAATGCTGTAAAGTAAGAATGCTTTCAAAAATAGACATGTTAATAGATTATATTGATCAATTAACTAAATGCAAAGTGAGTGAACAGAAGAAAAATCTAAATCAAATCCATATTTGGTGTGACCACCCTTTGCCTTCAAAACAGCATCAATTCTTCTAGGTACACTTGCACAAAGTCAGAGATTTTGTAGGCACATAGTCAGGTGTATGATTAAACAATTATACCAAACAGGTGCTAATGATCATCAATTCAACATGTAGTTGAAACACAATCATTAACTGAAACAGAAACAGCTGTGTAGGAGGAATAAAACTGGGTGAGGAACAGCCAAACTCAGCTAACAAGGTGAGGTTGCTGAAGACAGTTTACTGTCAAAAGTCATACACCATGGCAAGATTGAGCACAGCAACAAGACACAAGGTAGTTATACTGCATCAGCAAGGTCTCTCCCAGGCAGAAATTTCAAGGCAGACAGAGGTTTCCAGATGTGCTGTCCAAGCTCTTTTGAAGAAGCACAAAGAAATGGGCAACGTTGAGGACCGTAGACGCAGTGGTCGGCCAAGGAAACTTACTGCAGCAGATGAAAGACACATCATGCTTACTTCCTCCAATCGGAAGATGTCCAGCAGTGCCATCAGCTCAGAATTGGCAGAAAACAGTGAGACCCTGGTACACCCATCTACTGTCCGGAGAAGTCTGGTCAGAAGTGGCCTTCATGGAAGACTTGCAGCCAAAAAGCCATACCTCCGATGTGGAAACAAGGCCAAGCGACTCAACTATGCACGAAAACACAGGAACTGGGGTGCAGAAAAATGGCAGCAGGTGCTCTGGACTGATGAGTCAAAATTTGAAATATTTGGCTGTAGCAGAAGGCAGTTTGTTCGCCGAAGGGCTGGACAGCGGTACACAAATGAGTGTCTGCAGGCAACAGTGAAGCATGGTGGAGGTTCCTTGCAAGTTTGGGGCTGCATTTCTGCAAATGGAGTTGGGGATTTGGTCAGAATTAATGGTCTCCCTCAATGCTGAGAAGTACAGGCAGATACTTATCCATCATGCAATACCATCAGGGAGGCATCTGATTGGCCCCAAATTTATTCTGCAGCATGACAACGACCCCAAACATATAGCGAAAGTCATTAAGAACTATCTTCAGCGTAAAGAAGAACAAGGAGTCCTGGAAGTGATGGTATGGCCCCACAGAGCCCTGATCTCAACATCATCGAGTCTGTCTGGGATTACATGAAGAGAGAGAAGCAACTGAGGCTGCCTAAATCCACAGAAGAACTGTGGTTAGTTCTCCAAGATGTTTGGGCCAACCTACCTGCCGAAGTTCCTTCAAAAACTGTGTGCAAGTGTACCTAGAAGAATTGATGCTGTTTTGAAGGCAAGGGTGGTCACACCAAATATTGATTTGATGTAGATTTTTCTTCTGTTCACTCACTTTGCATTTTGTTAATTGATAAATATAAACTATTAACATGTCTATTTTTGAAAGCATTCTTACTTTACAGCATTTTTTCACACCTGCCTAAAACTTTTGCACAGTACTGTATATATATATATATATATATATATATATATATATATATATATATATATATATATATATATATATATATATAGATATATAAGAACATTTTTAAACTAATATTTATTTTTTGCTGAAACTCAAAATAAAAACTAAGTTTAAGGTTACGTTACTGACCTTTATAAAGGACATTTGCAAATCTAAATATATGGGTAGGGTGACTGATGACAGACCAATCTTGTTGGACTGATGACTCGAAACAAGGTATTGTTAAAGTATCCTATCCTCAATATAACAAGACAGCTGGGGAACTGATAATACTCAATTTCATAATGTAAAAGTAGCGATTCCCACAGGTAACACAAACATATACAGAATCTCAATCTTTATAGTAACTGACTCTGTAGAGAAGCCTGTGTAATTGAAACACAGACCCACCAATAAAATGCAGTATTTCATTGTATTTCATTGCATTGTTGCTCTGTAGTACAGCCCTCAGTGGTCCTGTCTTCCAAATTTAACCCATTATTATCCGCAGAGGACAAAACAAATATTGATATATCAAAAATACATATATAAAAAGGTATATATGCAATTATATATATATATATATATATATATATATATATATATATATATATATATATATATATATATATATATATATATATACACACACACACATATACAGTATATTTATACACATCCCTCTACTGTGTAGCAAGTTAAGCATAACATTATCGAAAGGGTGCCCAAATTAGTGGGGCAAGCAGCATATTGATACCCACCATATACATTTCTTTCAGCTGTCAGGCTACAACACTCGCAATATGTAAGAGTTGAAAGGGAGTTTTAAATATGAATATCATAGAGTGACCTTTTTGGTTTCCTTTTAATATCTTCCCAAATGAACAAGTCCTTTGTTAAGGACATTTTACAGCAAGAGTCGGTCAGTATTCTACAGCTTAGAAAATGCCAAGGTACAGGTATGGTGGGGGATGAATGTCAATGTTACGTAATGTGCTTGTCCTGTCATGTTCTGTTCTGTTCTGTATGTGATGAACATTGTACACATTGAACACCTCAATATGCATGACTAATCCACACATGTGGATTCTTCATAGTTTAAGTGGTTTGTCACGAGCGCAGTGTGTAAAAATGGTTCATAGCATAGCACGTGTAGTGTAAAGGGAAACATTAATCATGAGGTGAAAGCCCTTTTAGCCGTTTGTCTTTTCCCTTACACAGTTCCTGTCTGTGTGACCCTGGTGCTATTATTAGACATTTGAGCCCACTCAGAGAATAATATAGTATGGTGTATTGCTGTCTCAGAGGGTGTGAATCTGTAATGGCTAGTGGAAAGAACAATGTGACACATGGTTTTGCATTTAACCACTTTATGTCATTCAGCCCTCAAGGAAGAGCGAACTGATTACATAACATTGGTATTGCTTATGTGATACACATTTGTTTTCTATTATTACTAATTTTCATATTTTAATTTGAGAGCAAAATAAATATTATTAATATGAAATATATTATTTAGTATAGGTGCTATTTAGCAATGTAAATGCGTATGGTCTATTATTATATGTAGCAAGTTAGTTTAGCTTAGTCAGCATCACACTTACCTGTATTTGGACCGATCTGCTGATTTGAATTCTATATTGACTTTTGATTGGTTACTACACGATGAGCTAGTGTGGGGTGTATTGTTTGTTTGGTATTGAAGAAGTAAGATAGCTTGAGCCTGCACACGTTTTTTTTTCTTCTTTTTTTTTGGTATGGCATGAAACATTGCCCTTTTATTTTAATGTTTTCAGCTGCACGAGCAAGGCTGGCGAGCAGCAGGAATAGCGAACGATGGACATGCAGTTAAGCACCGGGGGGACGCAGTATTATTTACAAAAAATAACAAATTAAAACAAAATTTAAAACCAAACAATAGTCACCAAACCGAGGCTATTACAGTGAAAACAAGGCCCAAGAGCACTCACATCTGAGTCCCAGGCTGAACTGAGAAGCTGTCTCCCATCTCCTCCTTCATACATGTGGGCAAACTCAAACTGGCATTCAATTAGCCAATTTAGCCTAACCACGTTCTCACATGTTTTTTTTTTCTGTCCCCTCTAGTTAGGTCAGGCCTCCCACTCAAACACATGCTTGTTCACATGTGTGGTTGGCATGCCTAATTGGAGGGGAGGTACACGTTTATTTACATTGTAGTGAAGGGTTTTTAAACCCATTCCTCTCAATAACACATACTGTAGAGTATATACATAATTACATGAGCAGGGCACCTGCCCTGTGAGAAGTTCCCATTAGGGACTGTTAGATTCTGTTTAATTTCCTAAATATTTAAACATTGATACTTTCATACACATAAAGGTAATACATTACCTTTGCAGAGTACTGTAGCACCTGACATATATATTTTGGAAAATAATTCAAAACATTTAGCACTTGGGTAATGTTTAAAAGTTATATCTTTGCTGGAGATTCTACAGGGAGAGTTGCATTGGCTCTGGCCCTCTTGCGGGTTAGGAAGGCAACATAAGCGGGGACTCTTTGTCCTGCCTGGGCTACAGTTAACTCTATTGACTCATGGTGAGCTGAATGCAGACCCCTGCAGGGGCTGGTAGCTCTTCAACATCCTGGGTGTAAAGAGGCAATAGGCATGTTTAAATTGTAAACTGTTCTGTACAATATTTCTCTGCATTGTTTTCTGAAACACGTACTAGAACAACGTTTAAAATACTAGATTGTAACTCTACAGCTTATACAATGACAGGTGACAAAAAACAAATACAAAAATAATGAACATAAAACACCCTAAAACAGTTTAAATTCCTCATTTATTATAAAGGGCCATCTGCTTACAATTTAGGGTAATGCATTACAGTGGGCTGTTGGGTTTACAGTAAATGATTAATATAATAGAAATGAACAGTATGTAGGGGATCCCGAGTGTCACATCCAGTAAAAGCACTCGCTACAGTGCAGGTTACGCTCTATAGCCTGGACTCGGCCTGGACGTCGCCGGTTCGAGTCCAGGCTATTCCACAGCCGACCGTGGACGGGAGCTCCCAGGGGGCGGCGCTCAATTGGCCGAGCGTCGTCCGGGGGGAGGGAAGGTTAGGTCGGCCAGGGTGTCCTCGGCTCACCGCGCACCGGCGACCCCTGTAATCTGGCCGGGTGCCTGCGGGCTTGCCTGTAAATTGCCATAGCTGCCATAGTTGCGTTGTCCTCCGACGCTGTAGCTCTGAGGCGGCTGCACGGTGAGTCTGCAGAGTGTAAAGAAGCCGGCGGCTGACGGCACACGCTTCGGAGGACAGCGTGTGTTCATCTTCGCCCCTCCCGAGTCAGCGCAGGGGTGGTAGCGGTGAGCTGAGACTAAAAATAATTGGCCCATTTCAAATTGGGGAGAAAATAATAAAAACTAATTGGCAACGACTAAATAAAAAAATGAACAGTATGTGGTATCATTAATATATTATTATTTTTTTATTATTATTTGTTTATTTAGCAGACGCCTTTATCCAAGGCGACTTACAGAGACTAGGTTGTGTGAACTAGGCATCAGCTGCAGAGTCACTTACAATTACGTCTCACCGAAAGTCGGAGCACAAGGAGGTTAAGTGACTTGCTCAGGGTCACACAGTGAGTCAGTGGCTGAGGTGGGATTTGAACCGGGGATCTCCTGGTTACAAACCCTTTTCTTTACCCACTGGACCACACAGCCTCCTTGTATTATTACAATTTTTCACCTTTTTTCATTTGTTTACTAAGTGCGCTGTATTATTATGGCAACACATATATTTGAATAAAGCTAAAGACCATAAAAAAAAGATCTCAGTCAATATTAACATTATGTTTTTGAATTGTGATGCCCTATTTGTGGTTCGGTAATATATTCAGTGCCTGTTTAAAGGAAAGTGTCATGTGGTCAGCTGTTTATTACTATTCATCTGAAGTAACTACACTCAAAAATATGTAAGAAGAAGGGTTCTGCAAAGAGGATGTAAAACCACAGCTTACTTTGAGCGGGGGAAGTAATCTGACGTAAACACATGCAGAAAGCACTCCATATTTTGCAGAACATTTTGTGGCTTTTCCTCATTTGATGCACTAGTGATGCAAACACACATTTCAGATTTGATCTCAATGAGTGTACACCTATCTGTCGCTTCAGCATTTACAACTGCACATGGAGGACCTGTAAGCAGCAATGTGGCTACAAAAAAGAAGGGTTGATTTGGCCTATTTTCTATTACTTACTCTTTGTATCGAAGTCAAGGGTAAGTAATACAATTTATTAAGAAAGATTGAATAAGATTTAAGTTTAAATATTGTGTAACGGGGGTCAGAGGTTGTATTATTGATGTTTATAGCGTGGCTGTACCCTTTTAGTATATACTGTATTATCCTTGACTATAAAACACTGAATACTGTATTTAATCAATGACAAACATTGAGACTTATAGTTTATAACCAAGAGTAGGTAGTAAAATAACTGCTGGGTTTATATAGTGTTTGAGGTTCTGACTTCAGGTGTTAATAATAATAATAATAATAATAATAATAATAATAATAATTATTATTATTATTATTATTATTATTATTATTATTATTATTATTATTTTTAATTAATACAATGTCTTTCCACAAGCATATTATTGATAAAAAAATATTACTGAACATATTTACAGCTCAGTCTGTTCACTCAGAAAGGAAAGTTGATCAACACTGTGAATAGATAAATATCTACAAATAAATGTGAGGAAAAATACATTTAAATGAAATGTTTTAGAACTCTGGTCACTGGACTGATACTGCACATTGTTGAGGTCTTAAATGACCAAAATAGAGCTACCATCGGATTAATGTATGAGTGTGAACAACCTTAACAAAAAATAGGGGTACCGTCTGATTTTATAATGTGAATCAAGTAAGCATCACAACTATCTATTGTATGGCTTTTTGGGATTGCAGAGTTTTCACTCATGTATATAGTTTTTCAGGTATGTTTTAATTTAAACAAGCATGTGAAGAACATTTCACTTTGTTAAAGTTGTTCACTCTCATCCATTAAGCTATCATCAATGTTCTGACATACTTTCTTCTGGTTTATAAATTTCACTACAGTGAGGACAATATTTAAACATCATAAACACCCTGAAAATGCACTATAATATGCTTCAGCTTTCTATTTCATATCTTAATTGAATCAGAAGTCAACAAGATGTGGTTACCTGTGGCTGCTTAAAATACAAGTGTGTTCAAATAATGTACATTTATTTGAAATTCAGATCAAAGTGTGGTAAGATAGGGAGAGATAGACAAAAAAGGGAAGCATGTCATATATAAAAACATATATACATGTATATATATATATATATATATATATATATATATATATATATATATATATATATATATATATATATATATATACAGTCATACAATGTAATCCAACTAATACTGAATTAAATAACATTATGCACTGATGATGGCTAAACGTTTGTTTAAAGAATCAAGCAGTTTTCGCATTAATCCTGGATTGTCTTACCTAAAATAACATTATAGAACAAGATTAGTGCTGATTGGAATCAGTGACACCAGTTAGCCAATTTTATAAAAAGGGATTTAAAATTGCAAACAAAGAGTGATGAAATGAGCAAGTGAATGTTATTGATAAGTGAGATTTTATCTAGCGGTGCAGAAAGCAAAGGCACAGTTTCTATGAGGAATACAATAACTGTTAAGGTATACTACTCGCAAGAACAGGTCAATTGTCATTTTTGTTCTGAGCAAATTTCTTAGTTTTATACCATTCTATCTCTGAAAATAATCTTTACACTTTCACAGTTTGGAAGTGTGTTTGGGTGTGGGTGCATGTTATTGGAAATAGCTGCTTGAAAACAAGTAATAGGCCAAATATGGTTTTGCACCTGAAAGTTAGGTGGGCTTTTTGTTTTTACTGCTCTTATATTGTTTGTTTTTCTCTACTGTATGGTATTTCCACTTTGTAAAAATGTTCCTTCTTTGTATATTATTTTTTTAGACGTCTTTTCGGTTTCTAGTTTTGGTATCCGACTCATATACTGGATCAGGTGTGGGTTATTCATACTGAATCAGGTGTGGGTTATTTATACTGGATCAGGTGTGGGTTATTTATACTGGATCAGGTGTGGCTTATTTATACTGGATCAGGTGTGGCTTATTCATACTGGATCAGGTGTGGCTTATTTATACTGGATCAGGTGTGGGTTATTTATACTGGATCAGGTGTGGGTTATTTATACTGGATCAGGTGTGGCTTATTTATACTGGATCAGGTGTGGCTTATTCATACTGGATCAGGTGTGGCTTATTTATACTGGATCAGGTGTGGGTTATTTATACTGGATCAGGTGTGGCTTATTTATACTGGATCAGGTGTGGGTTATTTATACTGGATCAGGTGTGGCTTATTCATACTGGATCAGGAATGGCTTATTTATACTGGATCAGGTGTGGGTTATTTATACTGGATCAGGTGTGGCTTATTTATACTGGATCAGGTGTGGGTTATTTATACTGGATCAGGTGTGGCTTATTCATACTGGATCAGGTGTGGCTTATTTATACTGGATCAGGTGTGGCTTATTTATACTGGATCAGGTGTGGGTTATTTATACTGGATCAGGTGTGGGTTATTCATACTGGCTCAGGTGTGGGTTATATACATGTGTTTCCATTCCTCCAGTTTATTTGTAGGAGTCAATTGTAATGAGCATGCAAGTATGTTAATGGCTGGAGGTTGTTTCCCAATAGCTACCAACATTGTGAGAGCATCATAAGGACAACTTTTGCGAAGTGCACTTTTATGTGTTCTTTCAGTTCTTGAAGTTCTTGAGTGTTCTGGTGTAGTCTTGACATGTCTGTGGATGTTTATAATACAATACACTGCAAAACCATTGGGAAATCACATGCACATATTAGTGCATATGTGCATGGCTGCTTTACATGTATGGCTGCTTTACATGTATGGCTACTTTGCAAAGCACAGTTTCTTTGAATCTTCAGTAATACCGTTCTTTAATAAAATAAAGACTTTACCCCTTTAGACACCCTTTTGTAAAGAAATAAATAAAATGCTTGTGAGAATATCAAAGGGAAACACAAGTTAAAAGTACCACTGTCATCGGGAAACACCCACATGAACAATGTAAGCAGCATTTTTAAGTAAATACAAATGATTTATCTTGAATCTGTTTAACTTAGGGAATAGCATTTTAATGCAGTGCGCATTTCTCATATGTTAGTATGTTAGTGTATTCTTTCTTAATTTACAAATTATCTATTTTATTGTGTGGACTATTATTTTTTAACACAAAAATGTCTTGGACAAACTCAGTGCTTTGATTGGTTAGATCTCATGACCTAATTTCCATTTCATTGCCATCTGAGAGTGATGTTAAACACACAAAATCCAGACTGGCTGTTTGTCTGACACTTCGCAATGTGTTGAATGCGCTGAGCTGTACCTTACTGTCACAGGGCATGCTGTATTGCACAATGACTGCACAGCTTATTAAGTGTTCTTGCTTATCTGACTTGTTCTTAACTCACTAGATTCACTATCACCATTGCATAGGATTATTTAAGGCTTATTATCAGGGGGAAAAAATACTTGGTTTGCAGAGGGTGCTAGTTACTGTAAAATTAGCATATTGTGTGCTGTTTTGTGTATTTTATGTTGGTTTTGGTTCTTACACTGATCCATCTGAACCCTTTTTATTTAGACATTTGGTTGCACTGACTACAGTAAAACTTCAAATAATCGCCTGGCAAATATTGTAAATAAACACGGAGGCGTTTAATTGAAGTTTGGATCACTTTATCACTATTAAAAGCAGTCCAGCTATGCCACACATTTTAAAGATGGTGGCCTCAAAAGGAATAAAAGCATATCATTGGTATAACACCAACAAGTAAAAACATACCTGCACCTGAAAGAATTATAATTCTATAACATAGTTTTATTTTTTTTTTAAAAGTATTCCTCTCAGAAAATGTACCTTTTCACTTACTTCAAAAAAGTAGAATCATCATTATTGCTGCAAGACCACAGACCATGTTCATAATTGCTTTTCCTGGCAAACTTCTATCATTTTTTTTTCTTATTTATTTCCTGTAATAAGACAGAAAACCCCCAGATTTGTAGCATGCTTTCTATTGTGTTTTGCATGAAAGATTCTCTTTTGTTTAAAACAAAGCAGTCCTAAAATGTCCAATTTCATTTAAATAGAAGGTTGTGAGTCTCTTGAGTTTCGTCACAGCATAGATAATTGGACCGTACTTCGGATATAGATTCTTATCATGCAAATCAGGTAAACCTAGCAACCCAAGAATACACTGGAGTCAGACAGCGTATTTACTGTAAATTTACCAGGTGTGAATGTGTGGGGTAAAGGGACCTATCCTTATCTGAGAAATAAAATACAAACCCCAGATGAAAGTAAGTAAGTTTTTTGGGAAAGTCTGTGTGTCTGATAACAGTCAAACTGATAGGAAACACTGCAATAGTTCAGTTACCGAGTAATCCATTACCGAGTAATCCTCTCTTCAACATGTCTGCTTCCTGCAGCCTCAACAACTACCTGTAACAAATACTGCAGCAGTAAACACATTTCCTATACTCAGCATGGGAAAAGCGTTTACATACCATAGAACAAAAGTATGCTGACAGGGTGTGCTTTAGAATTCGTAAGGGAATTTGATCTCTCTTTTCTTTTCTGACTCTCACTCTGCAAGAGTAACAGATGTTGTGGTAGTGTTCTAGTAAATTAAAAAAAAAAAAAAACTGCAATGCATTCCCCTGGCTCATAAATAGTTAATTTATCAGTATTGCTTTATAAATTGTGCTTTCAAGCTCCATTTGAAAATCCCAATTGTATGATTTAGTGAAACCACCAGAACTATTTTTATTAACATAGCAAATTGCGCTTGCATTCAGTTATTTATCATGGCATATCTTAGAAGAATCATAAGAATATAGTACATAGAAAAATCCTTAGGCTTAGAGAGCATGTTTATAACCTTACAAAACAACCATAATACAATCAAATACAACACCTTTACAAAAATAAAAAATAATGAAGCTGTGAAAACCTTGTATCACTCATTTATTCATAAGCAATTAAATAACCTGCACACCTTATCTCGGCCTTATTTCAGTCCACTTGAAAGGATGTTATCGAGAGGAACGGTAGTTTCTCGCGCTAAGTTACAGCAAAGCGCGAGAACTGCCAGTGACTATCTATACAGCACGGATAGTTTACGTGTTTTCAGGGTATTGGCGCAGTGAAAGAAATTTAGTAAATCAGCCAAAAGCACCATCCCACATTTAATTTGTATTTCCCAACACTCTTATGTGAAATGTTGAAAAAAAAAAGTAATACAGTCATACAGTACGAGAATAAGTCGCCAAAGGAAGGTAAAAATGTAGGTTTCATGTTTATCAGACCAACATTTCTGTGTTCCAAGAATTCTTGTAATCTATTTTACAATCACATATCAATAAATATGCTATTCTACATAACAACTAAATGAAAACATTTATAAAGATGGGATTATCTTTTGTTGCTGTATTTCACTTAATTGATTGCTGAATAACCTCATATAATCCGTTTCAGTATTAGTTGATCCAGGTTGGAATTACAGAAACACAGGTCATATTTTTTTACTGCATCTTAACTTTTAAAGTTTGATATGGTGAACATGTCATAACAGACTCAGCAAATGTACAGCTTGGTATATTAGTGCAGACAGCCTGCTATAATTTAAAAAGTAGATTAATCCTTGGACTAATTGCAAGAGAAAGTTTGATCTCTAAGGGAGGTAATGAGGTTGGTGAGGACTGTAAAATATCTGTATTAAACATATGTTTGTAACATATCTGTATTAAACAGATTTGTTAATAGTATTCATAATTTTAGTAACTGGAGGTTCCAGAGGACTGAGACCTTGCAAATACTGTGTCAGTACAATCTACAAACCAACAACAGACCCATACGGTTAACATCTATACCATGCAAACTGCAGGAAGCAATATACTGTATTAAGAGAGTAGGCTTGAAGAGAGTAGGCTTGAAGTCCCAACCACAACTTTTTATCTAGCAAAGTCGGAATAAGAAAGACATTACACAGTTAGGAAATTGAGATGGTGTGTTATATTTAACAGTAGTAAAGTATAATACAAAGCATAATACAAGCTTATACAATGACAAAAATCCATTATAATAATATGCAATGCATTTGGGTGAAATGCCTAGATTTGACACAATTCATGTTAAAAAGATATTAGGTTTTTATAAGCTCCTAAAGATGACACATTTAATTGTGGTTTGAGTCAACCCAACATGGTTCATTTAGAATAGTTTGAGCCAGTACACCAATTTATTGCAAGATTGCAAGCAGCCGAGGAGACATAAACACTGTAACCCTAAAGGCCACTCACAACAGGAAATTACAAAACAGAAATGTTCCAAACCTGCAGAATGAAGAATATTTGGTAACACTTTACACAGAGTGTATCTAATTACTGTGTGTTTAGATAGTAGTTACTTAGTAAATACATGTGTACTTACACATAATTACAAAGTTGCATAATTACAATGTACTTAATGTGTAAATCTTTTTGCATGATATAACCCTATCCCTAACCCTAACCCTAACTCTTTTCTGATATAATTGTGTACATACATATATTGTGCAAAAAGATTTAAACATTAAGTACATTGTAACTATGCATAATAACATTACAATTACAAAACATCAACGTATTTATTACATAAAAACATATAGAATAGAACCTAAGGCAAATTAAATAAAACCTGAGTTACAAACACAGGGAGGGTGTAGATAAATCTGAAATGTCAGTATTCAAAACATTGTTTTAGTAGAAGCACCTCAAGCAAACATAAGTTTAAACTCCAGAATAGAGTGTAAACAAAACAGCTCAATGTTAACAATACAATTGTAATTCCAGTAGCTGTAATCACCCAGTGAAGACAGAAGCAAAAAAATAAAATAAAATGCAAATGTTATACTGTACTGAAGGTTTATGTTGTATCAGTAACAGATATATGATACAAGTGTATTTTTTCATTTGTAATTTTTAGGACAAGACTCTAGATGTTCCCTTGAAGTTCGTGTGACCCGAAATATTACACGGAATGTTTCTCTTATGAAAACTCTGACAATAAACTGCACAGTACACTACTGTGAAGAAGAACCTGGAGTAATGTGGTGTAAAGTACTTGGGACTGACTGCAAACCACTGAATGCAGCAGTTAAAACTTCTTGGAATCAATCAAGCAACCATTCAGCTGTCTCTTTCCTCACTTTCTTCAATATCTCCTTGAATGATAGCGGCCAGTATCGATGTAAAGCTGTCGATGTCAGGGGAATTAGCAGTGTGGGGCACTCTATTACTGTTAATGTCTCAGGTGAGTTTTCAAAAGATCTTTCAGATCATTTAAAAAAATGTTCTCGCTGTAACATTTTCCGTTCAAGGTAAGTAATACACACATGGTGATGTGTATCTGTAGAAAGTGTTATTCACACTTCCACCATAAAGCTTTATATAATTGATCAAATCTACCACTTTCAACACACCCAAGAAGTGGGTCTATTACAAGTTAAAGTGTTCTTGACTGTTGTCAGTCTAGATCAATTTCAGCAGCTACTGTGCTCACCAGTAATACAAAAGAATACACGTTACACAAAATAACAAGCACATTAAACAAAAGGTTTTCACACTACCTTTTTTTCCTTTTACGGCTGAACACCTTCACAACCGGGCTTCTCTCAGCAGCCCAGAATGCAAAAACTGGGGTTTTTATACCCTACAAAATCATGCAGTTGGCTGATTAGGCCAACTGCCAAAATAATGAAACAATTCTCACAATTAACCAACAAATAGTCGCAATTAAGGTTTTTCAGCCCATGGCCTTCTGGGGAATGTAGTCCTGTGCTCCACATGACTACACTCTTTGCTCCTTGTCTCACAATATATATATATATATATATATATATATATATATATATATATATATATATATATACAGTACTGTGCAAAGGTTTTAGGCAGGTGTGAAAAAATGCTGTAAAGTAAGAATGCTTTCAAAATAGACATGTTAATAGATTATATTTATCAATTAACTAAATGCAAAGTAAGTGAACAGAAGAAAATCTAAATCAAATCCATATTTGGTGTGACCACCCTTTGCCTTCAAAACAGCATCAATTCTTCTAGGTACACTTGCACAAAGTCAGAGATTTTGTAGGCATATAGTCAGGTGTATGATTAAACAATTATACTGAAACAGGTGCTAATGATCATCAATTCAATATGTAGGTTGAAACACAATCATTAACTGAAACAGAAACAGCTGTGTAGGAGGAATAAAACTGGGTGAGGAACAGCCAAACTCAGCTAACAAGGTGAGGTTGCTGAAGACAGTTTACTGTCAAAAGTCATACACCATGGCAAGATTGAGGACAGCAACAAGACACAAGGTAGTTATACTGCATCAGCAAGGTCTCTCCCAGGCAGAAATTTCAAGGCAGACAGGGGTTTCCAGATGTGCTGTCCAAGCTCTTTTGAAGAAGCACAAAGAAACGGGCAACGCTGAGGACCGTAGTCGCAGTGGTCGGCCAAGGAAACTTACTGCAGCAGATGAAAGACACATCATGCTTACTTCCCTTCTAATCGGAAGATGTCCAGCAGTGCCATCAGCTCAGAACTGGCAGAAAACAGTGGGACCATGGTACACCCATCTACTGTCCGGAGAAGTCTGGTCAGAAGTGGCCTTCATGGAAGACTTGCGCCAAAAGCCATACCTCCGACGTGGAAACAAGGCCAAGCGACTCAACTATGCACAAAACACAGGAACTGGGGTGCAGAAAAATGGCAGCAGGTGCTCTGGACCGATGAGTCAAAATTTGAAATATTTGGCTGTAGCAGAAGGCAGTTTGTTCACCGAAGGGCTGGAGAGCGTACACGAATGAGTGTCTGCAGGCAACAGTGAAGCATGGTGGAGGTTCCTTGCAAGTTTGGGGCTGCATTTCTGCAAATGGAGTTGGGGATTTGGTCAGAATTAATGGTCTCCTCAATGCTGAGAAATACAGGCAGATACTTATCCATCATGCAATACCATCAGGGAGGCATCTGATTGGCCCAAAATTTATTCTGCAGCATGACAACGACCCCAAACATACAGCGAAAGTCATTAAGAACTATCTTCAGCGTAAGAAGAACAAGGAGTCCTGGAAGTGATGGTATGGCCCCACAGAGCCCTGATCGCAACATCATCGAGTCTGTCTGGGATTACATGAAGAGAGAGAAGCAACTGAGGCTGCCTAAATCCACAGAAGAACTGTGGTTAGTTCTCCAAGATGTTTGGGCCAACCTACCTGCCGAGTTCCTTCAAAACTGTGTGCAAGTGTACCTAGAAGAATTGATGCTTGATGCTGTTTTGAAGGCAAAGGGTGGTCACACCAAATATTGATTTGATTTAGATTTTTCTTCTGTTCACTCACTTTGCATTTAGTTAATTGATAAATATAATCTATTAACATGTCTATTTTGAAAGCATTCTTACTTTACGGCATTTTTTCACACCTGCCTAAAACTTTTGCACAGTACTGTATATATATATATATATATATATATATATATATATATATATATATATATATATATATATATATATATATATATATAAAAACAGCGACAGATCTAAAAAATAACACTGTTGAGATAAGACAATAAAAGCATATTTTAGCATTTCCTTATAGTGCACCCCAGACTAAAGACTAACGCTACAGCATTAAATTGTTAAAATGAATGCACCATTGTCTCCCTGCATCTGAATACATTTTTTTTCTCTTGATCTTGTGGATTCAAGAATTAGGATTCCTCTTTCAAAATTTTATTTTAATACCGTGGCCTAATATACAACTGTGACAGGATGGATGTTGTGGTGACGTCAGGCCAGAAGCAGGAAGGAAAACACACAGGCAGGTACTGCAGGGCAAAAGCGCGCGGCGTGCGCCGTTTATTTAAACAATAACAAAAATAAAAGGTTTTTTAACAAAAAACACTGCTCACAGAGCAAAATAAAAGTTTAAACAAAATAATCACGAACACCATAAGAAAATAAGTATTCCAGGTCAGGCTGGGCAAATCGCCTTCACTGTTCCTAGATTTATTTTATTTTAGTTTCATTTTGTTTCGTTTCTGTCATCTCCTCCGCTCTTGTTCTCCACTTCTGAACACCCGCCCGAGTGCAGACAGCTGCAGGCTTATATACAGATGACCATCTCCCGATTAGCAACAATTAAACAATGAATTAACGGGAGATGGTCACAAGGTTTTCTAATGCGGATGGGGCTTCCCATCCACGCTGTAAAACAATAACAAAATATACAGCTCTTCACCGTCACATTTATAAATAAATAAATCATAACAATTACAACAACAACAACAACAACAACAACAACAACAACAACAACAATAATACAACAAAACAAATACTAAATTGCACAGGGGTGGAGGGGTACCCCGTTCTAAAAATAAACAATACATTTATGGCAGGGCTTTGCCCCGCCTCCTTTTCATGTGCAGGGCTCCTCGTCCTGCCACAACAACACTTACAGTATTTTTCTTTGTCTTTTCAGAGGAAGAAAACTTGCCCACATCGAACATGACCACATCAGGTATGATTTGTGATCCTTACCAAGTTAAATTTACATTAATTCAAAAAAAAAAAAAAAAAATGATGTTTTGTGTGCGGATTTTAGTGAACAAAGAGGTAACACTGTACTTTTTGTCTGTAATTACTGTGTATTTACATAGTAGTTACTTAGTAAATACATGTGCACTTACACATAATTACAATGTTATTATGCATAGTCTACGATGGAATGGCGTCCCATCCAGGGTGTAGTCCTGCCTTGTGCACTGTGTCTGCTGGTTAGGCTCCGGCTCACCGTGACCCTCTATAGGATTAAGCGGTTACAGATAATGGATGGATGGATGGATTCAGCATAGTTACAATGTGCTTAACGTGTACATCTGTACTTGCACAATATATGTAAGTACAGAATTGTGTCAGACAAAGGGTTAGGGTTAGGGTTATGGTTAGGGTTATAACTATGCATAATAACATTGTAATTATGTGTAAGTACCCATGTATTTACTAAGTAACTACTATGTAAACACACAATAATTAGAGACAGTGTTACAAAAAAAAGAAAAACAGCAAATGTCCATGCAGTGACAGGTACTGTATTATATATTTGTGAAATCATCTGTTAGTCATTATCAATCAACCCCATATAGGTTTGGAAAAAAAATAAAAAATTGCAAAAATTGGTAATCTCCTTCCATAATCTCTTTAATCAGCATCAGAATCCCAATTAACTTCAATGCACCAAGTATCCTAAGTGTTCATTTACCAAGGGTCCTTTTAAGATTTGTCTTTTTGAAATCAGATGCAGTTGTCTGACACCTATGCTAGTTGTATTGTGAATCAATCCCTATTCGGAAACTACTTACAACCTAACTGCTTTGTTAAAATATTATGAACCTTGCCAGCCGAGAACATTAATGCTGAATTCCTCATGAATTTCTCTTTAGGAGACCAGGAAAAAATGCCTGCCCCACAAAATGATAGTTGGCTGACATATATTTATATATGTGCGGGAGTACTTATCCTGATAATAACTGTGGTGTTAATCTCATTTTTCTGCATACAAGGACACAGAGGTAAGTGACATTTTACAAAAACCTGTGTCCTTATAACAACGCTTATTGAAAGGTTGATGTACACAGGCAAACATTAAGTTATAAAACACTAACTTACTTATAAATATTAAAATATATTATAGATTGAAATGTAAAACAGTGAAATAATTCTATAATACTAAAGTAAATGGTCAGTTCTGTTTCCCCTCAGCCCTTTTGTCATTTATTGCCATCATAATTTGGAATAATTTTGTACGCTATCACAGTTTGTTTGTTTTTTTGTCCCATACTGTTTGTCTTGATCAATTGTGAAAGTACATTTGAATTCAGTTTGAGTTTGTAGGAGATTATATTCAGGTCCAGTGCAGAAAAGGGCTACCAAGATGTTACTAGATAGGATATTTGTGAAAAATGACCATATACATATTTTTAAATCATTAAGAGGATAATCTTCAATTTTTTTATTTAGTGAGGCCCAAATCAAAAGAAGCCGTGCAGACAAATCAGATGGTGAGTTTTTCTTTCAATTATGCTTTTGTTAGTTTTACTTTAGGGCAAGCAACTATGATCAACACAAGCACAACATCCTGTTGTAAATCTTACTTGTCTGGATGTTACTGTCTCTCTACACCAAATCAACAGATAATACTTAAATACTATTAATTATGTTTTTGAATAACGTATTTTAAAGGGGAAAAGATCATTAAAAAATACACTGTTCATACTTTTTTTGAAATCCATGACATGTACAGTACACCTGACTAAAACATTTCACATGTATAAGAACAGCCAAATTATATTATAATGGAACAGCCCTGAACAGTTTTATTATTTTGTATTTTTTATCCAGAATTAGTACATTTTTATCTTCCAGTGATATAAAATCACCAAAGGAAAACACATATTTAGTTGGGCTAATTTGCCCTCCTCTGCCCAATTTTGAAATCCTGTAAGTAAACACGTCATTATGGGAGCTCCAAAAGTGACTTTATATACTGTATTCAAATCAACATGGATTTCAGTATTTTCTTTTTTGATTTTCGTAGCATAAAACGCCTAAAGCCTCTCGCCAGTCCAGCACAGCTGCGAGTTTACCCAGTCGTCCCAGTAATCGTATTAAACCCGCTGTTCTTGCCGAGGAGTCAGTCTATGACAATGATCACCACTCCAGAACTTCTAGACGTACTCAGGCATCTTCTACCAGGGGTCGAGCTAGCAGCAGAAATGAATCAGCCCCAGTGGCCATCATGGTCAATCCCCCCGATATCTATTACAACCAGGAGGTTGAGGATGAAAATTGTCCCATCGTGTATGCTGCTCTGAGACACGCTTATAAAACAGAGGAAGGCAGTCAGCATGTGCGTCTATCTGCAGCTTCTGAGGAACAGACAGAGTATGCTGCTGTACGATTCAGAAATGAATTCAGGACACAAGACAACGTCTGAGTACATCGATTTACTAAAAGGAGCAAAATGACAGAATGGACTGCAGCTTGAAATAAATCAAAATCTACTTTCTCTTGTGAACTGAAATCTGAGGCTGTAAATCCAGTTTTTACATTTGTTTGGATGGTGCTATGAAACCAAACGGAAGGAGATACCAGTAATAATGGAGCCTTAAACACACAGAACAGTTTCAATCCAGGTACAATTTTGATCAGCCACATGGTAACAATTGCCTAATTGGTGATGGCAAAACGCACACTGGTGACACTAGTTCATTGTTTCTTTTGTTGATTTATTTTTTTTAGCATTGCTCTATAGCTTACAATTGATTGTTTATTGTTATGGATGAATAATTCAAGAATGTTTGAAAACATAGACTAACCTATAGTACACCTACAGATAAATTAAACAACAGCAACTGAAATAGGTGGCAGCCCACTCTTTGCAGCTGCTTCTTCAACAGCAAGGAATGTAATAATTTTACTTTAAAATGTACTGGTATGCAGCTACCTTCTCTGTTCATCAACTAATCTTTGTAAATTGACAACCTCTGTGAAGGTATAGTAGTCATAATGCATGGCATACAGTAAGTAGACACCAAGAAAATGCCCCCCTTTCTCCATATGCATGTGAATGACAGGGGTTGAGACAGTGATTATTCTTAATCATAACAACCACATTTTCAGTCTATCTGAGAACCTATCCGCCAAGATAACAGCAATTAAGAAACAGAGAAGTGGTCAACTGTCCAATATGACTTAGATTGAGTAGAACCGCAATCTGTTTTTACAGAGACCTCAAACAGCTTCAGCGTGACCAAAGCTAGTCATGTGGGACCCTACAGTTAACAGGCTGTATATACGTTTGTTAGTGAATAGTTACTGTTTCACCACTGACGCCACATCAAAATGAACCCTCTCTTCAAGTGAAAGACGTTTAACCTGCAGCTTCTCTTTATACAGTCCACATTAGTGTGTGTTATATAAATGATCCCGTATTAGATGTTACACGTTTTATATTATTTACATTTTAAAAGACAATCTACAGCACATAGTTAATTCAGACTGAGAAATTATATTGTATGTTTGTATTAAATGTTTATGAATATTCATATCATATGCTTCATAAGGAATACATCTTTCATAAATATATTTAACGGTTCATTTTCACGTCAGTTCAAATCAGACAAGTATTTGCAAAATTCTGTAAATTGGTTTTCAACGCAGTACATTAAAAAAAAAAAATATTCACAAGTATGAATGTTCCATTAATTTAATACAGACTTTGTTCAATTAAACTTATTGCCTATTATCAGTTATGGTAACACTATGGGTTTGAATTTGCTTTTAACATAACTTAGCATGCATCTTGTGTCCAGGCATATTCTTATTAATGCGTCATCAAAACTAAACTAAAACTGACACTTTTCATGGAACCGACAATATAATGTGCCCCTGCAGATCTATATGAATAAAGGGAATTTACAAAGTATATGGAAAATCTGAAAAATGATTTTGCAGATGTTATTTTGAAGGGATTTCCCCTAAGAAGCTCATTTCACTCATCCCACTCCCCAACTGAAAGCACAAAGCCCCTGTTCCCAGTGCTTGGTGAGATGAAAATGAGCACCCTGAAAAGTAAACATTATTACTTATTTACAGGTTAGAAGCTTTACACAGAATGTAACATCTATATACTGTATGTACTGGTATCTGGACACAGGGCAGCCGCTGTTATAATGCAACTCTTCATAGCGTGGAACAGGTCATAAAGCAGAATGGCTGTGGTTCACAATTTTCCCCACAGAAAGTTAACATTCAACTGCATTTTTTCTACCTGAACATGTATGGTCCCAGCTACATTGTTATTGTCATAAAGAAAGTGCATGAAAAATACATTACTAATGAGTTGAAAAAAATCGGCATACATTTACGAGGAAATGCTGATTTTGATCAGAACTCCCTGTTGTCTTTAATTCAGTATATTGGTTTATGTTATTGAATAAATGTTCCGTGCTTCAAAAAATCACTATCTTTCCCTATGCTCTTTCCTTCCCACACTCTCTATCCCTGCCAGTATTACTAGAACTGCATGTAGAGATGAGAACAATCAATGGAGTCTTCCTTTACTGATAACTAGCCTTGTCATTGAGTTTATGAACACCATAGATTGCTATTACAGGCGGTGGTAACAACACCAAGCTTCTTGGGTTTTTAAACTTAAATCCTTTTGCCTTAGAGGATTAAGTTCTCTCATTCAGGAGAAATGTGGGCTAACAAAATCAACTGAATTTGAATAGGCTACCGGACTGTATGTTTCGTTTCTATATAACACATGTTTCTTACCAGGCTGATGTATACTGTATTTGTTATACTGTATAACTGAGACCATTGAAATGTAATTAATAATATTTTACTGCTGCTCTTATTGTAAGACAGGAGATTCTTTGAAATTGTAAACTATTGTAAATATTTATTTTGATTGGTAAAAGAATGTCACATGCGATGTATATCCACCGTGTTCCAATTTTACTAACACATGTTAATAATAAAACAATAATTGATGTAAAAAAATATATTTACTGAGTATAATAACTTTTTAATGTTTTTGTCATTGTGTTCACTGCATATTATCAA
Source organism: Acipenser oxyrinchus oxyrinchus (assembly GCA_030684275.1). NCBI lineage: Eukaryota > Metazoa > Chordata > Actinopteri > Acipenseriformes > Acipenseridae > Acipenser > Acipenser oxyrinchus. Next base: position 21,647,537 of record CM060255.1, read on the forward strand.
ATTAAATGTAATCAAATATTGTACAACACCAAATCACATTGCTCCACAAATGTCACCAATCCCAAATCAGTTGATGAAGAATAGGTGTGATTACCTTGACCAAATTTCTTCCACTCTCAAATCTACCAGCAAAGAAAAGAGATAATGACAATACATACTATAATCAACTGGGGTAACCACGTTGTGTAATATACATTATACATACCTCCCAGTCACTGCTTTAGGCAGCTTTAAAGTCTATTTAAATTTTTTTCTCCAGATTTCTGTGAAACCAAAAACAAATTACTAAAGGAAGTGCTATTGAATGTGTAAACCTCAATTACAACATGTGTAGCACGTGAACAATGTTAATAATGACTTTGATGCATACTTGCATAAAGTGGAAAGAATCATACAACAGTGGAAAGATCTTGTAGCAGTGTAACAACACTTCCAATATACATTCATTCCATTAGTCAGCCAAACGTACACTTTAATCACAACCTAGGGAATACAAATGTGAAGCCTAGGGCTCTTTGTTTTCGGTTTTTATTTTTGATCACATGTCCCTTTTTTTGAGCCGACCGCCCTGTAGGTGATGCCTTAGGGCACCCAGCGGAGCCGCGAGGACTGGAACTGTTCTGGTGACAGTCCGCGTCTGAGGAGCTTGCCAGCGGTTCGACCTGCCCCACGCGGAAGTGCCGGGACGCCTTGCGGTGGGATCTCTATAAGATCTCCTCCACGGCTGGCCCAAAGGTATGTCATGGGGATATAGGCGCATCAAGCAGCGCAGCCTTATCAGCATCAGGAACTCTGGCTTCTGACAGCCACAGCTGTCTACGAGCCACGATCAAGCTAGCCAGGCTCCGGCCAAGAGCTTGCCCTTGGAGACCGGAGATCTGCAACAGTGTGCTGGACAGGAGACGTAACTCTGTGGCCAGCGGCTCAGGAAGCGGGGCCTCGCGCACTACACTGTCCATATAAGCAGTACGCACACTTGCCTGCGCCTCTGCTGTAAACACCCGCTTGAGATGCGTTTCCGTCACCTTGCATTGAGGGTTCTGGCACGCCGGGTCTCTAGCCAACCCACCCACCGGCAGGGCCTTAACCAGGGCTGCGATGGTGGAGTCTACCGGGGGGAACCCCACTTGGCCAAGCTTTTCCGCACCTTCCAGAGAGGCAAGCGGTGTGGCCTGCTTTAGCACACTAGGACCTGAGGCCAGACGACCCCAGGAGGAACGTACCTCCTCCATGAAATCTGGGAAGGCCGGGAACTTCTGAGGGCAAGGCGCCATCGCCTGCTTATGGAAAACGGACAAGTATGGTTCTGCCGCTGGCGTCCAGGGGACCTGCAGGAAGGCTGCAGCACGTCCCATAAGTGCCTAAACCGAGCTGGACAACGAGGGGGGACACTGGCTTCTCGAAGCCAGGTTCGTCCTCAGCAGGGGTCTCGCCCACCTGCATGTCAGAGGAGAAGGAGGCCCCTTCCCCAGAGGCCGCTATGGAGAGCATGTCCTCTTGCGTCAACTGAGATGCCTCTTCCCATCCACCCTGAATTCCCCTGGGGGAGGGGGAGAATGGCAATTGGGGCTGCAACAGGGCCTGGACAGAGGCTGGCATCGCCGGTGCCTGTTCTGCCAAGAGCTCTAGGACCTAGGCCATCTGGGCCTTGAGGTCCATGATGTCCCTTGCCTGCTTGGAATGCTTCACCCTTCTCGCCTGCGGAGATGGGGAGCGACTGCGGGAGGCCTGTGCAACGGGGATGCCTAGCAGGGGGTCCTGGGACAGGTCATGGAGGAGGGGCTCTGGGGCTCCAAGAGCTGCCGACGGTCTGGCCATAGAGGATGAGGAGCTCGCCCTCGTGGCCCTCTCCAAACAAGCTTCTTTCACCCGGGGCTGAAAAGCCTCACAGATGCTACAGGCCACCTCCCTCTCTAGGGCCAAGGTGGCATGTTGGACGCCCAAGCACCGCACACAGAGGGTATGTTTGTCATCTTGCGGGATATTGGAGTTGCAGGCCGTGCAGGAGTGGAACCCCGACTTGCCTGACATGGGCCCGGTGTTGCGCATGGGACGTGCACTAAACACAACTTGCACTGCGCTCAAGCACTGGCTAAGTGTGAACACCGTGCACTCACTCACTATTGCTGTAGCAGAGGGTACATAACACTGTGCACCGAATACCATGGGCACCTTGTGCACAGCGTACCGTGCAGCACCGTATGCACTAGTGTACTAGTAGTACCAAGCACCGTGTGCATCGCTTGCACCGTGTATGCTGAGCCCCATGCACACCGAGTACCGTGGCACTATGTGCACCGAGTACCGTGCAGCACTGTGAGCTGTTGCTCTAGGTCTGTGGCAGTGGCCAAACACCGTGTGCACTGTGCATCCCGAAAGTGCCCAGCACCGCATACCGTGCAGCACCGTGCGTTCCTGCACTAGCGCTGTAGCAGTGGGTACCAAGCACCGTGTGCACTGCGTGGACCGAGTACTGAGAGCACCTTGTCACATGGTTCAGTTCATTTGATTGTGTTTGTTTTAGGGGTGTCATTGATGGGATAATGGAAATCCTTGTTGCACGATAAATCTGAGTGACAAACTGCGCAGGATTTTCCACTTGCCTCAATAGGTAGCATTTAAAATGCTCCTTTATTAGGTTAAACATCACAGTTTAAGGGGCATGCAATATAGAAAAGAAAAGTAATTTAGAGTACAATAAAAATATGAAACAGGACATATTATTTTAGCATCATTTTTGACTTGACTAAAGTCATGCTTTACAGCATCAATTCAGCACAGTTGGTGCTTGACAGTGTAAATGCACCCACACTTCATTTCTGTAATAGTGGTTATGTAAAACATTTTTCTTTCAGTACAGTTTCTCATCTACCATTTAATTTAATCCAGTGGATGATGTACTGTAAACACACCTGTTTGTAGAACCACACTCCAAAGTACAGATGCTTATTTTTTTTTAATCTTATAGCAAAAAGGGGTCTGTATTTGCAAATGTTATTGCACTAGGCGGTCTACAAAAGGTCATGAAAGCTAAAAGGTCAACTTTAAAATTGGAAAAAGTATGTGATTAAATAATATTTATATAAACAAATAATAACTACATGTTTACTTAAACCAAATTCAATGTGAACCATGGAAAATGTAGGTTTGTTTGTATATTATTTTGATTCAGACATGCTGAAGAGGGGATATACCTGTATCTACAATTTTCAGAATTGGTTTAGAGTTCTCTGATTTAGGAATTTACAGTCAGAGGGTTAGGCTTTTTCCAGTTCTTCTGCAAAAAATGTTTTTATGACAATTGATCTACAACCACAAGAACTGTAGCAAGAGAAGGCAATAATGAATGCTCTGCTCTTAAGTTTGTAAGCTGCATAATGGGCTTGTTACAATTCATTGTCTGTGACTTAGATATATGAATATCTATTTTATTTAATACCAATGTTTGCATTTTATCATATCAGACACAAAAAACCTGATGATACAAGTTCAAGCAGTTTACTTTCATCTGAACTGTTTTGGTCTGTTTCTCATCTGAAACAAGTCATTTATGTAGATAAGAACATAAGAAGAACATAATAAAGTTTACAAATGAGAGGAGGCCATTCAGCCCATCTTGCTCGTTTGGTTGTTAGTAGCTTCTTGATCCCATAATCTCATCAAGCAGCTTCCTGAAGGATCCCAGGGTGTCAGCTTCAACAACATTACTGGGGAGTTGGTTCCAGACCCTCACAATTCTCTGTGTAAAAAAGTGCCTCCTATTTTCTGTTCTGAATGCCCCTTTATCTAATCTCCATTTGTGACCCCTGGTCCTTGTTTCTTTTCAGGTCAAAAAGTCCCTGGGTCGACATTGTCTATACCTTTTAGGATTTTGAATGCTTGAATCAGATTACCGCATAGTCTTCTTTGTTCAAGACTGAATAGATTCAATTATTTTAGCCTGTCTGCATATGACATGCCTTTTAAACCCGGGATAATTCTGGTTGCTCTTCTTTGCACTCTTTCTAGAGCAGCAATATCCTTTTAGTAATGAGGTGACCAGAACTGAACACAATATTCTAGGTGAGGTCTTACTAATGCATTGTAAAGTTTTAACATTACTTCCCTTGATTTAAATTCAACACTTCTCACAATATATCCAAGCATCTTGTTGGCCTTTTTTATAGCTTCCCCACATTGTCTAGATGAAGACATTTCTGAGTCAACATAAACTCCTAGGTCTTTTTCATAGTTCCCTTCTTCAATTTCAGTATCTTCCATATGATATTTATAATGCACATTTTTATTGCCTGCATGCAATACTTTACACTTTTCTCTTTTAAATGTCATTTGTCATGTGTCTGCCCAGTTCTGAATGCTGTTTAGATCATTTTGAATGACCTTTGCTGCCGCAATAGTGTTTGCCACTCCTCCTATTTTTGTCTCATCTGCAAATTTAACAAGTTTGCTTACTATACCAGAATCTAAATCATTAATGTAGATTAGGAATAGCAGAGGACCTAATACTGATCCCTGTGGTACACCACTGGTTACCTCGCTCCATTTTGAGGTTTCTCCTCTAAACAGTACTTTCTGTTTTCTACATGTTAACCACTCCCTAATCCAAGTGCATGCATTTCCTTGAATCCCTACTGCGTTCAGTTTGAGAATTAATCTTTTATGCAGGAGTTTGTCAAAATGGGTTCATCCACTTTTAATTATCAAATAAGGAAATATAAGGAAATAAATAAAAAATGTTTTGGTAGTAAGCCTAAAGGGGATCTAAGATTTAACTTCTGCGGCTTTAAGTTCCCCTTTTCCATTATCCTGGTCCCCTTATTTCACTTTGACTCAAGAGATATTTATAGGAAGGCTTTAGACATTTACATAAAATTGTAACAATTATTGTTGTGTTTTAGTGATTAGTATTTAACAGTCCCTGTTTTGCCCCGTCTCGCAGGGTGTGTCACAAGCAGAATGCGTCAGGCGACCCATTTATAACCATTCTTATAATTCCAATGTATAATTGAGGCACACAAGCAGTGGGGAAACATAACACAAATCAAGCAGACAATAATGAAGATGTATAGAATTAGGCCTCTGACTTTGAGGTTTTTTCTAATGCCAAAAGAATAAAAGTGCTCTGTATTGAGATGATCTAGATGCTGGGTTCTGTTCAATCTAAATATCAATCTGAAATGTTTCACAGTGCATTGTCCTCCTATTCTGCTGCAACTGTTAAGTTCAGTTTAGTCGCGGTGTGCCTGCAGGGCCAGCACAGGTACATCTCAATAGTGTGAGCACTATACAAAGACAGGCCTAAATAGTCCACATTCAATAAGGTATAACAGCAATACAACAAACAGTCATTTCAAATAGTTACTTACTATGCCTAATATATAAGACATGTTATTACAGCTCTTGTTCCCCTCTTTAAAAAATTACAAATGGTAGTATAGGGTTTTTATCAAAGTAGATGTACACAGTGAACCATTTGATTGGGATAATCTTAATTTTTCCTCGAGGAATAAAAAGTAACTTTTCTTATTGTAACACTACAGATGTATTGCTTAAAAGCTGTTTTTTTTTAAATACCCAATTATTTAGTAATACCTTTACACCATTAATTGAGCCTAAAATAGGAGATACTTAACTTAAAATATTCAACAGAAGCTGTCACCACGTCTTTATTTTACGTTTGCACACACAGAATCTGCTGATAAGCGCCTTCAAATCCATTTGCTTGCAAAGGGGAGGGATACCTTTTGCTGCAGCAACATTTTCTGAAGGAAGAGGATTAAACAGATAATAAAACATGTTGGCTTCATCAAGGTAAAATACAAAAGATTGTTATCAAGCTGATAAAAAAGAAGGCCACGTCAGCCTAACGGGGTACATACTTAAAAGATAAGCTAGATCTGAATTCTGTATCACATGAAACATTAAAGGTGTGCAAGGTGTTTCAATGGTACACAGGAAATCCTGTTCTGCAGACACCACTTTATTTAGAAGAGTTTTTTAAGGTTGCAGTCCAACAGGCAGAGGGTAATTACTGTAACTTGTTCTGATTACAGTCAGAAACTCCAATGTTGAGAAATACCTGGGTCCGGACTGAAGCCCACTTTAAATATGATTTATACGCTTTCTACAAACATTGGTTTACAGCAGTTTTTCTGGCTACATTGAAAAAGACTTCTGGTCCAAATGTGTGTTTTTTTAAATGTAGTTTCTTTTGGTATTTTTTTTTTTTTTATCCAAGGTTTAATAGGTATTGTTTCAGTTGCATGTTTTGGAGATGCCATAAACTTTATGCATTTCCATAGGAAATGAATGACTGAAGAAGATGAAGGGAAAAAGATTAGAGCTAGCCTTGTTTACATACACTATTATACAGGTATTGAACTGTAATATTTCATTTGGACTCAAGACATTTTTTAAGTGTATAGAATGAATGGCAATGACATAAGTATTCATTAACTGCAGTTGAGACTACTACTTCTTTGTCAAGCACTGTCTCTATCATAAAATAAATTATTTTTGAGTGACTCCGGAACTCTCTACCTATTTTTAAAACCACGCCATTGTGGTTGACTTCTGACTTCTCTACCAGCTCTGAAATCAAGGGGCACATTTTAGTAAGTCTTTAAAAACATGTCATTGCAAGGAGGCTTGGATAAATCCCGATATTGCAATTAACCAGGCATGGTAAATAGTATTTGTGCTTTCACATACAGCCCTTTTTAGCAATAAGTGCAAGCGAAAAGGTACATTTTCTGAAAGGGAATGGAATTTTAGTGGTAATAAAATAACAGGAAACAACTAAGTTGTAGCTAGGGGCAGGTACATTGTATTACTACAGTAGTTTTATTCATTTCATGTATCACGTTATTCCTTTCAGAGATTTTGCTATTGCCCTTGCAATTGTTGCTAAGACCCATAACTTGTTTGAAATGTTATTGAAGGGAGTATGGTTAATTGCTTATTTAAATATGATGTGTGCTAGTTAAAGTAGACTAATTAAATGTACCACTAGATTACTCTGACTATCTATTAGTTACACGTTTGTTATTACAGAGCTGCTTGATCCATCTGCAGAGTCACTTACAATTACATCTCACCCGAAAGACGGAGCACAAGGAGGTTAAGTGACTTGCTCAGGGTCACACAATGAGTCAGTGGCTGAGGTAGGATTTGAACCGGGGACGTCCTGGTTACAAGCCCTTTTCTTTTCTTTAACCACTGGACCACACAGCCTCCATATGTTATGTTAATATTTTAAATAAAACCAAACTGAATAGGCTGGCTGGATATTCAAGAACAAGAAACAAAAAACATTTACTGTCAGAACAGAAGCATTGTAAGCCAACAAAAGAAACAGCAACTTGCGGTAAAACAAAAAAAATAAAGTTCCAGCGCTTCAGGTAGATGTTCTACTGTGGTTTACCCTTTAGTGCTGTCTTCAGTGAGCAGTGGCAATGCAGTATCTATCAAACTATGCAGCAGTGGTTTAAAAAATATTTAACATTTCAATGATTCATGTATTACATACTGAAAAAGATTAGCGTTAGCTGTTATATATAAATATACAAATCATAATAATACACACACACACAAAAAAAACATTAAGAGAGCGAAATGTTAAAATGAAAACCCTCAAAACTCTGTAAACATTGAACTTCCTTTACGATTAGTTACAGTCTATGTGGTTAATTTAAAACCTATGAAGTGGAAACTTTTTGAGGCTGTGAGTTTTGCAAATCCTAACAGTGTGCATTGTGGTAGTGCATCAGGGGCTTCATTTCTTCACAGAAACAGAGAAGGGGGGCTGTTGTTTCTGGTACCATTTCTAGCTTTTCTTCTCTTTTGAAGGTACATTTGTTACAAACTTAAACCTTAGTTGTGATTGGCGTGCATTATTATTAATATATATGGGCCCTATTCACAAAACTTCAAAGAATGTTTTGTTACGGACTGTTTTGACTTAACGCAAGTTTGTACTTAACAAAACATTTTCATCAGTTTTAGAGAGGATTGGAAATGTATTCAAATTCTTCAAAGCACTTTCACGGAAAGTGATGTATACAAGTGTTTAGTCCTTAAAACAAAACATCACATGACACAGTTTTGTGAATATGGTCCCTTATTGCAATATATGCTTTCTAAAATGCAGGAACTCCCATCAAACAAAGTTATAAATCATTTCAAAAGTTCAATTTCATGCTGATGACACACATGTAAACTAAGAGTGATAACATTACTGCACATTATGTTCTCGCTATTCACACATATTTATTTTGTTTGAAATAGAGTAGGATCAGGTGCTAAAGTGCAGCAAGTTGGAACAACCTTCTGGATTGCTTGAACTTGTTGTGCATGCTTACATTTATATGTAGTTCTGAGTATGACATTTTATAAAATACATGCTGTGGTTCGGCAGTACATGCAGAGACTTGGCCACATTGAGGTGTGGAGTGTCTGGTAGAGAAGATTTGTGGTGATCTCTAGTGTTAAAAGATTGATAATGCAGATGCACAGCAGTTCTTTCTCTTTTATGTTTAAAAAAGTCCAGAAAAAATAGGGTGCCTGCAACAGTAGAAATCATATTTAAAATGATACTAATTGAGTGTGTGGATGTGTTAAAGTATGTGTTTTTTTATGGTATCGGAAGGAAACATGTTTGAGACAGTATAAATAGTTTCTCAGATTAGTGAAGTGGACGAGAATATAACAGAATCTTACAGTCTTCAAACAGTAAAACAACAAGACAATGGGAGACAGATATATTCTGGATAGATACATAAATGCAACTGAGTCTTACAATCTCATGAACAGTTTTTGTTTTTGTTTGCTGTTCTGGGTGCGGCTGAGGCAGTTACATTTCAGTAGCTGCTATAAATCTAAAACCCAGAATGTCCTGGCTCTCAGTGCTTTAATGATCAGTTGCTATAGCCTCCCTAAGGAAGGGAATCAATCTGAAATCAGAGTAGCACTTTATTATTTGCATGACAAATCCAAGCAGATTCATATGTCATTTGATGTTATGTGACATGTAAGGCTGACCTTTGATTTTTTTTTCCCGAACAAAAATCTCTAGAAGGGGGGGTAGATATGTTGTTAAGATTAATGTTTGAAAGGCATTATTTAGTTTAGAATGTAGGCCAATAACATTGGCTGCCTAACATTTCCTGTTTTTCTCCCACAATAAACAGTTCAAATTTGCGCAATTCACAAGTCAACATGCACTTGCAAATACAAAAATAAATAATACCCCCCTCCCCTTTGATACAGACACAGACAGTGTTACCACTAAAATAAGGCCACAAAATAAATAAATAAATAAATGATATGAATAAAATGCAAATAAGCACAAAATTGTAACAGTACATACCAATATGTCTGTTGCCAGAAATTTTAACTCAAATGACTACACTGAGAAGACATCACAATTTGTGGGTTAAATCACTGATGGGACAGTTGCATTACAGAAGAGCTTACGGTGTTAAATAGATATGAAATAACTAGCATTCCCACTAAAGTTATCAAATTAAATAGAAAACACATGTAAGGCTGTTTAATTGTGTGATGCTACAGTACTTGTGTGAGAAAGTCTAAGAAAGAATATTCTCATATTGTGTTATGGAATATTTTCTGTACATTGTAAAAAAGACTTGAGACATTCTTCTCCATTTTCTGGTGTTTCCTGTATGTTTTTAGACAAAGAGAAGGAGAGGTGATACATTTTATTGAACTAACTAAACAATAATTAAATCACAAGCTTTCAAGACCTCAAAGGCCTCTTCTTCCGGTGAAAGAAGGAACGAGACTGATGGTCTCATAGTTTATGACGTCACCGATACCCTAGATGGTATTATTTTCCTGTAACTCACTGTAGCCCATCTATTATATATAGGAGAGACTTCTGAGGTCTTGAAAGATTGTGATTAATTATTATTCAGTTAGTCCAATAAAAGGTATCACATCGCCTTCTCTTTGTCTAAAAACATACAGGAAACACCAGAAAATGGAGAAGAATGTCTATTTTTTTTTTTTTTTAGTGTACAGAAAATATTCCGTAACACGATATGAGAATATTCTTTCTTAGACTCTCTCACAGTACTGTAGCATCACAATTAAAAAACCTTACATGTGTTTTCTATTTCATTTTACCACTTCAGTGGAAATGCTAGTTTTTTCATATCTCTTTAACAACGTAAGCTCTTCTGTAATGAATATTATTTGTTTTCTCCACTATTTACCATTACATATTCACTTGTCTGCCCTATTATCTTGTAATTTCAATCTTTTAAGCACAGTCACTTGTTCCAGGAACACCCAATGCGGTTCTCTGAAAACTAGAAAATAATTATTTAAGTATTATTTAAGTATTATTTTAGGCTCCTCTTTCAAATATAGAAACCGGCACATTTGTGTGTGATAATGTGCATGAACACAGACATATTGGTGACAAAAAAAAAGTTCAAATGAAGTGTCAACAATTCTAATCGAGTTTTGGAGTGTTAGCCAATAAGTTATCTTATTTCCATCTTTTCATCTTTGATTTGCGAGACCTGTTTTTTATTATGTTAATAGGAGACAGGCCAATGCATTATTTGAATTGTAGCAGAACACAGAGGGAAAATCTGCTTTTACTTCTCTCACACAATACTACAGTCCAAAGATCATAGTTCCCACAGAGTGGTGGGAAAGTTGACATATTCTTATTGTCAATTATTAACTATTATTAACTGTATAGTGTCCTTTTAGAGGACATGTGAGGCAATATATTCATTTTCACCAGAATACACATAATATTTCATTCGTAAATGTTTATTATTACATGTATTACTGTTTCAGCTCACAATCACATATTTAATTAAGTCCCCAGCACACGTTGTCTCTGAGCAAGCCTGAGCAGGGTGAAATTTCTCTATTGAGACCCCCCCACACACACACACACAAAACAGTGAGTTTTTGAAAACTTAAAACAAATGAATGAAAAACACTGTTACTGTTTTAGGGCAGACAAAACTATCAGTGCACACCCGTTGATGTAATTTTTGTTTGTTTGTTTGTTTGTTTGTTGCTAGTCTCATTTATTAGAAGTGTTTTGAAATTGAACTATATATACAGTGATTGAAGGGCCAAGGTCACTGATACAGTAGTTAAATAGTTATTTTGTGGTCTCAATCCAGACAGCTGTGAAGAATGTTATAATTAGGGCTTCTGTTTTTCAGGTTTTATTAATTGTATTTTTCGGTGCTTATCTTTAGCTATTTTCGAGTTTTATGTAAATTGTTTTTTTCGGGGCTTTCGTTTTTCATATACTTTATGAAATGAGTGTTTTTGGTTACTTTCCAAAATGCTTGAGCGTTTTTGTGTATGTGTGTGTATGTGTGTGTGTGTGTGTCAAAATATGTATAGTAACTCGACAGTACTTGCACACTTAAGTTATACCTTCTTTCCTTTGCTGTCTTCCACAACGAAATATGGTCACCGGCACATTCTTCTGGGGCTTTTGTGTGTGGGCATTTTTGTACATTTCGCCACAATTCTGTTTTAAATCCTCCGTGTCTTAACTGTAATACAGCACTAAATCCTGCAAACAAGACTCCATCCTGATTGTAATCTCGTTTTAAATCTTGCAAGCGGAGTCTCCAATAGAAGTGTAATAATGTGCTGTCACTCAGTAGTTGGGGTGGGTTTAAAGTATTCAGAACTAATCAATGATAGATACAAGTCAGGAAGGCGGGACATTGCCCAGCAGCACAGGGAAATGTATTTATTATTATTTTTGTAGTAGGTTTTATTTTTTAAAATGTGAAAAGGGTAAAGTCAACGTGAATTGATTAACCATTTCCACAGTTTTTACTGTGTTTTCCGGTGTTTATTGGCTATCCACTGATTTATTTTTTTGTATCGGGGGGGTTTAATCGGGTTTTATCGGTTAAAACCAAAAATCTGAAGCCCTAAGATTAGACAAGTTTCATTTCTTGATTTTTTACAGCTTCTGTTTGGATTGGGAAACAGTATATGGAAAAGAATGTGAGATTTTTTAAACACTGTTTTTCATGGATATGGTCACTCAAACCATATCCACATGTTTATCATAGACTGGATTAACTGCTTTGTGGTTTTTTATGATGGTGGGAGTTGTTCAAACTGTGATGACAGCAATACATTTTTGTACAAAGGACTGAAGAGACTATAACAAATGTATTCATTTTTAAAAATTTTTTTACCATTTTTACTGCTTGACTACAGCACGCTGTATTTTATGATTACCTACATTGTAAGACTGTCATGTAAGTGTACAGAATAATTCTCTACAGATGGCTGGTTGAGGTGCACTGGAGGGCAAAGAGAATATTTATATTCCAAAGAACACTTTGGTATACTTTTTTTTTTTTTTTTTTTTTACTAATTTTGATTTTTAACATTACGAACATTTGAAAAATACAAATATGTAATTATTCCATTTGAATCTGTTTAAATTAAAAATAGCTTATTTAATAAGTTCAGTGTTATTGTACAAAACAACAACACAGCTCTTGGTAGCCAACACTGTTCCTTTAAAACTCCAAACATTTTTTTTTTTTTGTTTCAGGATCACTTCGTCATAACAATCTGCAGCAAACGGTGGATCATTTATAAATTGCTCCCTATGCCTAAAAATACCTTTCTTGGAAATTTACTTTTTTTCTGAGCAGCCTGGAAGGGAATGAATTGGCTGGTATCAAAACCATGACCAGTCAAAATTCAATATCACTTTGCAAACATTTAATTATAATTATATATTCCAATAACCAGAATATCCCGTTGCTTTCTTTTGGTCTGATTCTTAAAATAAATCCAGCTGTTTCATGTTTGTTTGAGAGATGTGCAGGTTATGTTGTAATGGGATTCTTTCATAGGCATCTCAGTGTAATAAGCGTAGTTCTCTAAAGCAGGTCATATCTAGAAAGGATTTGAATCGAATATGTCTCGCTTGCGAAGTGCAGGTTTAGATTCCAGTCTATTATATTAAAGGATTTTGGCCTGATAATTTCATTGTCCTCATCTTCTGTTTCCCACATTTGGTCTTATATTTTTTATTTCTGGAGCACACTTCCTACAATTACAAAGCCACTGGTTGTATTATTCAAATAAGGCCAAGGATATAACAGTCAAACATCTAAACATATATGTGAGAGTGTTTCTGTCTATGGAAATGTGTATACCACTTAGAGTAGTTCAATTGAAAAGACCCTGACGTCTGTAATAAGTCTGTGGCAGAGTACGCTCCAAAATGGTGTAGTTTGCCCTCCCAATGCTAGATGGCCGCTGTTAATCTAACATCTCACCATGACTGTCAGGAAGTAAGAAAACTATTTGCTCCGAGTCATCTTGGTGAGGGGCAACCGGAAGCCAATTCCCTATATCAGCCTCAGTCGACCATCTTGGTAAGGGCAAGCCAGTAAATTGACAAAGCTGACTTGTCCCCCACCGATTGGTAGGTTGCCAGCTGAGTGGGTGGAGCTTCGGGGATAAAGAGGGGATGGCTTCAGGTTTGTTGGCAGTCGACCTTTATGCTGTGAAGCATACCACAACTGAGTGACTGCTGTTTGAAATTTGGTCTGGTCTTGTTTTCTTTTGTATTGGGAAATGCTGAGGAAACCAAAAAAGACCCTCCAGGTGCTCAGTATACAAAAACATTTTTCTGTGTTTAATTTTTTTTTTTTTTTTTTTTTTTTTTTAAGATAAACTCCTGTGCAACACTACCCTTTACTGCCTCCAAGCCCTTGTTTGTTTTAACCAGCACTGTAAATAAAAGCAAGCACATTCCATCCAAAAAGCTTTTATCTTGGACATTCTTTGACACATCCACAAAGTTATATGACAGTGATGTGTTGATTTTAAAATCTAAATCATTTTGATCCGATCTGAAGACAGCAACAGAACAAATCCAACAGCCCCAGTCAGTCATTTTAAGCCTTTCTGAGAGTCGAATCCAATGGTTTCAATCATCTTTTGTATTTAATTCTAGTGGAGCTGTTCTGCTGGTTTAGCCTCGAAATAGATTGTTTCAAGCAGTTTTTGGATGCACAACCCACCCTTCTCACACTTACAAATTAACATGCTTGGTGCTGTGTTAGGAGTTTTAAAATGAGAGGCATTACCCACAGCCTTATTTGTAACGTCGCATTACTACATCTATAACGTGGTGTGTTTGTGTTCCTCCAACTGTGTTATAACTAGGCTTGCTACTATTCGATTTTTATTTTTTTTCCTAAATCGACGATTAATAACGTTTATTTTAGAAAGAATCTTTATTTTTCAATTCAAGCAGAGAATGGTTGAAATCGACCTTTAGGCTTTTTATGCCATTGAAAAACATCTCATTTAGATAAACCCCTTTATCATATTCAACACACAACAAAACCATGGTTACCTACATTCTACTTCAAATAACGTTTAGTCACAGCAGACTATACATTGTAAAGATAAAGGTCCTACACAAATTTAAAAATGGTCTCTAATAAACCGTAGGAAACACAGCATATACAAGTTTACTTTTATAGCATAAATTTACGAGTAAAAATAATATGCACAGAACAAAACATTAGATAGCTGAACAGAACTAACTTGCACTTACTATTCGGAGTCCAAACTCCACTCTCCCCTGCTTCAGCACACCTGGACTCAACTGGAAGGCAAGGCAGACGGGCCGGCTTCGTCCTGCCGCGTAGACTTCAGCCGTCGGCCAGGGTATTGTGCACAATATTCATTAAGTGTTTTTCTCTTGCGCTTAATTTTCAAATCAAACTTGTAACTATCACCGTATACCTAAATCAAAAGCTTATGCATCTTAACACACTAATTTCAAAGTGGGCGCTTTGAATGACAGGTGTTGTAGCTGGCAAATGATTGACAGTCATTTAAACAAATGAGAGCATTTTAGCATTGCTTTTAGTCAACGAGATCTGTCAGAACAGGGTGAAACTAACGGACCATTGAGCTAACTGACAGCAAATCCCAGCCATTCAGAGCAGAACGGAGACAGGACAGACAGCAAGTATAAATACACAAACTAGAGAGGATTTCTAAATGATTATTTTTGATAAGAAAATAAAAAATGATGAGTGGTTTTACCGACGTTTATCGTACATGTATATTTTTGGGAATTCGACGTTTAACGAGCTTTACCGATTGATATTGAAAAGTAGCAAGCCTAGTTATAACCAAAGTAAACCCCTTGAAATTATTTCCTGTTGTCATTTTCAAGAAAAAAAAGCAGTTACATTCAGCAACATTCAGGAATTAGATTTAAAGGTATTTTAATTAATAATTGAACCGATAATAACTCATCCCTAATATGTAGTTTTAATTTTACAAAAACTGAAATTGCATCCACCCTTACTCTTTCTGAACTTGCCAAGTATGGGCCATTGTTTTATTTTAACTGATCTGTTTTTTCAAGTATAGTCTTATTTATTACTAGCAACATGCTATAAAAAGCAAACTGTCTGATAATCTGGATACATATTAGTTTGACCAAGTTCACACTATCATTCATAACCCCCTTGGTAAAGATCAACCTTCCCTGATACAACAAAACAGTATTTTGAGTTCAAAACTTCCAGTCCAAACTTCCAGTCTCTCTTGCACTAATTTGTTCTTGTCAGTGATTTTCCATGACAACCACTTATGGATTTGTAAATATTCACCATTATGAAATTCTTAGCTGAGAATAGTATTTTGTTTTTCTATTTGTTTAATTTAATACTCTGGGCTAACACATGTGTTTTCTGTGAAAACCATACGCTGTCCATGAACATGATGTGTGTACAGCACTACATTTGAATTGATGTGCCAAGCTTCTGTTACCTACCTGTGAGCTTCCAATTTCCAGTAAAACTTTACTGCTACCGGTACATAAAATTGGCTCAGGATAAAAAAAACCTCTTTAATGGCCTGCATGTGTGTTTTATGTAGTTAAAACCAAACCTAATTAAGAAACCTTTTAGATGCAAGTCCAATGTCCCAAGTTCCTGTGGTGTAAGGTGAAAATAAAATCAGAGAAATAAGCCACTTAAAGGGAAGCTGTCTGAAACCTGTATTATGTGAACACACCCATTGAAAACAATACGGGAACCGAAACATCTTGAACAGATCTGATGGAGGCTGCAAAGAAACAACAAAAAGGTTATTGAAAATCCCAATTGGTGGCCTTCAATATATATATATATATATATATATATATATATATATATATATATATATATATATATATATATATATATATATATATATATATAATTTATTGTAAAACAATCACGTCACTCACGGTTCGTTGCCCCTTTAAAAACTGACCCAACACACACAGGAATCGATTTTTCTGCGCTGACGCACTATATTTTTAATAAACACAAAAACAAACAATACAAAACAAAAACCTAACTCCATTTTGGAGTACTTACTACACAGGTTATTCCTGACTAACTTGCAGGACAGCTAAGCCGTTTACCTGGCACCACACAAAAATCACACAGGCTTACACAGCACTTACTTTTCTCTAGCTACTCAGAGACAGAGCACCTCTCCTGCCTCCTTCTACTCAGCAGCCTCAAGCAAACTAACTGCTTCTCTTAAATACCCTGCACCTGGTCCCAATTCTAAATTACTGCCCAGGTGCAGGGGATAATTAAATAATAAAACGGTTAAATTAAACAATAGAACAATTAACAAAACTGATTAACTGGCCTTTTTATAGAATCACGTTTTGGTAGGGTTCTTATCCCCTTTTCAGACTTGGCTGTTTTTGTACATGTAAAATGTTTTGTTCAGAATGCATATAGTATAGTGTAGTAAGCTTTAGTGTTTTGTTAAAAAAAAAACCAAAAAAACATTGTATTGTTTTTTTAAGGGAAGCCTATTGAAAGCATATAGACTGTTTTTTTTTTGTTTTTTTTAATGCATGGGAACAGAGTTGAGAATGGGTTTTGTAAAAATGAAGGGAAAAGAAAAAAGATTCTTGGGCCAAAATCCTGATTGATGACCTGTAAACTGGATTCACACAGTGATATCTTTGATTTATTATTATTCCAAATTCTGTTATATCGTCTCACTAAGATTCGCCAGTTTGTTCTTTGGGGAAAAAAAGCCCTAGTGTTATGTTGAACATAAGAAGTTTGGAAAGTAATGCCCTCGTATTTTAGTTTAAATATTATCTTAGCAGTTGTTGCTATTGTCTCACCAAGTTTGTTTTCATGGAACAGTTCAGGCTGGTGTTTGCCAACACTGTAAAGCTATCAAGTCAGCAGTGTCTGCCAGTAGCTTGTTGATCTACCAAAGACAACCAACGTGATACTGTCCGATTGCAGTGCAAAGTAGGAGGGGTAGATTAAGAGATGGACAAGTGGTCTAAACAAGTGAGTTTTGAGTTTATAATATCCAAATACTATCCAAAATGGTAATATAATTATTTCAGTTAAAACACAAACTTCACACTCCTGTCATGCAAATGCCTGTGTTTAGTAACTGAACAAGACAACAAACCCCAAAAAGTAATTAAAAAAGTAAACTGACCCACCAACCTCAGATGTAATAATAATAATAATAATAATAATAATAATAATAATAATAATAATAATAATAATAATGCATTTTATTTGGCGGACGCCTTTTAGGACCCTCAAGGACATCTTCCATTAAAAGTAGGCCTACATAAAATCAAGTGCAATACATAAAGTCATAAAATCAAGTGCATCAATTACAATTACTAATATACCATTATATTGCTGTAAAAGATTATACATTATTATACATTATTTGTTTGTTTTCTTGCATAATGTTGATAACATGTTACCATGAGTTTATTACAATGGATTCCAAGAAGCTGTGAATAAAAGGCAAACACCAAGCCAGAACAACTAAGATTGTGTAAGATTGTGTAAGGTCCCATGTTGGGACTCCCAGTACTGTATTGAAGTACATAGTGAGAAACTAAAGAAACCTTCCTTAATGTTACTGTTGTGAAGGATCTGGAATAAATACCCATGGTCTTAGAACAATCAGTAAATGGAACTGGAAATGTATGCGGCCAACATATGAATTACTAGTAGTTTAGAAAGGTTAAACTGGTTGGGGCAGTTCCAATATGCTTGAATATTATACTTTTTGTTACTGCAATTTCTAACCTTAAAATCACACACTGGACACCACATGGCTTATTTCTAGTAGTGTATTTAAATTATAATTAGGCAGAATTTTACAAATAAAGTTATATATGAGGAGATATTTCCGTTTTAGGAGGTCATATCTGGGACTGAATTAACTGAACATGACCAACTGTAAATATCCAGAAATATGTGACATATAGATGACATATTTTTTTTCCTTCTATGCAGTGTGCCAGCAGTAGTGTATTTCCTTTTGTAGCTGCCTCCAGTAATCATCCATCAGTCTGCAAAAGAAACATTTTAATTGAATTAGTCACTGTAACAACACCTTCTCTTTCCTTCTCTAGAATGTTATTGTTATGCTGGTTAAAAATAATCCCAGCATCTGACAACATTGAACTAATGTAACAAAATATCCCATTGTATGGTACGTGTATTTTTTATTATATTATCTGAGCCACTGAAAAACCACAGCATAGAGTATGACTACATTTCTTACATTGCGGCCATTATGCTATTAATCCATGCCTGCCCCGTCTCAGTTATCTGAACTCGGGTTTTTCAATGATGCTAGCTTTGACGGCTATGCTGATCACCATGAATAGCCCCCATAAGGGGCCTCTAATGGGAACATTGACACAGTACATTGGATTACAAATCTCAATAAACATTAAACATTTCATGGTCTTAACTTTAGGCCTTTAACCTTAATCACAAGTCTGTAATTTTTGCTTTCTTCCAAAACACTCATTTCTCAGGGACAATGAATCACTTTTGCTGCTATCTGGCATTTTGTATCCGCATCAATCCAGGACTTTAAAGACCCAACCAATAAAAATGTCAAGAACATTGTAAAACAATGAAACAGGCACACCCTGCTGAATTTATCTACATACCAGCTTGATTTCATTTTTTTTTTTAATTACTGGTATCTTAGCGGAAATGGTTGTTACTTTTTAATGGTTCTTATCTGGAGGCGGTAGAAACTATTTTGTCTTGGCAGTAGCACTCACAATATTCTTCCAGTCTCTACGCTGTATGAACCTTCAAGAACAATAGTAAAATATAAATTGTCTTTTGTCTACTTTGTATATTAGGGGCATATTTGTTTACATATTATCTATTCATTCCTTCTCAATTGTATTACAATATATGTTCTATGTATAATAAATCAAATGTATTAATATCTCAAGTGGCTCTGGAGTGAATGTGGTTATCAGGGTTCTTGCTAGCGCTGTTGAGCGTAACGGAACGTTACGTGGCTACCTGGAAAAATTACGCTGTATTCAGGCCGTTACGCTGTGTTTTCAGTTTGTGTAATGGCCAAATAATAATAATAATCCTGTGAAACATTGTTGATTATTCCTTTATGTGAGAAATTGGTTTGCTTAAAATACTTGTTTCAGCTCTCAATACTCTTCAATGGGTTGGTTGTGACAGCATGTTCTTTAGTTTGGTGCGTGTAATGCGACACGGAGACGAGATTGAACTTCACTGAACTTTATTAGCACATTCCCCCGTTGACGGATGAGACTAGATCCTGGGTGCACCCCTGATACACAGCTCTGTAACAACCAACACCACTGCAGATCTTTGTTATTATACCATGCGTTCCCTCTAAGACTTTCATTTAGTTAGCCACTGTGGCTAAAGTAACTTAACATTTTTTAGCCACACTGGAAAAACTTTAGCCACTTAACAATACTATAAACAAGTTATAAACATACCGTTTCAGCAAGGCAAAAAGACTTGTATTTTATTTGAAAACACGTAGATATTTAAATGCCAGACCCTACCATTAACAATACACATAAATATGATATTGAAATTGCACTATAACTCTGATTCCCATTCAATAAATGCCAAACTTAGTCCCACGTGAAAAAACGTCATTACAGATTTCCTAAATTCTGAATAGGTTTGCAGAGATATTCATGTACTGCATAATCCTTTACATTATTTTGACTGTGACATGGTTTTCTTTCCACTACAGAACGGAAAAGCAAAATTGTGCCAGTAGACAGTGCTATTAGTGTATGTTAATACTGTAGCGATCTCGGTTAACGCAGGCAGGCACATCACACAGGGCAAGGCAATCCGCACACAGGCAGAGGGCGGGCGCGAACCCGGGACCTCTCGCACTAAAGCATAGCGCCAATACCACTGTACAAAAGAGTTGACTCCTTTGCAATGGGTGTATATCGGGCTTATGTCTTTGTGTGTGATTATGTCACCTACCAGCCCTGCTGCTGCCTTCCCCCGTCCACGCTACACTCTCCCCTGCCAGCCTCAAGTCCGCCCCGGTCTTGTTCACCAGGCTACAGTCTGACCAGTGCGTGCCGGGGTACCTGCATCCCACTTCTAACACCAATGTAGCGATCTCGGTTAACGCAGGCAGACGCATCACACAGGGCGAGGTAATCCACACACAGGCGGAGGGGCGGGCGCGAACCCGGGACCTCACACTAAAGCATAGCGCCGATACCGCTGTACAAAGAGCCGCTCCTTTGCAAGGAGCGATATCGGGCTTATGTCTTTGTGTGTGATTACGTCACCTACCAGCCCTGCTGCTGCCATCACCGTGCACGCTACAATACTGTGGCAGTGGCTTGCCATGGGTTCAGCGGGAAGAAAGAGGCACTGCAACAAGGGATTTCTTTGGCGATGGAAAGGCTGTTTATTGCTGAATTGGATTGGCGCTTATAAATGCCCTTGTTTTGTAGAACTAGATTGGCGCATATAAGTGCCATTGTTTTAGCTTGCAAATGATCTTTTCTCTTGCTGCTGTCACTCTCTCAGCACACTCCCCCTATCAGCGGACAGACTGCACTTCATAAGACGGGAAAGAGTGGACCTGGATGGAATCAGGCTGCAGCAACTACACAGACAGACAGACGCACAACACAGCATGAAAGTGAACACAGCATAATAGTTGAGCCACAAGCAGGGGTGAAAGTAAGCCGGTACGGTCCAGTCCGGTGTACCTGTAAGAATTTCAGTGCCAGTATCAAGGTTAAGGATGTAATATATTGATGCATAGGTAAATTGATTTAATAACAGTAATAACAAAAAGTAGGAATTATAACTTGAACAAATAAAAACGTTTTCATTTACTATACCTTTAAAAATAAAAACAACGCGCTGCTTCAGACTCCACTCCCAGTCAGGTGGGACACGTTCGCGTGATTTAGAATGTTGCCATGGCAAACAGCACCGGTATGAAATTAAACCCACTGGCCACAAGGGAAAACAATCGTTCAGACAAAGAACAGTAACGTGTATTCCAAACACTTTCAAGATATTCAATCTTTTTTATTTCAAGGTCTTTAGAAAAAAATCCAAAGTTCCACAATTTTACAATAATCCTTTTGTGTGACTTCAGTTTCGTCTTTTAATGGTGCAACAACCATATATATATATATATATATATATATATATATATATATATATATATATACAATGAGTTGCTATACCCCTAAATATTGATACTAAGCTGCAACAGTGTGTAGGTAAGTAAGTAAAATATTTCTACCACACAATTTAATTTTGACTAGTTAAGCAGTATTTTTTCAATTTAAGTAGTCATTTGTTCAATTAAGTAATTTAGTACAAAAATTATCTGAACACCCAGCAGCTATCATGGAGCAGAGCTGACCACTCCTGGTTTAATTGAACAATTTAACTTGCTAAATAGATCAACAGCTTGTATTCTTCAGAAATTGACAATTTTATTTATTTGTTTATTTAGCAGATGCCTTTATCCAAGGCGACTTACAGAGACTAGGGTGTGTGAACGATGCATCAGCTGCAGAGTCACTTACAATTACGTCTCACCCGAAAGACGGAGCACAAGGAGGTTAAGTGATTTGCTCAGGGTCACACAATGAGTCAGTGGCTGAGGTGGGATTTGAACCAGGGACCTCCTGGTTACAAGCCCTTTACTTTAACCACTGGACCACACAGCCTCCTTTTTAAGTGCAAGCGACAATTTAAGTGTTACCTCTAAAAGCTGCTAGATTGGGGCTCTCCAGGACCAGGGTTGGCCACCCCTTGCCTATGTATTTCATAAGGGAGAATAAAAAGTGAATTCTAAAGCACAAAAGCTCTCAGAATAGACTGCAATTTTACTGTTGAAATAAACATCAATACATTGGATTGATATGGTAGCAACAAGCAACAAGAACAACACAGACCATAAATAATAAACAAGTCTGATACAAACGATTTGTATCAATGGAAACCACTGTACCGCATGAACCAGTTTTGAAATGACAGAGTGTCTATGAGACTAACTCTGGCCTTTATATGTGTTTATACTAGTGGTAACTAAGTCTGGTTATACAGTATATTTTCTTAAACAAGGAATCTTAGTACACATATCCCCACAAAGAATATAACTAGACTAAATGCACTGTATTGTTATTGTATTTAGTGACATTAATAATAAGGATGTCAATAAATCTCCACAGGGGGTACACAAAAGCAGAAATAATACAGTTACAATAAATGGTGACAGTACTTAGATCACTGACATAATGTGGACCCCAATACGTCCAAAAGCTTAATGTCAGTACTGTGAATATTAGCTAAAAAAAAAAAGAAATCTGAATAAATTGTACTTTTTTAACTAGGTAAAGTTTTATTATTGATTTGTGTAAGAATGTGAAAATAGTGAATGTAAAATGTTGATATCCAAGATCTGCAAGTGCAGTGAGTAATCTAATTGGCTTGATGTATACAGTGTTAAAATAACAAGATTAATAGTAGACTCATTGGCTTTTAAAGGTCACCATTATGCATCATTATCTGACATGATCAAAAGTAGGGAAGTCTGACAGATATGCTGGCAACAATACTCTCTAAAATAAAGCTTTATCTCTTTGAACAAATTACCGGTAATTCTATGAGAAATACTGTCACTGCTATTCTTGGCATGTTGTCTCTCTGACTGGTTCTTGCCTTAAAATTCCTGTCAGTCTTTTTTCATAATTTAATTCTCTGGTTGAAATAGAAAACACACTGGTTAACTAGCAGACTAACAAGCAGACTAACCATAAAATCATTAAACCTTAAGCATTAAGTGTTTGCCACTATAGGGTTAAGAAATACAGGCTGTATACACAGTATATTAATGTTTAGGGATTCACAATATGATCCCTTTAATCATATTAAATCAAACCATTTCTGACGGCCCATGTCACACTGTATTTTAATAGGTTGAATTGATTCCAGTTGAAATGCCCAGATTGATTGCAGATGTAGCCTGATTGTATTGTGGTATTTGCTGTGTGTATAGCAGAAATGCTTTACTTTTACTGTAAGTTTGTCTCAGACCCGATACAGAGACTTTAAGTAATGAAGAGCATGCAACAGTGCAGTTCAAGAATGCAGTTGGTTTATAGGTCTTCTCACACACATGCCTCTCCTAAACTAAAAGTGTTTTCAACTAAATATAACAATAACCATATATCTTCTTAAATAAAATAATATTGCAATGAGCAGAAATATATTATACATTTTCACACAGCAATATACTTTACTGACTACTATAAAAATATGAAAATAAACTTACTAACTATGATATCCTATACCGCACTCTACTGGTGAAACACCACTGGTCTTTCCTTGCAAGATTTTATTTTAAATGTTATTTATCTTTGGGAAATATCACCTTTGTGCTAATTTCCCTTCAAATGTTCATAATAATGTACTGGACAGGCCCGTTTGTTTGGGCAAAGGCACTTTCTTGGCAATGTCACAATCCCATGGCTACTAATCAACTGTGATGTAATCATGGGAAACTGAATTTAGTTTCAGCAGGGATTGTGCAGAGCAGCCATTACTTATAAATCTGGCATTTAACATTACAAGAAGGAAGCTCTTCTTTGGGTTTAATTGCTTTTAGAAAATGGCTGCATTATATTTAAAATGTTTCTTTTTTATTTTATGCAGCACTAGTTTGAGTTGCTACTGTAATAAATACAAACATTTCCTCAATATTCTTGGTCTAATGTGATTTGATTAGAATTCCATATGTGGTCTGGTAGCCTTCAGGCTTCATTATCCCAGTTTTTATTATTCATTAATATTAAAATTAAGATTAAGTTCCTCTGCATTTTTTCTATTTTTTTTTTTCAACGTCTCGGGGTCCGTGTACTGTATCTACCTTTGTATTAAGAGTAATATTTTGTTCTTAAGAATTTGTGTGGGACAAGAAATTCATGTGCCTGTCACATTCTATTGAGAAGCTGTAAAGGAAATGGTTACTCCCAACATTTCCTGTTAGCCTTTTTAAAACTTGAGTACACATCTCCATATCTTCACGGTGCCTTACCAGTTAAGAAACTACAAACAATAAAAAAGAAGGAACACTGGCTAACTGTTGTAAGAACATTTTGATACAACTTTACAATACATTTAATCCTAGAAAACAAAAAGTCCAGGTTTTTTTTGTTCTTAAATCGAGACAAGCAGACAAACGCAAGTCTCAAGATAAATTAATTAAATGTCATTGTTACTGTCACCTTACGTTTTTATTCTGTTTGCAATCATGTTGACTGCTTCTTAGTACAATTACGCAAATACAGCATTTCCTAGAAGTGAAAGTGAGCAGTTACTCAAGAAAAATAAACACAAGAAATAATCACATCAACAGAACTTTTTTCAGGGCTGCTCTTTAGTACAACCCTGCCTACCAAATATATCCCATTATTATCCACAGATGCAAAGACAAAACTAATTAAAACTAATTGTGCTTTAACAATCTTTTAACTAAAAAGAGAAAAAGAAATATCCCAAGGTGATGTTTCAAAAATTCATAAATTGTACATCAATAAAATAATAACCTGACCTTAACCATGACAATAGGAAGTATGTATGAACTTTAAGTGGTTTCTAAAAAGGTGAGTTCAGATGTATTGAACTATATTCTGATAATCACTCCAGTACAATACTGGTGTACAAAGCACGTGTTTCTTTTTTAATCACTACCCAAATGTAAACATGCTTTATAAATAGGACGTCCTAGTTATCAAATATCATGTATCAATATTTTGTCCCACTGTGTGTTGGAATGAGGTATTTTGTTAGATTCTAGTATTACAAACATATTATATTGGACTAATGCCACCTACATTTCCCAGGCATTCTTTTTCTGTCATTCCAGGTCAGAAAATAAATGTGCAGCAGATGTCCCGCAACATTACCCTGCTTTGCAGCTGCTAACTATTTGATCAATAGCAACAAAAGCTCACATTGAACTAAACACACTTTTGACAGCCTTGCTCAATGATGTTACAAAAATGTGTTTTCGTTGAAAGTGTCATGTAGAGAGAAAATGTTTTGTCCAGGAACACACTGTATCTTGTTAGTTTACATCTGTGATGGTTTTAACAAAAATGGTTTCAGCCTAATATACAGTATTAAGCAAGTTTTGGAGTGCCCTAACAAACC
Organism: Acipenser oxyrinchus oxyrinchus; assembly: GCA_030684275.1. Lineage (NCBI taxonomy): Eukaryota > Metazoa > Chordata > Actinopteri > Acipenseriformes > Acipenseridae > Acipenser > Acipenser oxyrinchus. The sequence goes on from CM060255.1 coordinate 21,673,126, forward strand.
TTAAACATATGGCTCCTGTAAGTGTATCATTATTATTATTTCAGCCGTGCATGCGTGTTTCATTCAATTATTATTATTACTATTGTTGCTTTTTCTTAGTTTAACAATAACTACATTGCTTGTACAGTTTTCCTGTGATGCTTGTTATCTCTACTCAGATACTGTGCTTAGAGCACAGAAGCTGTTCTTCGGTTCTACTTTAGTTACAATACCAGCCAGGTAACACGGTGTATTTATGTTAGTAAACAGCATTTTATTTGGCCTAGTCCTCATTTACCCTCTTCAGAGACAGACAACTCCAAAGTAACAAGTCGTCTATTTAGAATGGGAGGAGGTTACGACTCTTTTTCCTGCTTCTGTGTCCTCTTATCCAGGGACTTAAATTCCCTTTTCCTGGTGAGGCGGAAGTCAGTACTTTAGTGCTGAGCTGTTTCCCATTAGGTGTTCATCACAGTGTAGTTATTTTTAACTATATTTCTATTCCAGTTCTATGCAATTACTTGTGTTGTGCTGTATTTGAGAAGTTAAGAAAAAAGGTGGCCACTGCTTATCATTTGTTTGTCTTTTGTATCAGGGCTTGAATCTGGAGTTCTTTCTCGCTTCCTTACTCTCTGCCACCTCAGCTGCAGCTGTATCTCCATTAGGCCTAGAGGTGACTTTTCTTTAAAACAGAGATGTTGGTTTGTTCTTGGTTTAACAGGGCAGAGGTTGGGTGCAATATGGCCACCACACACTCCTCAAGCAAAAACCTTAACCATTGCACAAAGCAGTTTCACTTCCTCTCACCAGCAAGAGTCAGAATATGTAATGACAGGGCTTCACACAACACTGGCAAAGACATTGCTTAGTGCATAAGGAAGAAGATGGACCAGGTTGGAAGGTGGTTACCAATAATGGAAAAAAAAAAACTTTAGTAAAATCAGTAATAATTTAGCTTGTAAATGAACTAATCAGGGTTTCCTACTAATATCTTGAATTTAAATGATACTAAGTTAGAATCAAGAAACTAGCAGTCTAAATGCAATACTTTTTGATCCTCCGTCTGTTCATGATTTTAGGCTATTATGTACAGATATGGCCAAAAGTTTTGCATCACCCTATAAAATTAACTCATCGAATGAAACCTGCTGGATATTGTTACGTTAACATATTGAATGACATACCACTTTGTAATTTTCCATATAATTAACGTAAAACTGACAAAAATGGTCAAATGTGACATTTTGAAATCTAACATGAAATACTGTACTACTATTATGGCTTCTGGTAGACTTTTGCAATATCATTTTGTAGTTTCTTAGATTGCACAATATTAAATAAAATATCTAAATTATGTTCATATATATATATATATATATATATATATATATATATATATATATATATATATATATATATATATATATATACAGTACTGTGCAAAAGTTTTAGGCAGGTGTGAAAAAATGCTGTAAAGTAAGAATGCTTTCCAAAATAGACAGGTTAATAGATTATATTTATCAATTAACTAAATGCAAAGTGAGTGAACAGAAAAAAATCTAAATCAAATCAATATTTGGTGTGACCACCCTTTGCCTTCAAAACAGCATCAAGCATCAATTCTTCTAGGTACACTTGCACACAGTTTTTGAAGGAACTCGGCAGGTAGGTTGGCCCAAACATCTTGGAGAACTAACCACAGTTCTTCTGTGGATTTAGGCAGCCTCAGTTGCTTCTCTCTCTTCATGTAATCCCAGACAGACTCGATGATGTTGAGATCAGGGCTCTGTGGGGCCATACCATCACTTCCAGGACTCCTTGTTCTTCTTTACGCTGAAGATAGTTCTTAATGACTTTCGCTGTATGTTTGGGGTCGTTGTCATGCTGCAGAATAAATTTGGGGCCAATCAGATGCCTCCCTGATGGTATTGCATGATGGATAAGTATCTGCCTGTACTTCTCAGCATTGAGGAGACCATTAATTCTGACCAAATCCTCAACTCCATTTGCAGAAATGCAGCCCCAAACTTGCAAGGAACCTCCACCATGCTTCACTGTTGCCTGCAGACACTCATTCGTGTACGCTCTCCAGCCCTTCGGCGAACAAACTGCCTTCTCCTACAGCCAAATATTTCAAATTTTGACATCAGTCCAGAGCACCTGCTGCCATTTCTCTGCACCCCAGTTCCTGTGTTTTCGTGCATAGTTGAGTCGCTTGGCCTTGTTTCCACGTCGGAGGTATGGCTTTTTGGCCGCAAGTCTTCCATGAAGGCCACTTCTGACCAGACTTCTCCGGACAGTAGATGGGTGTACCAGGGTCCCACTGTTTTCTGCCAGTTCTGAGCTGATGGCACTGCTGGACATCTTCCGATTGCGAAGGGAAGTAAGCATGATGTGTCTTTCATCTGCTGCAGTAAGTTTCCTTGGCCGACCACTGCGTCTCACGGTCCTCAACGTTGCCCGTTTCTTTGTGCTTCTTCAAAGAGCTTGGACAGCACATCTGGAAACCCCTGTCTGCCTTGAAATTTCTGCCTGGGAGAGACCTTGCTGATGCAGTATAACTACCTTGTGTCTTGTTGCTGTGCTCAGTCTTGCCATGGTGTATGACTTTTGACAGTAAACTGTCTTCAGCAACCTCACATTGTTAGCTGAGTTTGGCTGTTCCTCACCCAGTTTTATTCCTCCTACACAACTGTTTCTGTTTCAGTTAATGATTGTGTTTCAACCTACATATTGAATTGATGATCATTAGCACCTGTTTGGTATAATTGTTTAATCATACACCTGACTATATGCCTACAAAATCCCTGACTTTGTGCAAGTGTACCTAGAAGAATTGATGCTGTTTTGAAGGCAAAGGGTGGTCACACCAAATATGGATTTGATTTAGATTTTTCTTCTGTTCACTCACTTTGCATTTAGTTAATTGATAAATATAATCTATTCACATGTCTATTTTTGAAAGCATTCTTACTTTACAGCATTTTTTCACACCTGCCTAAAACTTTTGCACAGTACTGTATATATATATATATATAATTTATTTTGTATTATGTCTCCATCAAACAGGGGAAATAGGCTTAGTTGTATGTGGCACATTTTATAATCCAATACTGTATTTTTCTGTTTCGTAGTAGTAGTATTAGGTGGCACTAAAAAAATATTTAGCTGTACAGTATGTTATAATTCAAACTGAAGCCTATTGCCTTTTCTCAGACATTGTGCAGAAGGTACTGTTCAGTTCTGCTGTAGTTATAGTACCAGTCCCATACTGTAATACTGATCAAACAAAGTGTCTTTCTGTTAGTAAACACCATTTTATTATAAATCAGTTTAAGGTTACGATTATTTACTCTTATTAGAAGTTAAAACGGGACTTACCATCAGTCCTTACCAGACATCTCCACAAACATACACACAAACAGAAGACTATTAATGCTGTGCAAACCATCACGGCTATGAGAATATTCCTGCCACCTGCTCCTGTAACCAAAACAAAAGCATGTTATATAAAATATATATATATATATATATATATATATATATATATATATATATATATATATATATAATGTACGCAAAAGGTTTAAATGATTAAAAAAGCCCTTCAGCTGTGTAAAAAGCAGTTATACCTCCTTTCAACCCTATATATATATACAGTACGTGTTTTGTTTACATGTGTACTGAACACTATATGTGGTTTACTATAAAGGAACATATTATTAAGCCAGGCACTAGTATTCTTAGATAGAATGAAACATTTAAAAAACATATTGGGCTCATGTGACAGAAAGACAATGATCTTGGTGGTAAATCTCCCTCCCTACCTGTGAGGGCGCTAAGTAACAGGAACAGAGTACCCTGGACTGTTTGGCCTGACAATTTATTCCCCAGGTTAAAAGGAAGTCGGTCATCTAGAAAGGGGGCAGAGCTTCGGTGCACAAATGCATCGATGCTCAAATGCACCAACCCGGACAACATCACTGCACTTTGTTTCATTAAGGACTGTATATTCACTACGAGCACTAGAGCATGCACTGTGGACTTGTGTTTGTGTTACGTGTGAGTGAATAAGAAATGGACTGTTTATTATTTGGGGACCAACCATGGATTTATACAGAGCAATACACGCCGCTGTATTGCCTGTTAACATTGTTTATTATTTACTGCTGTTACGACATCAGGTAATTGAATTACAAACCATTAAACAACATTGCACCTGGATTATAATCATCTGTCTGTTTATTGATCGCCTGCACCTGCACACTGTTAACCACTTTGCCGCAGCTCATTACAGAGTAGTGGTGGTTTTGCATGGTTACAAAATACAAGATGGGATAGCAGAATGTATTTGGTGGTTCATCCGCAGGTCACTTGGAGATTGTTCAGTAATCTTTTTTTTTTACGTGATTTGCTTTATATAATTGTAAGAAAACATGGCCTACAGATGGTTTCCTTAATATTTCTTGAGACACTGAAGTTTATGAATTCCTTCATAATCAATCTGCAAAAGCAGTAAAGATTTAAAGAGTGGTCTTCAAATTGTATTAAATGTATTCACCACTGTACATTTCAATTTTTTTTATCAGCGTCTGTTTTCTACATTCGTCTACATTATCAGACTTTAAATTATAAAGAAACAGGCTTTATAAATTGAGCTACACTGGGAGTTTGGCTTAGTGCTGAGATTTCAGTGGTCAATATCAGCAGTCTGGAGGTGTGTACTATATATCTAGATGATATAATGTAGTTGTCATTTGTATTTATAAATACATGTATAAACAGATTCAATTTTTCTAAATTAAAAGTCTGTTGTGAAATTCCTGAGAATTTACTTTTGACAATCCTGGGGAAGCAATGATGTAACTCTGTGCCCTTTCCCTGGTTGGCTTTTTTTCCGATTGTTGGTAATGTAAGCAATGGAACCACACGGTTTCCACGTGTGCATTACAATACCTCTAACGTCTACTCATTCAACACCCTCCTGGAATGTTGCCTCTTACTTTTATATAATGTATTTTAAGTTGATACAGGTGGAACATGTACAAGTAACATAATGCTATGAATTGGTGAGTAGCAGGTTATTCCACTTAACTCTTTGTAGGAGAAATCACTGTGTTTATTTGCAGTCTGTGTTTCTCATAAATTATACTGTTTTTCTCCTACATGGCACAAAGCAGCCCCAGCTCAATGGAGGAAGCTGGTAGTCAACGAGGTGCAAAAGCAGTTGGAGAGGATGAGGTGTGCAAAGGCCATTTCTCAGGCCAAGCAGGGCGAATGGATGAGATGGGAGAGTGTGGAACAACGCAAGATTGACTGGCAAGACCTATGGACAATGGAACAGAGCAGGATCAGTTTCCTCATCAGGTCAACATATGATGTTCTCCCATCACTACAGAACCTAAACCTCTGGGTAGGAGAGGATCCCTCATGTCCTTTGTGTTCATCACCTGCAACATTAAGGCAAATTTTGACAGGATGTAAGGTGGGTCTTAGCCAAGGACGGTTTACTTGGCGCCATGACCAGGTGCTGCAATGTTTGGCCTTAGGATTGGAAGACAAGCATAACATGACCAATAAGTTGCCACCAGTTCCATCAAAACATTACACACAAAAGACAACATTCCTCCACCCAGATGAGCAACCGCCAAGAAAAGGTGTTAAAACCAAGCCTTGCCCAGGACAACTGGAAGCTGCTAGCAGATGTTGGTCAACGGCTTATTTTTCCACCTGAGATTGCCACCACTAACCTTCGACCAGATATTGTCTTGTGGTCTGGATCAGCACGCCTTGTTCACCTGGTAGAGTTAACAGTGCCATGGGAGGATGCTGTAGATGAGGCGTATGAGAGGAAGAAACTGCAGTATGCTCAACTAGCTGCTGAAGCGGAACAGCGAGAATGGAGAGTTCGGGTTTACACCGTGGAGGTGGGTTGTCGAGGATTTGTGGCACACTCTACAACCCGGTTTCTCAGAGATGTCGGATTCAGTGGCCAAGAGTTGCGTCGCACAGTGAAGAACTTATCTGAAGCAGCAGAGAGAAGCAACAACTGGCTGTGGTTGAGACAGAAAGATTCTGGTTGGGGATCTCAAGCACAATGGAAAGAAAGAAACTCTGATGTACAGGTAAGTAAGCTGGGTTGAGTTGAAAGGGGGACGGAGGGGGATGATGCTGGGACACCAGAATCACCATCGAGCCCTCTTGAGGTGTCGTGGGCTAGTCGATGAAACACCGAGGATGGAAGGTGCCCACTTGAACACCCCAGAGAAGTATCCTACTTAGTTCAATCCAGACGGTTGCGCTGGGGAGACAGCACTGTGGTTGATCCCCGGAGCCAGCATTACAGCCGTTGTGTGTGCTGATGCACTATGGAGGCAAAATAAGCTGATCCCTGGAGCCAGCATTACACTTCAGCCATCAACATCAGGAAGAAGGATATCTACATCATCATATGGAAGGAAACGCAAATGGATGGAGTCACAGTTGGTGCTTATCTTGGCGAGAGCCGAGTTCAAATCAGCATGAAGTTTTAACATCTGGAGGCTGTGTGGTCCAGTGGTTAAAGAAAAGGGCTTGTAACCAGGAGGTCCCCGGTTCAAATCCCACCTCAGCCACTGACTCATTGTGTGACCCTGAGCAAGTCACTTAACCTCCTTGTGCTCCGTCTTTCGGGTGAGACGTAGTTGTAAGTGACTCTGCAGCTGATGCATAGTTCACACACCCTAGTCTCTGTAAGTCGCCTTCGATAAAGGCGTCTGCTAAATAAACAAATAATAATAATAATAACATCTACTCTCATGTAATGGAAATCTTAATAATCAGATTAACTTGTTCCAAAGACATGTGATACAGGTGGAAATCTAGTTTGTGTAAAGAGGGCAGTTTGCAAAGAGGGAGAGTATAAAGGAGCTATTGTAACATACAGAAAGCAAACATCCAGTTAACATACCGTTCAAATGGGTGGTCGCTGCATGCTTAGAGTGTTTCTCAACAGCAATTATATCTGAGGTGTGTCTCTTACAAGATTTTACAGGGATTACAGAAATCTGACTTTGTTTAGCGAAACTAAATCCTGGGAATTTTATTTCCAACATAAAGTAAAAAATGTAAACATTACAGAACTTGCATGGAACACAAAGATTTAAGTATGATATTTAAGAGCAGAAAGCAACCAACTGGCAGGGAGTAGAATAAACAGTGAACTAACTGGTGATGAGGGAGTTTACTGCATTTTACTGCATCTGGAATTGAGAAACATTTTATTATAAAACAAGGCAACTGTTCTTTGATTGATGACTTGAACCATGAACTTTTATGATCATAAATGCATTCCTGAATCTGGTTTTAAGTATGAAAAACAGTACCTCAGCACACTGACCCTCATACACAGCTGGATATTGAGTATTGGCTCTAGTTTTAAACCTAAAATTATAAATCGAACCCAGGCTACAGCAGTACTAATTTGTAGTACTGGAATCCACAGACTGTGAACATGACACATTTAAATATATAACAGCGCTCACCTTGATCACTCATAGACACTGTGATTGGACTCTCCAGACCTGGATGTCGGACCATGCAAATGATATCATCTTCAGAAACATTGGTCTGTATAAACAAGCTGCTAACCACCAATGTGATTCCAGTTGGAAGCATTTCACTGGTAGTGGTGACGTTTTCAGTGTTATTTCCTCCTGCAATATTCCATGTAATATCAGGTGCTGGTTTAGCAGAGGCTGTGCAGTTGGCTTGGATTCCATCTTGTAAACGTTTAAGGTGTAGTTTTGGTTTAGGCAAAACTACAATATGAAATAAGAAAATATATTTAAAAACATGAATGAAAGTTGAATCATAAAATAAAAGCTTGGTAAAGATTGGTACTAAAACAAGGTAGTCATCGTGTCACCATGTAGTGTGTGACAGACAGTTAAATAGTTACATTAAATATATTATGTAAATTATAGTAATACTTAACATACTAGATACTGTACTTTATATACGGAACCCCCGAGAGGAGCATTTTTAAAACTAGGTTTGTTCTTATTTAGTCTTTTAGGCTATAACGTATACACTTCCTAGTACAGGTGTTTTTAATTATCATTCTAAGCACAGCAGATGTGGTTCATATGTTTACAATAATTGTTCTTCAGGGCATGGGGCCTGTGATGAGGGTTGTGTAAATCCTGTAACATTATCATAGGCTATGTTTACAACGACTTTTGACACCCAGAATGGAACTTTCTTTTCTATAATTATAATGGCATGGAATGCCTGAAGGGGGTAGTCCAGTGTCAGCTTTGTACCATTAATACCATTCCATGAGTCAGAATCCATCAAAATCCAGGAACATATTGAAGAAATACCATCTTACTAAGACATAAATACACTGTAATCCCGTTGCAAATCTTGTGTTAAGAAATACTGACTGCATAACTTCAGACAAAATAACGCAAGGGCTAATGAAACTCCATTTATAGCAGTTAAAAAATTGAAATGATTTGGAGTTAAATTTTCTCCCTCGATTTTTGTTGTAAACATAGCCATAGTTATTTTTTCCCCTTTAAAATCATTATATAGCACTCTTTCATAGCGATTTAAAAAAAAACATATTAAACACTCAACTTACCATATACAGTCAAGCATGTACTCCCGTTCTTTGCTCCATGAGGAAAGATATCAAATTCACAGAGGTAACATGCTTCATCATCTAGTGTTACTGTTTTTATAGAAATAGCAGTGCTGCTTAGTCCAGGATTAATACTGAATCGATCTTTAAATTTATCTTTGATATTATCTCCAAATCTTATATTGTATGAAGCCAGGTCCTCAAATTTGTTGTTCTGCAACATTTTCCACCTGACCTGTTGAACACTCTTGGGTATCCCATAATAACACTTCAAGGTAACAGGTTGGCCCACGTCTGCTGTCACATTCCCTTCAGTCTTAACCTGAACTGCAAAATAAACAATGAAGGTAATTTGTGGTGGAAAAAGATACCAAGTCAGTGGGGTCTATTCAAGCGATCTCAATACTACTGCCTCTCAAATCAATAAAAAAGAAAACCGTCATACAACCAGAAGTTTCATGCGTTGTCACTGAAAGAAATGAATTGAAGAAACTGGCTTGCACTGTAAGAGATGTTAGTGCTTTTTTAAAATAATTTTACTATTGTCGGGAATTACCCTTAATAAAGTTGCTCATAGTAAAAGCATAGCAAAATGTAATAAAGCACAGTGAAAGCATGGTATAGCATAGGTAAGCATTGTAAAGCGGTCTAGCAAAGCAAATTTAAAAGCATGGCAAACCAGGGTAAACTGGTAAGCCATAGTAAAAGTGTAAAAATACTGTGCAAAAATACAGTGGTAAACTTTTTAAGGATAGGATCCAAAACTGTCTAATTCACATTGTCTCAGTGCTGCAACCTATTTACTGATCAAGAGGATTTTTTCCACCAGCTAAACCTATGCAACAGATTTTACCAAGTTACTGAAACCCGGAGCCAAGCAGTATTTCAAACCATGCTCACACTGCACTCTAAGCAGCAGTGATTTCACTAGATCTTTATAAATGATCTGCAAAGGATGTAGAACAGTGTGCACTTGATAATTCTGAGCTTGAATCTGATAGAAAAGAGATGAAAACAAACACAATGCACGAATAGCTGACGAGTTGCTTGGATGGGAAGAACACTATGGAAGTTTGTTGTAGTGAAAGTTCTCATTTTGAGAACATGCCTTCACTGACTTGGCAAATGCTGTTCAGTACCATATCTGCTTCTTTGACGAGAACAAGTGAAACAGAGTTTTGCAAAGCCAAAATTGTTTAAAAAGTACACACAAGTCACTAAGTTTGGCCAAGATCCCTATGATCTAACTTATCCGCCCTGCCAATCTGTATCCTTTTGTCAATTCCCACATTGCTAACATTGTGCCACACTGGAGGTGATCCGGATAGGTGTGGGTAAGGTCAGGGTGGATTAACATTTTTACCGTGGATCAGGAAACGCTGTCCTGTGTAAATAATGTCTGAAGTCATCTGCTTACGTTAGCAGCAAGTTGAAAAAAAAGGAAATATAAAAAAGCATAGGATGGAACAAATGTGCTCCTTGCAGTGCCCTCTAACTCAGTCTGGAAATAGTTCAATTATGAGCAGGCAGCCATCCATAAAAGCAAATTCATCTTGAAATTATGAAAAACACAAAAAAGTGTAATTCTCTCTTTTATTATGATGCCCCGCTGAGGCTGCATATCCCCACTGAGACATATTGTGGAGACGGGTTGTATTCTATGCATGTTTTTTATACAAAGTATTTGCATCAATTGTATGTCTATAATCCGCTTGTCTAAGTGTCATGACGTTTGCAGTGGCTCTTTTTTTAGCACAATGTATACACTGCATCATAATCTCGTACATCATTTTAGAGTTTAGCATATTAGCGAACCTCTTGATGAAATGCTAAGGACATTTTTAGCTAATGAATATTAATGAAGTGTAATGAACATATCATAATCCGGCAGTATATGACACACACAAAAAATAATAATAAATGAGGCCAACCCGTAGAGCAATGAAGAGCACAAGACTTGGCCTTGATTTAGTACTTCAGCTGTAGCAGAGACAATGTATAGTATCCAGTCTCCTGTCATAACCTTGGATTAGAGGCACCAATGTAAATATGAGCGCTCCAACTCTAGTTATACAGTACCTCCAGGGCTAATGAACTAAAAATGTAGTTCCAGCACAGGAAATGTAGTGGAGGACAGATTGTGAATGACAGGGGTCTTTACCCCACTCACAAGTCTTCTCTGATGGGGATTTCAAAGCACCCATTACCTTTATAGTAGGAAGCAGGGCTCTGGGATCATGTGACTCATAGGAAACACAGGAATTGCTTGTTGCTTGTAAAAGCTGAACTTAGAACCTTCCTTCCTTCCACTAGTCGCCATTAGTAATCAACTGTGCATAATTTGTCACTGTTCTTGACATACACTTTAATTGTCTCACTATAACCTTAAATAATTTATTTATTACAGAAGCTATTTATCTGGCAATGCTGTAATGTGTTTTGTATTGTGGTATAGAAACCTAATGCACTGGCCTATAGAATTCTGGGAATTGCATTATTGAATGATCGAAATGAAACCGAAACTGTAGTGTACCTGATTTGTGTAAGAACATGAAGACTCATAAACACAATTAATCATCCAAACAAAACTTACCTGTTATACTGATGCATGTCTGCTCATGATGCTCCCCTTCAGGGTAGGTATCAAACAAGCATGTGTAGCACCCCTCATCGGTAACTGTTATGTGGTTGAAAGTAATTGAAGTCGTCTGTGGTTTGTAGAGGGATATATTTACTCGGCCATGATATTCTTCACTGACCACTGCATTGTTATTCTGGTTGTTTGAAGCAATGCTCTCGTCTGGGTTTTTCTGCCATCTCACCTGTTTTACTACTGTTCCATTTTCTATGGTCACATTACATCTGATGGTAAGAGGTTGGTCCAGGATTGCGGTTATGTTCCCCTGTGTTATCACTTTAGCTGAAATAGCATTGGTAAAAACATTTCTAAAATAACCACCAATCATAACGATTGTTAAGCAATTTCAATCACAACAAAATTTGATAAAAATATGTGTAAACATTATATATATATATATATAATCCTTAGGTTCGTTCTTTTTCTGCAACCTTCCAAGAATGATACTGCACTGTACTCCAGGGACTGTAAAAATGAACATACTAGATAGACATCGTGGGTTAGTTTTGGTAAGCAAATTGGGGAATTGTGGGGAGGGGAAGTTGTAGGTAAAAGCAGGTTTATATAGGTAAAGATGTCTGTTTAAAAAACTTAGCAACTTAAAAGAACATATTGTTTGGTTATTCTTTTGCAATGGAATGTTGTTACAGCCTTTGTGTTGCAAAACAATAAATAAATTATAATTGACTTTAAAGGTGATCATATTCAAAGCTATGTTATTTATAAAGTAATAGTAATTTGCTATATTTTAAACACCTAAAAACTCAGCACTAGGCAAAAAACATAGTTGCAGGATGGAGCACTTTTTATGTTGTTCTTTATGTTTTGTATACTGTAGTACTTTTTTGTAACTCAGTTAGCTTCCCTCTGGAGTAAGATGCACATAATGTACTATTCTGTATATGAATACATGTCATGCCAATTATGGGAGAGTCTATACACATAAAGGGTAACAAATATTAAATTCCAATGCCATAATTATGGTTACAGTAGATCAAACGGTTAGTTATCCAGTATAAGAATGGTTCTAGATTGAACCTTAACAAACACAAGCTTCATAGAAAGATCAGAAAGATAAGAGTGTTTAGCTGTTCATGTTTTGCTCTGCAATGCAGTCTGCTAGAAAATATGCACTGGTATTGAATGTTATTATAGTTCTCCAGTACCTGTACAGTATGAAATATACTCATCACAGCTTGTTATAACAACCAGCAATTGTGCGTGTTATGTTCTCCCAGACATACTGTATGAAGGTGTCTAGATATTTTCAAACTCTAAAAGACTCAAAACATCCATGTATGCAAGAAAACAGTTTCATATGGACTGTGCTCTGTAAGCCTGTACTTAAACTTACCTTGCATCTGGGATACCAGAATCAATGACACAATCAAGTACTGACATAGTGAAACTCCAAGCGTTCCTTTATGCTAGAAAGAAAAGAGTGACAATCAAGTAACATTAACTCATAACAGAAAAGGCACATTTATTAAAAACATATTTTATGGTGACTCTTAGCTGACTGTGGTTAAATTACTTTTTTGTCAAGTTTTTTTTCAAGTATTTATAGCTTTCTTTATTTAACTCATGGAGTAATATGTTTCTCATAATAACCAGCTGCTCAATATTTTGAGTACCAAAGTAACAATTTCAAAACTTACAGAATTTACAAAATAGGTCCCGGTAAACATGTTTATATAGAAGCTGTGGTTTTATGAAAGTAAGGACCTGCTGAGATGTTAGAAACATGGTAGAACTAAAATAGGAACCATGTGTCAACCTGCATAACCAACGCAAAATACAGGAATTCTGTGCATTTTCTTTGGATCAACACCTGTATGTCGTTAACAGAGATATACAATGTTTTCAAGGTTGTAATGAATTGGCATCTCAGCCTATTGAACTGAATGGGAAGCCAGGGGCTGGATGCGACCTGCAAACCATACGGTTCAAAGACAAACATCTTAGCTTTCAACTAAAGAGCAAGCTGTGTAGTCAAGAGGTAAGTAAATGTCTTATTTTGATGTCGGTATTATTAACTCAACAGGAGGAGATTCATTGCAAGCTGCTGCTGTGCTGGTGTAACACCAGGCAGTTGTTTGTTTCCCACAATCTTTCATTGATTAGCAAGGATTTACATTGTTATTGATTGGTTTATTATGCCACTGGTATCCCTGACATGTATTCTGTATAATATAAAAACAGGATCTTCCATGTTGTGAGTCATCTTCAGTAACAATGTGCAAGACAGTGAATCTTTGTCAAAAGGCTGACCGTAGGTGCTCAGTTGGCAGATGTTTCACAAGGAACAGTCTGAAAACTCTAGGAATTTTCAACGTCTCCAACTATCCTGAAGCATTTTTTTCCCGTTGTAAATAATGTTATGGTGTTCAGTGTTTTTAAACTGAGCCAAAAGCATTTAAAACTAAGGGCAGCAGTGTGGAGTAGTGGTTAGGGCTCTGGACGCTTGACCGGAGGGTTGTTGGTTCAATCCCAGGTGGGGGACACTGCTGCTGTACCCTTGAGCAAGGTACTTTACCCAACTGTATAAATTGGTAATTGTATGTAAAATAATGTGATATCTTGTAACAATTGTAAGTCACCCTGGATAAGGGCATCTGCTAAGAAATAAATAATAATAAAACTGACGATCTACACCAATTAGCAGGATTGACCTATCTTCCACTGGAATACCAACAAGTTAAGGCAACAGTTATTGTGTGTTTACCTGCACTCCTGTCTAGACAGTGTGGTTTATAAGTTTAAACCTCTGCTGATGTTTTTTTACTCAACTTTATTTATAAAGTTTCACTTGTGGTATGACTATTATTTTAGAATTGAATCCAAATAACATTGTCAATAATAAATTGAACCCTTCCAGAAAAGAATGTGTAAACTCATATTTTACTCTTTTTGATACAAGAAATAACATCTTTAATATGTATGATAACGGCAATTAGAAGATAAGGGAGTAATACACTGCCTAATAATTGACTCGGTTAACATACTAATACCTGAAGGGCTTTTATTATCCCCATGATATACTTTTTTATTGCCCCTTTACAGGAAAAAGCAGCTGGGCCTTGCCAGTGATCTTACCCAGTAGAATTGAATTTCCAAGAGAACAATGGTAATTCTTTTTTTATTTCTGTAATAAAAAAATGTTTTTTTAATGTACTGGGGCGGTTCTGAAGCTATCATTTATTAATACCAGTGTTTGGCAGTCCCATTCTTGGTCTTTACTGTTCTAAAGTAAAATGCATGCTGTCTACACACCCAAATTAATCTATATTCTGTACATCTTGTATGTGATTTTACATACATGTGTTGAGCCCAATAAGAAGTCAGTACATATTTGTTACAATTAAGTCCATTCCAACACTTCACTTATCACCAGCTCACCAGCAGTTGCTGGAATTTTCAGCAAGGGTGTCGGTAGCAAAAATGAATCTTACTCGCAGCTGATGAAATAATCAGGGGGTGCTGCTGTGGGAGGCGGATCTAACGACTGCAGCTACCAGGACAGTGTTCAATATCCAACACTTCCTTTACTCTCTACTTGCAAGTATAGCGTTAATATAATATTTAGAGATATGTATTACAAAGAAATGTCCATCTTTCATAGGCCAACCATCATCAATATAGTCAGGTAAAAATATTGGCTACATCTGGACCCTGTTTGACTACCATTTTAAATGAGGCTTTCACACTCTACAGTTTGGCTCATGTTAGAAAATTAAACTTTGTACATACAACATTGTACATACAAACGTATCAATAATATAGACCAGTAATTCTGAATGAGGAGCACATACTGTACAGTATGAACTTGGACAAGTATATGTCCCAGTATTCAATAAAAAAATAAAATAATAAAAAAAAACTATCAGCATGGGAAAGGACACATCACTGTAGGATTGTTTATAATCGATCCCCAGCAGGTAGGCTGATCTGATCCCTCACGATATAGCAACAACAACCCAATGAGAAATCAGTTACCCACAACCCTTCACAGTTTTACAATAATATACAACATTACATATGTTCTCTCTTTTGAGGAGGCTGTGTGGTCCAGTGGTTAAAGAAAAGGGCTTGTAACCAGGAGGTCCCTGGTTCAAATCCCACCTCAGCCACTGACTCATTGTGTGACTCTGAGCAAGTCACTTAACCTCCTTGTGCTCCATCTTTCAGGTGAGACGTAATTGTAAGTGACTCTGCAGCTGATGCATAGTTCACACACCCTAGTCTCTGTAAGTTGCCCTGGATAAAGGCGTCTGCTAAATAAACAAATAATAATAATAAAGAATATTATTTGAGTTTGCATTGTGGAATAACACAAACCAATACTTTAAATATGTTTGTATCTTCTTAAAGGCAGCTAACAACACAACAAGTAAACATGGCATTTACGCCCTGCAATGGATACCATGACCCTTCTTGACCCCTGCACATAGACCAAAGGTTTACTAACACAATGTTATTCCTGAGTTTCCTGATTAAAGTTAGATAATTGTGATAACTATAGTGATGCTGTATATTTTGTTAGTTTTTCACTGTCATTATGTTTCTAATACAAAATAAAGCTGCCTTCCTATCTTTTTTCAGAATGTGAAACACCAGTTTTGTTTCAGATGGCACTGGACTGAAAAACAACAGGACAACAATGCTGACTTTTCAAAACAAAGGGCCAGTACTGCAGCGCTGACATCAAGTTGAATGACAATCTGAGAGGAGTGATTACTGTCTGCCAGTCACATTGGATCACTGCAGCTGTCTCTTTCAGTAAGCCTTTGTTCTCTCAATACCATTGCTGTAGTAGATATACTATATCCTATATACTATATACTCCTTGGTTCACAATTCTGTGCCTGGGGTACAAAAGAGAAAAGACATGAAACTAATTGAATCTCTATTTTCTAACTTTTCTTAGAGGAACCACAGGTAACAGTAAAATACATTGTGTGGACCAAAAAACAACAATGCATATTTAAAAAGGGAAACATGTATTGTTGCCATTTTTTTAATTTTTTTTTAAAAATTTAGTCGTTGCCAATTATTTTTATTATTTTCTCCCAATTTAGAATGGCCAATTATTTTTTAAGCTCAGCTCACCACTACCACCCCTGCGCTGACTCGGGAGGGCGAAGACGAACACACACTGTCCTCCGAAGCGTGTGCCGTCAGCCAACTGCTTTTTTTCACACTGCGGACTCACCATGCAGCCACCCAAGAGCTCCAGCGTCGGAGGACAACGCAGCTCTAGGGCAGCTTACAGGCAAGCCCGCAGGCACCCGGCCAGACTACAGGGGTTGCTGGTGCGCGGTGAGCCGAGGACACCCTGGCCGACCTAACCCTCCCTCCCCCCAGGCAACGCTCGACCAATTGTGTGCTGCCCCCTGGGAGCTCCCATCCACGGTCAGCTGTGGAATAGCCTGGACTCGAACTCGCGACATCCAGACTATAGAGAGCATCCTGCACTCCACGTGGAGCGCCTTTACTGGATGTGCCACTCGGGAGCACCCCTATTGTTGCCATTTATATAACAGGCTGTTTGTATCCACTTTCCTTGACCCTCAGTCCCCCCTGGAGGGGTAAGGCAATGTGTCTCTTTGTTATGAAAGTCAACATGTCAAAAACATCAAGTTCTGCTTCCTCTTAATGTTCTGGTTTCCAGTTGGCGAAAAATGGGAGTTAACTGATTTATTTTTTCCTCAGCAGTATTAAATGACACATTTGTGGCTCTAAGTTATGAATACAAGTAAATGTACAGCATAGAGTGTTTCTAGACATGATTCTCATAAATAGAAAAACAGCATTTGACTATGTATACCACACAGTATATGGTTAAAAGTGAAAAAAATATCCTCCAAACAAGTTAGCTTTTATAAATAAAACAGGAATTTGGAACATTTACACACGGCATTCTGGCGAGTGTGGATTAGAATTCCACTTCTGATAAGCATTGCTTTTTACGACTGATTGTATACCTGACCACTATATAAAAACATTGGTCAATGGGATATATGTTTTGTCACTGCCGCCAAGTTATAAAGAGGCAGACTTGTAACAAAGTACCATCTAATTGCATCCAACTCAACCAAGGCAATCACCCACTGTCAGCACTGGTTGATACCTGAAATCTCAAATTGTCATAAATTAAAACGTTGTGTGGAGAGAGCTATCCTGCATTACACATCAACTATTAACAGCATTGGGTGGCTAAATATCCAATGTTGTCTTTGAATTAAAAGAAAAATCTGTCCAAAGAAAGCACTGACCATTATCCAATTTCAGCACAGGGTGTGCCATAGTCCAAAGCTGGTGTATATTCAGTCACTGCATGCATAACAGTAACATGTTATGTTCCTTATCTATGTTATTCTTAATTATAATGCATTAGGTATACGTTATTTGCGGGCAACCTCTCTTACCCCAATGGAGTTTTATGTCCATTGAGAATGTGACAGAAAGGTGTATACTATATTTATCAGCCTTGTTCAGGGAAATTGCCGTTGCCCCTTCCGACACACTCAGTAGCAGTACTGGGGCAGGGGTACATGTTCTTTTCTTTGAATAGCATAAAGTGACTCTGATGCGGGCTAAAGAGGAAAGCAAAGCTACACAGAGACATTGTGCATTACTAAACCATGAATATACATACACATCAAACAGTATAGTGCAGATATAAGGGACATAGAAATCAACGCGCTCAGCTCGAGACTAATGCTGGACATCAGCCTCTGAAAGGTGTTGCGCTGTAAACTCGAATTTCAATCAATGTTATTGTTTTTTAAAGCAACATTTTATTTTTGAAAACATTAATCTCCTGAGGAACATATACATATATATCTTTATATTAAGGTATTTAAAGCCCAACTGTTAATGCACGTTTGCGCACTGTCTTAAACATTAAATAGTCGCAATAACTGCATACATTCTCCAGTCTCTCCAACCGTGCGTGTCCCAGCTAAACATTATATAATAATAAAATGAGCTTACCTTTGTGAACATGATCAGCTTTCTGTAAACGTGAAGACTGCTAAGAAAGCAAAACCCTTACAGCAGGACAGAGCCATGTTTTGGAATTGATGTAGAAATGTAACGCCCCTAATGCAGTGAGTAGGCTAACAAAGTGCGCAACGGTATCGTAATGAGTGCGTCATTTCACAATGTTTGACTATTATTATTATTATTATTATTATTATTATTATTATTATTATTACACTAATCAATAGTTCAAATATACGTACAGATAACTAACACTATTGTTTTTCTTATTAAATTCAAAAGAAGTAGCCTAAATAGCCTTTTTTATTGAATGTTTTAATTCTATGAAGTGGTATTATTATTATTATTATTATTATTATTATTATTATTATTATTATTATTATTATTATTAATGTTCTTGAGAGAAAGTTACGCACACGAGTATTAGTGATTTAATGCAGTCAGCGCAGCATTAGAGTGCATTAGTTAGAATTAGCATACATAAAAAATGGAGCAGTTAATCCCCAATATTTTTACAGTAAAATTGTAAACATTGTAAGGAAAAAAAAAACATTTTGTTACCATTAAGCTTCTGCATTATACATTTAGATCATTTTAACATTTGAACATTTGAGTATTTAGGCTTAGAAAAACAACAACATTGTTATTTTATGATCACATAAAAAAAAGCCTAGGCATAAGCATGTACATAGATGCCTAAAACACAACTACTTGACTATTTGAAGTCATGCAGCACATGTATCACAACTGACAGTAGCCTACATTTTAACAGCATTGCTGAACTTAAAACAAACAAACGAGCAGGAAGAAAGGTGTTTAAATGTCTGCAGGATCTTTAAATGTTCTGGAGGAGACACGACCCTTCTCAAATGATTAACACTATATATAATTCATCAGTTTTGTGGCTATTTATAGTGAAATATAATTGTATTCCTTATAATGTCGCTATCACATCTACGGACTTGGCCGTTGTGATTGCAACTAGCTTGTAACAGAGAGAAGCTGCATCTAGATATTACTGATTTTAAAGTGTCAAAATAGGTACTGTAGAAAAAAGTTAACATCAAACTTAAACCATCTTAAATATAATGATTTCAAATATTTTAAACAGAGTTTATGTAATATATCTTTCCCAGTTTAAAAGCCAAACCTGACATCTAGTGGTGTATTAGTTTGATTTACATTTCACAACAAGCACCTCTGGCCCTGCCTTTGTTAAAAATAAAATATGGGATACAATGAAACCCATCTTTCTGTCAACCAATAAACTGTTCTTAACTGATTGTGTTTGAACATTAGAAATGTACACTGGTTCTGTTTAATCTTGTTCTGAGAAAGCTTTGGAGATGTTTAAAGTTGCATTTCTTTGATTTGGTTCAACAAAAAAGTAGGTACTGTAACACCCCTGGGAAACAAGAGACTTGTCATGAGTTAATAGACACCTGACTTATTCACACGTTTTGGGCCAAATTATTTTTTCTGTGCCCTTTAGCTCTGTTGTTCAGTAACCCCTGTCTATGTAGGAAAATCACCAATAGCTTATCAAAACTCACTTTAAGGTGTTCTAAACTTTATACTCTTTCTATAATGCATGACTAAACATAGTATTGTAGCTCTTTCCCATGGCTTAGTGAAATTAAAGAATATACGTATATATATATATATAGAGAGAGAGAGAGAGAGAGAGAGAGAGAGAGAGAGAGAGAGAGAGAGAGAGAGAGAGAGAGCTTTGTGATGGTGGTCCACTATGAAAGCTATATATATATATATATATATATATATATATATATATATATATATATATATATATATATATATATATATAATTTTTTCTGCAATAAAGGTTTTATATAATAAAAGAGTAAGCCCTGTTTATTTATTCCTTCAAAGTTTTTTTTTTTTTTCTAGAATAAAGTAGTAAAATGGGTAACACATTTTTGGGCTGAAGATGTGAGAGGGCATATGAATAACTTTGTATATTTGTGGAATAAAACACACCCAAACATGCTTATTTCATTTTCCATGTTTGAAAGGACTGCAGTGAATGGCTGTGATGTGTTCTCTTGGATGTTTATTTTGAATGATTCTGGCTTGGTGTGGCTTTTCGTTTTTGGAATTTTAAAAACCGTTTTGTATCCTGTGGGCTTGTTTAAAACCTATATCGAATTACTGTATTCGCTAATTTTTCTTGTTGATTTTTCCTGTTTGTTGCTTGCTTGTCATCTTCAGTATATTGGTTAAGATTAAAGTGAAACTACAATATTGGCAGGCAACATATGTTTTTAAAAATGTACTCAATATTCCTAAAATGGTTCTCCCTCATTAATTTTAACTTGGTCCATAGTGTACAATTATGTGAGTAAGAAAGAAGGAAATGGGACTGACCATTGGAATTTCCTCTGTCCTGATACTGCTTATCATTTTATTTTTATGGGGGGATGCTATCTCTGATCAAATGGTTTGCAAACATGAAGTAAAATGGATGTAAAAAGGATATGTATTATTGACATAGCCAGTAGTTAAAATAACCGGCAAAGGAACTCTCCTGAGCGAATCATAGAAAACAGCTGTCTACTTATAACGGATACCACTGTAGGACCCTTGGGCATTTTTTTTTCCTTTATAGATATTTTGAGTTTCTATCTTCTTTGCTCACTGTAACTGTGTAAAATTACTGCGCCTTTATACTCTGCCATAGTAGCCCACCAACCTAATAGGTGTTCTGGAATGTTGCTATTTATTGAATTGTTTAATACCTTGCTACCTAATTTTGCCTCATTAAATCGAATGAAAAATGCTGAATTATGTTACATTAACATATTTAATTACATACTGCTTTGTAGTTTGTCTCAATCTAAAATTCTAGGTGATGCTAAACTTTTGGCCATAGCTGTATATCTATGTCTTTCGTGTAATTGAAGGGAATCTGTGTTGGGGGTTAAAGTCTGATAATAAGTTCAATATTTATATAATAACATTTAGTGAGGGTGACATAGTCAACTACATTATATTAAACTTACGGAAATGTACAGGGGTGTCACATACTGTAAAGACAGTGGACTCTGTATGAAAGATATAAACAGTGAGTATCTAATACCAACCTAAAATGTATAAACGTGATATTTTGTGGACCTCTTGACGTGTATAATTTGATGGCTAATAAAGAAGAACTGTATAGAATTAAAAGGCAGTGTTAGGATCCGCCTGATGATTATAGTACCACTGTCCCACAGTAAGAAAAACATGGTTAACTGCTAAATTACACTGCACATTTGGGTTCCAGACATTACTTTTCCCAAACATAGTTTTTAGCTGCAGGGACATAGGTTTCCTTTACTTGCCGTCTACGTCATTCTTTGAAGCAAACAGCCATGCTCTGGCTACTGATCTCAGAAGTATACAGTTTAGAATTACATCATCAAGATCTGTTAAAGCTCAGGATTAAAAAGAGCGTCACTTAAATAAGCCCAATAATTTAAAGCAATGTTTCTCAAACCAAAAGATAAGAAATTCTGTGGGGATCAGTGTTGTCATTTTGTTCTATTCATTCGATTGTTGTTCTGCATTTCATGTTGTGGTTCACAGACAATGTTTACCTGTTGCATCTATGTACTGTAGTTTAGCCTGTGCTGGGCTCACCACCATTGATTCTTACAAAGTGGAAAAATGCAGATTTTCCAAATGCATAAAGGAGAAAAAAATCAAACAGAGAGACAGACAAACACAAACGTTTTGTGCTGAAATTCAAATATACAAAATGGCAAACAATACAAAAGAAATATTTACAGGACGGAATATTTGAAAGTGAAAATATAGCACATTTCAATACTCACATGTGGACAGTACAGTAGGAAACAGGAGACCAGATGCAACAATAAAGATATTCAATGGAGCATTATATGAAGTATGAAAAGTTTAAATCTATAGCAACTCATGATATATAGTAGATATTGTTTTCTTAATGAAAAAATCTTCATCTTCTACAGTCCCCCGTTGTGTATCGTGGAAAATGTATATTTTAAACAATAATCCAATCCGTCTTGATTTTATTATTACCGGTAATAGTGTATTGCCCTGCAAAATTGAAAAATCTATTTTATCAGTCCAATTAAAGAGAAAACAACATTTGGCATAGTATTTGTATGGTACAGTAAGCTACATTATGCAAATAATTCCACTATATATAGGTTTCCGTATTTCAGAGGTTTCAATGCCACATGCTATTTAATGTCATTTCCAGTGGCTTCCATTATAGCATCCTTTTTCTAGCAGGATGGTCTGTAGCTGATCGAAGCATCATTACTGCAAGGGTCTAATGGAATTCTTGATTCCCAGCGTTACCCTCTCCTTGGCATAATAGAGACATTTACAGTACCTTGTGGTTTCACAGACCCCAATTAGCACTACTCTTGGACTACATTACCTCAGGTAACATTAGGTAGTCCAAGATTAGTGCTAATTGGGGTCTGTGAAACCAGCCAATAAGTCTTATTTAGAGTTCCAAGGTAGGCTTGTTGTCTGTTCTGGGCATTAAGAGCTGACTAAACACCACAAATAATTGGAACAAATAATTATACATCTGTCCAACAACACATAACACGTTGCATAATAAAATGCTCACTTATAAGGTTGGCTACAGTACATTGTACATTTCTGTAATACACATTATGAAAACAATTCTGTAATACACATTATTAATAAAGCAAAATGAGTATATTGTTTAATTAGTTCAATTAAACGCAATAGCTAATTCGGACCCCAGCAGTCTATACTGACCTTCTAAATGAACCATGCTATAGTGGCAAAATGCACGGTGATAGCAGCTGTACAAACCAAACCTCAATATCCATATTCTATGAGAATTTTATAAAATATTTACAGCTCTTTCTGTATTATATTCAAAATGTTTATGACTTTTAATTTAATATGTTAAAAGAGTTCACAGAGCCTAAGACAAAGACTAGACAAGAAATGTGTAGTACAGTACAGACTGTGATCAGTACTCCAAACCAAACAATATTTTGAACAGAATGCTGTCCTACCTAGTTTAGATTAGCTTACTTTACAGTACAATATATAGGGCATGACTGGAACAAATACCAGCACTGGAATCGTCTTTGCTGGTGGTTTTATGTATATCTAATTCATGGCATCTCTATCCACTACAAATACATCTAAACTTACCTTTTACTTTTTGCTTCCTTTTTTTCTGGAGTAGTGTTCTTCAAAGCAGGGGATTGGTCACTTAACAAACTTTTAGAAGGGCTAAGATGGAAATCACTGAATTAGTATTGAAAGTTGATTCATTGTACATTTGTTTTTTAAAGCCAGAAATAAGGTTTATCTTTAGCATGAATAAAAAGACTTACCTTTTATTTTTGGATGGAGTCATGTGCCTGAAAGGAACATGGTTTGTTTTTTCTGATCCTTCCAATGGCGAGCATCCATTAAAACTAAAATGGGAATGGTTGTATTAGGGACTTTGTAATATTTACATGAGAACAGACACATTATTAAAAGAGACCAGTGCCACAAAAGGATTGCACATATTAAAGTTTTTTTTCAAACTGTTTAGTAACAAGGCTTTAAATACATGAAATAAGTGTTCAGTGGCTACCTCTAAATTAGAGGTAGCAGCGAACACATAATCATAAGTCAATAAACCCAAATAAAGTCTTAATTTTAGCACAAATCTACTACTTTAGATCAATTTCACAGGTTGAGGAAAGAGAATTGTTTTGGTGAGGTCATAGAGGGAAGGTCTGTTATGGTAGCATCATTTTATCTAAACATTACAATAAAGTAACCAATGACTTTGACCTTGAACCTAATATGGCTGCCATTTGGAGGTAGCTTTGATATATTGGCTTTAGATCTGGTACACAACTCAAGGATTATCTCTGTCAACTTTTAAAAAGAATTGTTTGAATTGACAATCTAGATAGAAAGACCACAATGTGAATCATAAGATTGATATAAAATATGAATTTAGGCATGATGCAAAGTTTCAGTATTCTTACAGTTACACAGGTTATGTTTTTTGATATGTTATTGTAATGGAATTTCTAAACTGCATGTAAATCAAGCCACTGTATATTTTGTTCTTAACCCCTCACCCCCTGCTCCCTCCTCTCATGTATTTGAGAACTTACCTTTTATTTTTTAATGGTGTGCTCCTGTACCTCAACGGGCTTTCAAAAGTTTGACCTGTATTGAAACTAAAAATAGAAGTTGTTCTTTATAGTCTGTTCGTTCAATATTTGTACAACCAAAAAAAGTTGAATCTTAAAATATACCATCAACAGAATAAATAAGATGAAAAAGTGTAATATCTGAAAAGGGGCATATTTACAAAAGAGATGTCAAACACAAACAGGGTCCTTTTTATGTTTTATGTAAAACATGGGAGGGGGGATCAGTAAAAAACAAAAAAAGCAAATTGCTTATAATTTCTTAAACAACTGGATAGCTGGAGCTGGTCTATATTTAATCAGTACATTCTAAATACAGTTGTTGCTGTAAGACATGTAAATGTAGATTTTACCTTGAATATAAAACTTTACCTTTTATTTAATGGAGTCCTCAAAGGATCATGGTTTTCACTGACTGATTCTGATTCATTGTCCTTTGGAAACCTTTTCTGAGCACTAAAATAAGAATCAGACTGTTATTCTGAAGGACACAATTAAAAGCATTATTTTATTAAAGAAAAATCTGAATGTATTTAAAATATGCTAATGTTTCTTAGTTAGAAATAAACAGTGTAGGATGTATGTGAATGTGTGCAGAAGGATCCGAAAATTAAAGGCCTGTGAAAGTAAAAGAAAATGCTTACGAATACTCAATCATACCTTTCAGGTTTTTTTCCATTTTTTTTCCAACAGAACTTTAATATTCCCACAACTCCAACAACACTTAATAATAATCCACAAATAAGTCCAATCGTTACTGCATCTGTAAATAAAATCAGATTTATATGTATTCTTCAATTTTCAGTTTCTTCAGTAGTGCCACCTGTTCTTTTAAAGTAAGCCAATGCAATGTTACTTTAAGAATCAATTTACAGAATCACAACAGTAGTGAGAGGCAATAATTGTAAATATCATGCCCGTTGATATAGCAGAGGCGGTCATATTTTCCATATACCGCCATCTGGAAAACTGTTTTTCCAGTTGTCATGAAACTTGCTATTAACATTATTTAGCTTAAGTTCTTGAGATGATCAGATTATCGGGTATATGGTACTAACAGCATTATTTTGTTATTGACATCTTACTGACATAGTTCAATTGTGTATAAATCTAATGATTTACATTAGCTGCAATGACTATCAGTTTCTGACAGCTCAGTTGAAATAGATTTAATTCACCTATTTTCATGCTTTTAGACAGTTTATATTGCCTTTTACAATGTTATAATAATAATCAGAATTAGATCACATTTAATAGAGGTGCCATAGCTATGCTTTGTAATAGTAACTTTATGTAGAGCAGTTTCACGTCATAGTGTTTGTCAACCCATTTTTTTTTAAACAGATACAATTAAGTTGATTGACAGAATCCTATGATACCCTGGGGGTCAAGTGATCATTTAAGTAACATTTTTCACATTTCAATTTACATAAACAATAATTTTCATAACCATAATGAGATGGTACAAGGACATTCTGAAAATCAAACCTCTCGTTTCTGAGAGTGTCAGATTCAAATGTGTCTGGTTCTAATGGAGAAGACCTGGACTGCAACCTGTATACATCCTATAAGAGTTAATTCACTGGGAGTCCATGACTTACTTAATACAATAGACAATTTCAGAAACCAACATTAAATCAAAGGCTCTTTGATACTTAACTATTTCAATTTCATAAGATACCTACTTGTTGGTGGTTTAGATATATTTTTTTCCAAGTAAGACTCAATGGCTGGTGCTTCAGAAAAAAAAAAAAAAAAAAAAAAAGTAACCATTTTATTCCTTTAGTTTGCACTCAACAGAACATGCATATACATTATACAATGGAAATAAGATAAGTACGAAAAAGCAACATGAAAATATACAAATAGCACATTGTGTGTAAATTACTGAACTTCTAAGACCTGTACTCCCCATAATGTTAGAACACACTTATTAACCTTGTTAATTTAATACAATAAACATTGCTTGATACACAGTAAAATGCTAAATCAGAATTCAGTGAATCAAAATAAATGAGTACTAATGCTATGATTTGCAGCTGTTAGCACGAGTACATAGAATTAGTACTTACCACTAATAACTCTGGATGTTTGTTTTTCCCTTGTTAAACCCGGGTGGGTCACTTTACAGGTTACCACTACTTCTTTGTTAGAAATCCTCGATGGCAGTACAGATGCATTGCATATCACAGTAATTGTTCCATTAGGATTCACAACAGAGTATTGTTGTGGATTCACAATCACATCTTCAGTGGCATTCCATGAAATGCTTGCCACTGGTTTCCCAGTAACTGAACAGGTTATTGATTTGACTTCCTCATGTCCACTCTCTGGCTTCGAAATACTCTCTACTTCTAAATGGGGCTCATATATCTCTAAAATAGAAAAGTATGGTTTAGCTGCAAAAAATAATTCAGCAAAATAATGTCTGAACTATCAAGGCATCTCCAAACTATGTGTTAAAAACCTGACGTCACTTCAGCTGCAGTTTATAAATGAAACATTTTAACTAAAGCATTCTAGATAGAAGTCTTCACTTTATTAAATAAACTAAACTGCACATAGATTCTTGCTCGTGCTAATGAAATACATTTGTTCCATAATTCTTGCACTTCTATGTGTTATGTAGGGCGCATGTGTAATGTTTGAAAGAGGCACATGTTTTTCAATTTGGGAAATATTAGTACAGTACCATATATTCATTTATAGAACCATATCATGGTTTAAAAAGCTGTTTGCACACCTAATTTACAGGTTCTGCAAAGCATGACTTTCTCTTAATTAAACACCTACCTGAATTCAAGGCATGCAAACTTTTTATACCTAGTTATGGTACCCACATATTAAAATAAAATAATGTTTCTTAAAACACATTTTTATTTTATAAATTTTTTCATTTAGTCTTACACAGAGAATGGAAGTGCATGATAGGTAGGTTTATGGAATTATTTAATGAGCTATAACTCTAAATGCACATATAACATTGTTTTACTTCAATTAACCACAAAAACATGCAGTATGTGGGCTTTGCATCTAAACAGCAGTGCTTAAAATGCTTCTCCCTTGTTTTCCTTTTCACTGCTCTTTTGCAAGCAAGTGGAGTGTTCACTGAGGTGTTCCTATATGCGGAGACTACTGTATATATATAAAGATGTTGTTATGTTTTACCATAGACAGATAGACAGGTCCTTCCAATGATTGCTCCCTCAGGATATGCATTGAATAAACAGCTGTAACAGGTTTCATCTTCCTTCGTAACTCCATGAATGGTTATACAGGAAACATCTGTTCCCACCTGGGTGACAGTCACGCGGTCTCTGAAAGCATCTGTAATTTTTGCTCCAAAGCGCTTGTTGTATGTGGCAACATTTTCAAATGATTGTCCTTTTGTCTTCTGCCAAGTAACTTGTAACACGTCTTTGGGTTTTGATAGCTCACACCTGAGGTTGACATTTTCTCCCAGTGTGGCTATGACAACACGTTGTGTTTTTACAAGTTCTGCTGAAACTGCAAGAAGTTTTTTGTTATCAATTATCAATAATGCACATACACTGCAGCATTTAACAATGCCCCCAGCCTCTACCTTCAAGTGACATCATTCATGTTTAAAATCAACATTATGTGTAGAAACCTTAGTCTAGTTCATCTAATTATGCCATGTGTTATATGAACATCCAAGCATTTCATTTATATTTTATAAAATGAAAAACATTATTTAAAAGGTACATTCTATAGTACAAAATGCAGCAAAGAATTAAAAAAAAATATATACACTTACCAACATTATAAACGGTGCTCATAACTAACATTCCAAGTATATAGAGGCACATCTTCTGGAACTGCATCATGTCTGGGCGAATTAAAATTACACAACGGTTTAAATCTCCCACTGTTCTTTTTATTTGCTGTAGTACCTCTGTGCATTTTTTTAAATTTGACCCCACCTCCCTCTTAAACTCCAATAAGAACTGTCTGTGTAAAACCGAAAGTGAAACTACTTTTTTGATTAAAACTACTTTTTTCTCCACTATAGATTCCCTTCTGTGCAATTATTATGTGTTTTGATATTTTTATTCAACATTTTCAAGCCTTGAAAACCGTTAACATGTTTATGTAATGTTGTTCTTGCCATGGAAGAAATTCTGATCTCTTGCTGAGGAACAGAAACCTCTCCAAATATATAACCTGTACTGCTGAACAAATCAATAATTTGCAACTGGCTATTGTAGTGAAAAAAGCTATTCCCAATACAATGCACTAAAGTCTCTTACTTACAATAGTTATTTTATTTTGCTGTTTGTGCTTCTCACTGCCAGCATGCACTTATATGTGCATTCAATTTCTGTGCACTGTGTTTGTATTTAATGGCACAACAGCTTTTCAAGTGGTTTTTAGCAGAAAAGAAAAATCTCAGGGAGCCGGTACACCGCATGTAATTTTGGAGTAAACATTATGATTTTTCATTGACAAGAATATTTTGTTGCTGTAATGTAAATGTTTTGTAACATAGGGGTACCCATGTACACTGTATAGTACTCCTATCCAGTCTATTTGCTTTACTATGCAGTGTGTACAAGGAGCAAACTGTCTAACAAATGCAAAGTATCCCAAACAACTGTGTATGATTGGATAATTTTCTCTTTTGTTTTGTAGCGTTGTTCAAAATTGTATTAGCCCAGTGTTATCAGCAGGCAGCACACTTTTTTCAACTGTCCTCCAAACCAGAAAGGGGTGGGGTGGGGTGGGTGGGGTGGGCCATCCTTGGAAAGGCAGGATTTAAAAGTAAACAGGAAGAAGCATTGTACTGTATTTAAACGGCTTGCTGATAATGAAACTAAACATTAACCTCATGTGCGTCGCTTTGCACTCTATCAGCTCAAGTGAACATTGTAGTAGTATTTCAGTCTAAGTTTTGGAGTTAAGCAGAAACATTGTTTTTCAACATGTTATTACTGTTTTGCAAAATTACATTTGCCATATCAGAAGATTATGTTGTGTTCCTACCTCGTTCACATTATTGTATTAAAAATGACACTACAGAGGTTCCTTGGTAGATTCATTCAGATGACATGGGCTGCATATTGTTTTGTGAAGGTTTTTTTTTTTTAAGGAGAAATATGTGTTTGTTAGAACTTCCTATTTAAATCTGTACCCTTACTCACCTTCAGCATGTTCAGTAAACTTTAGGAAGACATCTAGTATGCTAGTCCCCCAAAATGATGTGGGGAAGGCCAACAAACTAGAAATTACACAAACTTGATTGCTAACCCCTATTTGCTTTTTTAGCACTGATGTTACAGTCCTGAGAATATTTTGGTTCTTTGCTTAGAATTTTAAGTTAATTAAATATATAATATATACAAATATTTAAATATATATATATATATATATATATATATATATATATATATATATATATATATATATATATATATATATATATATATATAATCTTTCAACTGAGCCATTGGAGTATTTGAGTATTTTTTTTTCAGTATGTATACACATTATGTAAGGATGTGATGAAATGTCTAATCAGTTAATATATATATATATATATATATATATATATATATATATATATATATATATATATATATATATATATATATATATATATTTTTTTTTTTTAATGCAACTGGCTCTTTGAGCTAAAATATATATATATATATATACAGTACTGTGCAAAAGTTTTAGGCAGGTGTGAAAAAATGCTGTAAAGTAAGAATGCTTTCAAAAATAGACATGTTAATAGATTATATTTATCAATTAACTAAATGCAAAGTGAGTGAACAGAAGAAAAATCTAAATCAAATCCATATTTGGTGTGACCACCCTTTGCCTTCAAAACAGCTTCAATCCTTCTAGGTACACTTGCACAAAGTCAGGGATTTTGTAGGCATATAGTCAGGTGTATGATTAAACAATTATACCAAACAGGTGCTAATGATCATCAATTCAATATGTAGGTTGAAACACAATCATTAACTGAAACAGAAACAGCTGTGTAGGAGGAATAAAACTGGGTGAGGAACAGCCAAACTCAGCTAACAAGGTGAGGTTGCTGAAGACAGTTTACTGTCAAAAGTCATACACCATGGCAAGACTGAGCACAGCAACAAGACACAAGGTAGTTATACTGCATCAGCAAGGTCTCTCCCAGGCAGAAATTTCAAGGCAGACAGGGGTTTCCAGATGTGCTGTCCAAGCTCTTTGAAGAAACACAAAGAAACGGGCAACGTTGAGGACCGTGACGCAGTGGTCGCCAAGGAAACTTACTGCAGCAGATGAAAGACACATCATGCTTACTTCCCTTCACAATCGGAAGATGTCCAGCAGTGCCATCAGCTCAGAATTGGCAGAAAACAATGGGACCCTGGTACACCCATCTACTGTCCGGAGAAGTCTGGTCAGAAGTGGCCTTCATGGAAGACTTGCGGCCAAAAAGCCATACTCCGATGTGGAAACAAGGCCAAGCTGACTCAACTATGCACGAAAACACAGGAACTGGGGTGCAGAAAAATGGCAGCAGGTGCTCTGGACTGATGAGTCAAAATTTGAAATATTTGGCTGTAGCAGAAGGCAGTTTGTTCGGCCAAGGGCTGGAGAGCGGTACACGAATGAGTGTCTGCAGGCAACAGTGAAGCATGGTGGAGGTTCCTTGCAAGTTTGGGGCTGCATTTCTGCAAATGGAGTTGGGGATTTGGTCAGAATTAATGGTCTCCTCAATGCTGAGAAGTACAGGCAGATACTTATCCATCATGCAATACCATCAGGGAGGCATCTGATTGGCCCCAAATTTATTCTGCAGCATGACAACGACCCCAAACATACATCGAAAGTCATTAAGAACTATCTTCAGCGTAAAGAAGAACAAGGAGTCCTGGAAGTGATGGTATGGCCCCCACAGAGCCCTGATCTCAACATCATCAAGTCTGTCTGGGATTGCATGAAGAGAGAGAAGCAACTGAGGCTGCCTAAATCCACAGAAGAACTGTGGTTAGTTCTCCAAGATGTTTGGGCCAACCTACCTGCCGAGTTCCTTCAAAAACTGTGTGCAAGTGTACCTAGAAGAATTGATGCTGTTTTGAAGGCAAAGGGTGGTCACACCAAATATTGATTTGATGTAGATTTTTCTTCTGTTCACTCACTTTGCATTTTGTTAATTGATAAATATAAACTATTAACATGTCTATTTTTGAAAGCATTCTTATTTTACAGCATTTTTCACACCTGCCTAAAACTTTTGCACAGTACTGTATATATATATATATATATATATATATATATATATATATATATATATATATATATATATATATATACTGTATATACACACACACACACACAGGTGGCTCTTTGAGCTAATATATATATATTTAATTGATGTAATAACCACTGTTATTTTTGTAGATGTGTAGCTATACCAGTATGTAGAGGAGCAGGATCAGACAGGTTTTACTGTCTTAAAATAATTAAAATATAACAATAATTACAAAAATTGATATATTTTCTTAAATGTTTGGTGTGACTTACATTTGTATAGTCTATATATGTGTTTGGTCTACTTTGGTGTCTGGAACTAACTCCCCAGTAATGTTGTTGAAGCTGACATCCTGGGATCCTTCAAGAAGCTGCTTGATGAGATTCTGGGATCAATAAGCTACGAACAACCAAACGAGCAAGATGGGCTGAATGGTCTCCTCTCGTTTGTAAACTTTCTTATGTTCTTATGTTCTAAATAATGTATATGTTGCAATTGTATTTTAAACTTGTATCTTCAAGCATGATATATGAGAAAAATTTTGAAGCCGCTTTTAAAAATGCGGTTCTACAACACTTGAATGACTGGGATTCAAACCGTTCCGGTTCGGCTCCGAACCTAACCAGAATTTTTTGGCTGCAGTTCTGAAAGTTCCAAATGGCTGATTCCAGTTTGAACTAAATACTGGTTAATAACAGTGTAGTGTTAGAAAGT
Source organism: Acipenser oxyrinchus oxyrinchus (assembly GCA_030684275.1). Taxonomy (NCBI): domain Eukaryota; kingdom Metazoa; phylum Chordata; class Actinopteri; order Acipenseriformes; family Acipenseridae; genus Acipenser; species Acipenser oxyrinchus. Next base: position 21,705,543 of record CM060255.1, read on the forward strand.
GGTACATCATCAGAATGTGGTACATGTACCAAAATGTGACCTGTGTAATGTCAGAAAGTGGTACACTGTCAAATTGAAAGTGGTACAGCGTCAGAATTTGGTACAGGTGCAATCAATTGCGATATGATTTATTTTTTGCAAACTTAAACTGGAAACAGACAATCAATTTATCTAAATAGAAAAAAAACATTCACGACGAACAAGACAAAATGAGCAGTCCACCGCAAAGTTACACAAGTAAAAAAATGTACAAGATCCAATGTATTGCATATAATAAATATTCACATACCATTTTCTCAATGGTGGAAAAATATGGTAAATTGCATTAAAAACTGTGTGAAAGACTGAAAAATATGATACATTACATTAAAAACGATGTAAAAGATCTAACACAGCATAACGTACCAGATTTGAATGCCTGCTTCCCTGCTTTCTTAGCAGAAGTTATTTAGGTATGTGCAAGCATGCGCAGTGCGCTGTGTACCACTTTTTAAGGCGTACCTGAAAATAACACGATACCGGTAGCAAAAGTCTCTCATTCTGAAACTGATTTTATCGTATTCTGACATGGTCAGCACCTGTGGTTCTGCCACAAATCAGGTTAGTTTAATGCATTGGCTAGGATTACCTTTTATGAGTGAAAAAATAAGATAATATCATATTTTATTGTTCTTGAAATATTTATTATGTTTAAAAACTGCTCAATGGTGAAAAGTTGTTACTGTTGTTTTTAATCACTGCATATCGTATTTTAAGTAGCGTGTTTTTTTGTTTCTTTTCTACAATGATTTGGATATATGAATTGCATTTAAAACAAACTAAACTTGCTCATTTTGTCCCTTTTTTCAAATTTAGGTTGGCATGAATTATATTTAACAGTAATAAGTTTTTTATGAATATTATATAAATATAATGAAGTTTAATAAAAACAAGTTTGGGAGGAGGGATGGCCCCTACTCATTACGTCATCTAACTGTACCCTGTCAAAATACATAAATACCTATGTAACCCTCTCTCTCATTTTTTGATTCATTCACATTCGTCATGGAAGGAATTCTAGATAACTCTTTGGATGATGATCTGTTTGCCCTTTCACCAGAACAGTGCCAACCTTCTGCTCTTCAGACTCCGACGTCTCCTCAGACTGGCTTCTCCTCAGACTCTAGCTTCTCCTCAGACTCTGGCTTCTCTTCAGACTCCGGCGTCTCCTCAGACTCTGGCTTCTCCTCAGACTCTGGCTTCTCTTCAGACTCCGACGTCTCCTCAGACTCTGGCTTCTCTTCAGACTCCGACGTCTCCTCAGACTCTGGCTTCTCCTCACTCTGGCTTCTCCTCACTCTGGCTTCTCTTCAGACTCCGGCGTCTCCTCAGACTCTGGCTTCTCTTCAGACTCCGACATCTCCTCAGACTGGCTCCTCCTCAGACTCCGACGTCTCCTCAGACTCTGGCTTCTCTTCAGACTCCGACGTCACCTCAGACTCCGGCGTCTCCTCAGACTCTGGCGTCTTCTCAGACTCTGGCTCCTCCTCAGACTCCGGCGTCTCCTCAGACTCTGGCTTCTCTTCAGACTCCGACGTCTCCTCAGACTGGCTCCTCCTCAGACTCTGGCTTCTCCTCAGACTCTGGCTTCTCTTCAGACTCCGACGTCTCCTCAGACTGGCTCCTCCTCAGACTCCGACGTCTCCTCAGACTCTGGCTTCTCTTCAGACTCCGACGTCTCCTCAGACTGGCTCCTCCTCAGACTCTGGCTTCTCCTCAGACTCTGGCTTCTCTTCAGACTCCGACGTCTCCTCAGACTGGCTCCTCCTCAGACTCTGGCTTCTCCTCAGACTCTGGCTTCTCTTCAGACTCCGACGTCTCCTCAGACTGGCTCCTCCTCAGACTCCGACGTCTCCTCAGACTCCGGCTTCTCTTCAGACTCCGACGTCTCCTCAGACTCTGGCTTCTCCTCAGACTCTGGCTTCTCTTCAGACTCCGACGTCTCCTCAGACTCTGGCTTCTCTTCAGACTCCGACGTCTCCTCAGACTCTGGCTTCTCTTCAGACTCCGGCGTCTCCTCAGACTCTGGCTTCTCTTCAGACTCCGACGTCTCCTCAGACTGGCTCCTCCTCAGACTCCGACGTCTCCTCAGACTCCGGCTTCTCTTCAGACTCCGGCGTCTCCTCAGACTCTGGCTTCTCTTCAGACTCCGACGTCTCCTCAGACTGGCTCCTCCTCAGACTCCGACGTCTCCTCAGACTCCGGCTTCTCTTCAGACTCCGGCGTCTCCTCAGACTCTGGCTCCTCCTCAGACTCCGACGTCTCCTCAGACTCTGGCTTCTCTTCAGACTCAGACTTTGGCTTCTGCTCGCCCTCAGCTACGATCAGTCATCCTTCCAACTTCGTCTTTTTTGGCATTTCACCATGTAACTACAAATAGAAATAAAAACCAGAATCCCGGCTCTGCACAAATCCATTCTTCAGCCCAGCTGTCTACTCCAGTTCGACGGAGCTCCCGTCTCCCCCTTCGCAAAACAGCAGTTCTTGACATTAAGAAATTGACTATTTCAAAACTTAAAAACTGCCTCAATGAAAATAACATTCCATTCACTTCATCTGCCCACAAAGAAAAGTTATTTTCTCACTACCTGTCTATAATCAACACACATCATGATTCCAGTAGCTCTTGCAACGATGTCATCACATATCGCCGCTCTTCTGTAACTAGACGCATTACAGCCCCCTCAGCTGATGGCGGCCACGGGCACAGCCATTTTGGAATACGTAATCCAGCAGTTCATTTTCCAGCCGCAGTAAGACACGAGAGTGATTCTAATATCATCACATCCAATACTACTGCTGCTGCTCCTGCACCCGGTCCTCTTCATCAGACAATTGGTTCCAGTTCCATTAACATCCCAGCTGCCCTGTCCAGTATAGAAAAGCTACTATTATCAATACAACAAGCCAGAGTAATTCAACCAGTGTATCTAGTAGGCGTCCAACAGGCCCCTGCAGATCACCTCCAGTGTCTCAGGTGTCCATTCATCCAATATGGGCATCCAGATGGCCCCCACTGTCAACAGTCCAGCCTCGTCAATGGCCCCGGTTTGGCGAAATCCGCTTCACCAATCGTGGGTCTCAAGAGCCATTTCTCTCAAATCTGCATTTGGTGTCCAGCAGGCCCCTGCTGTTAAGTTTCCTGTAAATATGCTCTCTTCCACCAATATCTTCCCGTGGGCGTCCAGCTGGCCCTCACAGTTTGCCAGTCTCTCTTCAGCCACCCTGTTCTTCCTCCCACTGTTCTACTGCCTCCCCCTGATAATGCTCTAATCTTCAATCCAAGGCCTGTCTCTCTCTCTCTCTTGCCAGTATTTTCAAAACTAGGGATTCCTCCAGCCGAAGAAAAAACAGCCGGTCCTTCCACATCTATACAGTTCTTGGGAATTACGCTAGATTCTAATTCATTTAAACATCTCTCCCTAAAGAAAAAATAGATAGCATTGTTATTTAAATTTTTTCTTTTCTCTACAGAGAAATATGTTCTAAATGCAATCTTCTGTCTCTTCTAGGCCACCTTAATTACGCAATGAGAATTATTCCACAGGGTCATGTGCTTCTCAGCCAGGTGTGGAGGCGTCTTAAAGCACTGAAAGATCTTTCACAGCTGCAGCTACTGACTGGGATAGTTAGTGCAACTTGTATTATTTGTTTTACAGTTAGAAACATGAGAGGCTTGTACACGCTTTTCATGTTGTATCTCACCATTCTCTTGTTTACGAGCCAAGTAATTTTCAGCAACAAGTATTTCCTCTTTTTTTAGTTCTATTTTGTAGTGTTTTCCAAGTGCAGTTAAGTCTACTGCAGAGAGAAAGTTTTGTGAGAGTGGATTGCATGCCTGAATGCCCATCATTAGCTCTGCTTTGATGCTAGAGAACCGCTGGTCAAGTTCAGCAAGCATCCAGTCTAAACAGGGATAAAATAATTTCATCCTGAAATGATCTAATGTACTGACATCCTCACTTACACCACATGCAGATTCAACCACGAAATCCTCCATATGTTTTTGTTTCCTCCTTTGCAGAGATGTTTCCTGAATGCCAATATCGTTGTTGGTACACAAAGCCCTGGCATTTTCATATAGTTCTTTTGCCTTTTCATTTGTTCTCATGTTCTTCAAAGTACTGTATACTGCTTCTTTAAAATCTATTGCCTGGGCCAGATCAAAATTTTCTTTTTGGAGCAGCTTATGAAAGCCCTCTGTTGTGCCAGGAAGAGAATGGAACATAAAAAGACAGTACATTGTAGACAATTTCCGCCGTTTTGCTAACAGACCAACAGCAGTTGTAGACCGAATATTGGAAAGGCACTGGATGATGGCTGGAAAGTTTGTTCAGTGCATTCACAGAACGTACCTGGCAAGACCAACGGGTTTCTGAAAGCTGTACCAGTTCACTGCTTTAATCCAAGTTGAGCTTGAACATCAATGAAACTTTTGTGATTTATTAGGAAAACATTAAAAGAAGGTGTACACATTTTCCAATATACTAAAAAAACTCAGAAGCTTATTTGATTGCTTTACTAGTGTGGCATAACACCAGGTTGAGTTCATGTGCATAACAATGGACATAGATTGCTTCTGGGTGGCATTTCTGAAACTTAGCTTGAACACCACCACTTGCTCCACTCATAACAGATGCACCATAATATGTTTGTGCCACACACTGAAGATCATCTAATCTGTTAATTATTAGGCTGTGCTGTATCGATTCTGTGATTGCTTCTGCATTAAATTATTTTAAATCGCTGAATCCCAGAAAACGCTCTTTTACTGACCCTGTTTCTGGAACGACATATCGTACACAGAGTGCTAAATGCTCCTTATGTTTGTCCCTTGCTTCATCTGCCATTATTGCATACATTCCTGATGTCTTCAATTCATTGACTATGCTGGATGTTACTTGTTTTGAACAGCACTGAATAATCTCATTGTGAGACAAAGGGGAAAGATAGCTAGTTTTGGATGGCGCTTTGTAATTTTGAAAGGGTCAGATTTTGTCAGTAAATTGAAGCACTCCATGAAATTTCCTCTGTTCTGTTTCTTTGTGACCGCTAAATGGTATTTCTAGTTTTCCGAGAAATAGTGTAACACCAACGATGCGTATACTTGTGTCTTTCTTTGATTTCATTTTCATTTGCCGCTTTTAAATGCTGCACTACATCGCCATGCACCTTACTATCTCTGAAGGCCACCCATGCCAACATACTGGCCTTGTGCACTGCTGCCTTTTCGTGCTCTCTAAAAGAATCAAGAGCTATTTTCCAGTTGTTAAAGCCATTATTAAACAATGCATATATGTTACATCTGGTGTGTTTTGAGCCGAAATGTTTGCATGCAAAACAAAAGGTGGCATTTTTTAAACAGTGTATTCTAACCACTTATGGTTTTCAAAACCAATGGTACTGAAAGGAGCATTTTTTCGACCCAAATATTTCCTGAGGATATTGAGATAACTTCAGCTGCATGGGACCATTTTCGATGTCTCCTAAATCAGAAGTCTCACAGCTTTGATGTTCTTTGATGTTCACTTGATGTTCCTATCTCCTTACTGGAGCCTTCTTCTGCACCTGACACTCCCTGTTTGCTCACCCTGCATTGCCTCTGATATCTGATATCCATTACCTACGAAAAAGGAAAATTGCATGTAAAACAACAGACATTTTGAGTGAAGATAAATGTGTCTTTTCCCAGTCTTTTATAAAATCAATTGTCAACTTTTGATAGCGATTCATTTTTTTAAAAAACTTTTTACAGCTTTTTAATTACCAACTTTAAAACTCTCAACATATAGCTGATTTTCACCTACCTCATCTGAGTGATAATCTCTCTTTTTCACTTTTCTGTATTTTTAAATTGAATATTTTTTTACACGACTACACTCCTGTCTTGACCTAAACCGCACTTTCTCAACTGAACTGTATGTGCCTACGTGGACGAGTCTATTATGAAAAAAAGAGGTAGAGCTGGGCCTATGTTTATTACCATGGAAGCAACATAAAAGGTATTTGAATGTTATTTTTTTCCTACTGTATTTAAATATAAACTACAAGGGTCACATACCGAGAACACTTGTGGTAGCTGTGTGTATATATCAAACTGGATGCTGTGACAGTGTGGGTCATGAAAAAGTGAACAACCTCAATGTGAAATGGAATACTACATTCTCTTCTAGAATTGAAGAGAATTCAGCGAGGGTCTGATTCTGGCACTGCCTACTCTTCAGACTTGTAATAGAGGCACGTAATTGAAAATAAAGCTTGAATTTATTGTAACTACTGATTAGTGATTCAGCGAGAACAACTCCACTCTGTGGATTCAAATGCCTTTGATATTATATTAAAATGAGGAAAGAAATTTTGAATTCTGATTTTAAAGGGCTTTTAAAATAGATTTGGGGCACTATAAAAGACATCCAGGGCACAGGCCCCATGGGCCAGTGCCCAGCGACACCCCTGGTCATGCGTTTATTTCATCTTCTTCAACTTGCCTTGTCCATCAATTCTCTCTTTCATTCTATTACCATTGATTTTTTTTGTCGTGAAGAATTACGCCTATGGAAACTCCTTCTAACTTAGTGGAATGGAATAACTTTTTTCTAAGACGAATGCCTTTACTAACACTTCGCCGCCTTATGGTTTTGGAGGGTACTAAAAGAGTTTAAATCTATTCCTAATTTTGATCAGTCATTTGCGTTGTACGAAATGTACCCACTTGCAGTAGCTGTATTTCTTTGGGGGCCTTCCTGGGCTAAAACATCTATCCTCATCCACTCAGATAATAAGGCCGTTTGTCCTCTCTGTATATCATGAATATTTTCAGAAGAATCACTTGGTTAGCAGTTTGTCTTCAATTCATATTAAGGGCAGATCACATTCCAGGCTACATGAACCAGATTGCTGATGCACTCGTTTTCAATTTCAGAAATTCAGACTCTTGGCTCCAGAAGTGGATCTATATCCATCCCTGATTCCTCCCTTTTTAGACCTAACATTTCTGTAAATCATGCTGTCTATCCCCTTAACTTACGGAATTCCAGTTCACCTCATCAAACAACTTGTTCGGTGGTCATCAGAAGCATTTCAATAATATATAAGAACTATATAAGAAAAGGCTTTCACTCAACTCAAATCTATCCTGCGGTATTGCGACCTGCTCCGAGTTTTGGGGGTCTCCTGCCTCATCCAATCAGCCAGGCAGTGCTCCCTCAAACCAAGCAGGTTTGATGCCAGATTGTTTTCCAGTCAACCTCCACATACCTTGCATTGTTTGCATTTTCATTATCAAAAATACAATCTTTAAACTCATATTCTGTGTCTGGGGGGTTGTCCTGAAACTACTGAATAATAACTGGTGAGCTTTATTTTTTCAATGGGCTCATCCAGTTGAAACACGCGCTCATTTATACCAGCAACAGAGCGTGACCCCAGCGTGAGCTGTCAATGTCAAACCGCAACAAATCACAATTCTCCAATGAGTACCTGATGAAGAAAACCCTCCAGAGCCCACCTGAGAATCAGGTAAATCCAAGAGAAATGCTCATTTCTGACATTGCAACTACCTCAGCAACAGGCTCTGCATTAAATTTTCAGGCCGATACCGAACTCCATGAGGGAGTCACCGTAAACGTTTATAAATCGGCCACCTGAAAAATCTCACATCCACAAAGATGCTTTGTAATACACTCTGATTCTGACTGAAGATAAACCACTTCTCACAAAAAGGTACACTGAAATGTTAGCAAACACAAACACTCTCGGAACAAACTAGTGAACATAAAAATGGCACAATATTTTTTTTTTATAGCAGGTCATTTTAACACGATCCACAACACCTGATTCCTTGAAAACCACAAGAAAATTGCTGTTTTAAAGTTACAAGTTTTAACTGTTCACTTTGGTTATGGTCGCGTTACAACTGCTTAGTACAGACCAAACTTTAGAACTCTGGCAGGAAAAAAATTGCTCACCAGAGATTATGAAAAATACAGCATGGGGTAGTGCGAGAATTAAATGCCCACCCTCGGGGTACAATGCTTGTAGCATCCTCATTTGAGCCCGGGAAGGGACATGAAAGAAAAAATGTGTATCCCATGCACGTCTTACTATCTTGTGGCCACGAGATAGTAAGTCGTATGCACAAGATATATATTTTTTTCTCTCATGACCCCTCCTAGGCTCTGTAGTATCCCCACCCCTCGGGTGTGCATTAAATTCTCATATCGCACACTACCCCATGCATTATTTTCTCTTTCTCTCTAACTCTATAAAAATGATCACAAAAAACGTATGCCTAACAAAATTTAAAAACATGAAAACAATGAGCAATTTTAGTTTTTTTTTTTCTACAAGACACTGCTGTTATATGTAACATACTGTACCAAAACACAATTTTGTGGTGTGACACTTGTATACTCTTAAACTCCACTTGGTATCCCTGAACAGATAATTGTCCACTCTTCAGATTTATGCAAAACATTTTATTAATGAAGAATCCCACAAGTGCAGTGATACTCCAGGGGCCGGTTTTTCAAAACATAATCTGGATCAAGTGATCCGCATTCTGTAATCCTAGATTTTGTGATCAAGATTCCTTTAACAAAAAAATGGATTCCGTAATCATAATTACTTGTAATGTGGATAGAAGTAATCCAGCAGTGACATATTCTGAAAAAACAAATCAAAACGATACAAATAAAAGAAATCTGGAACACAAAATATTGGAAAACAAAATCCGGATCACTGTTTTCCAGATTAAAAGTTTTGAAAAACCGGCTCCAGATGTTATCTATATATATATATATATATATATATATATATATATATATATATATATGGTGAAATACAGTAAAACATCACATCAAAGGTCCATAATTTAGGGTTAGATTTATAAATAAAGCTTAGTTAATACACACACACATACGGAAACAATATTAACAGAAATATATAAATAATTGACAATTGTATTTACAAGAATATTCGAAATACTGTGCTTTAAAGAGTACCTAGCTTAATAGGGTGTAAAGTTCAAGCATTATCACAGAACATTGTTTTATGTTTTAAAAGTACAAAACATAATTATAGTATTTGCAGAATAAACACATAAACAACAGAATATTTATATAGTTGAAAGAAATCATTGTTTGGTGGTTGAAGAGGTAGATCCCTTTTATATAGTTTTGTAATTTTAAAATAGTTTTAAAATAGTTTTCTTCACAGTTGCAGTCCTTAAACTGGGTATAAGCAGCAGAGTGGGTGTTGAATGAATGAATGCTTTCTCTGCCAGATTGATAAACACTGCCAAATCTGTTCGGTTGTGGCGAAAATACAAGACATCATTCTCCAATGCTGACCATCTGACACATTCCATAAGTACACATGTCTTTGAAAAGAAAACACAGGCTTAAGCAGGAGACATCTCTCCTGCATTGAGCTTTTTGTCGAAAGGGCCTGCTGGGAGAAAAAAAAAAAAAATCAAAATAATCATTTCAACATTCTACTTATTAGAACCAATAACATAAACTACAATCCACTACAAGCCAACCCCTCTAACTATAAAGTGTGATGCTTTCTTGATTAAAAAAGGGAAATAAAAAATGTGTTACAGAACACCCTGCAGTGTTACAAAAAACACATTACTTTACCTTTGCTGTATCACAGCCATATTTTTCAGAAAATGTTGGATTGTTTTGTTATTTTTAAATCAACTGGGAAATACAGTTTTCAACATCAACTCTGGAGTGTTTGCTAGGAGAAAGAGAATGTCTCTTATAAGCATCGCAGTGTATCCAAAACGTGTTCCCTTCTACAACGATGTTGCTGCTACGACTGAAGCGTGGTGTATTGTGGGAACATAAAACAAATAATGTTGCAGGAGGAGCATGATCTGGATACACTGCAATGTTTATAAGAAAAACTGTGTTTCTCGTGGGCACGCGAAAGAGCAAAAGCTGTAGTAGTTTTTGCAAATGTTTTTTGTGCATACTGCAGGTTGTTGTAAACAAGCATTTTAATTCAAGGTAGTTATTTTCTTTCACCTTAGGAACCCACTTATTCAAAGTGACATTACTAGAAGAATTAGAGCTGGAAACAGTATGTGAAATACTGTTATTACTGTATCAAGTTGGACAAAATTGTTGTACGTCTAGAATAGCACCACTTAAGAGACTTACATTCTGTTCTGTTTTAAAAGCCATTTTCCTTTCATCAGTTTTAGTACTGCTTTCGCTTGCCATGCATTTTTCAATTAAAGTTTTTATTTCATTTGTTAGTGCAGTGTCAGATTTATGTTATATTAACTCTCAATGTCATTTCAGTGTATATACTGTAAGGTATATCTCTCTACTGTTTGTTATCTATCAAGGAGAGAGTCTGGAAAAGGTGGCAGGGCCTTCTGCCTAGTAGCCGTGTGGGCCTGACTTGAATAAGCTAAACGAATCATCTTAAATCTTGATATCAGTAATACAAGACTGAACTTCTGATCAGATGGTATCAGTTGTATATTAACTAGCACACAATGATTTTAAGTCAACATTGCATCCACTGTGCTCTGGTACTGCAATGAAAGAATGGTGTAAAAATGGCTTCTAAAATGTTGTGTAAACTGCAACAATCCATCGTGCTTTTTTTGCTTCTAAATGAATTACTTCCCATTACGTGTTTATCTATCATCTATCATTGTTGTTCGGTTTACAAATAAAACCCTGTGATTAGTTTGGATATGTTACTGTACAGTCCTCTAGCAATAGAAATAAAAAAAATACACTGGGCAGTTCCAGATCAGCCATAACAAATGTATAGCAAAATCAGTATGTCCCTGGATAGTAATAAATACTAAGACATAAAAATATCTTCCAAACACATTCTACCTCACACCTTCACATATAAACTAACTGTGTATCAACTGGGTCATAGTAAGTTAACCTACCTTTGGTTTTCTTTTTTCTTCTGATTACAAAACAAGCAACTGTCACGATAATCAGAGCTGCGATACAGAGGATCCCCAAGACGACTACACCAGGACTATGAACTTGATTTGTTACTGCAAATCAAAAAATAAAATCATGTTAGAATTTGTGTCAAAATATCAATTTCAATTCTTTAAATGAAAGGCCCCCTCTTCACGGTACTAAGAAAAAAACCTAAAATTGATAATATTGTATTGCATTGACTTCAATTGTAGCAATCTGGGTAGAAATGGCACATGAGTTTTTGTTTTATTATTCTGGTCTGCAAAAGAAGATATTAAAAGAGTTGAAACTCTCCTATCAGGAAATCGCCAACTTCATCCTGTGGTAAGAACTCTCCTAATCTTAACACTGGCAATGAAATATGTAAAAAAATAAAAATAATAATTACTAGGAAAATACCCAAATGTTCTCACAGTTGTTTACATTTGAAAAACAAAAAACACACTGTCATGACAACAGTGTCTGGAAAGCACCAATCTTTCCAAATGGCTATGGCAAGAACAGAATTTAATCATCTCCCTGATGCAGCTTATCTGCTTGTGCATGGGGAGTACTCTTGCCAGGAGATATACTTTGCCACAAGTCATTATTTAAAGAGCTGCTGCACAAAACCACTAACCATATGGTGCAAAACAACACACACCACAGAGCAAAAACAGCACGAGTGAAGAAAGCACAATAGTTTGGTAAGGATTTCTATTTTAATTGGGGATTTGATTTTTTAACCTAGGATAGAGTGCCACCTGGAGGTCACTAAATATAACCAGCAGAAAGTCAAATTCAAATGTTTGACACATAAAGTATACACTACAAACATAAACACTTACATGTTCTCTTGTCTTCTCTAATAGTGATGTTTTTCTCAATTTCCTGATTCAGTGTAGAGTGGCTTACAAAGCAGCTGATTTCTTCAGCAGGGAAACTTGACAGATCCAGTGTAAGGTTGCTGGTGACTGTCACAATCCCATTGCCATTATGATCTACGCTGCTTTGCAAGGCATTCGAAGTGACACTTTCTGATGCGTTCCATCTGATTTTAGGGGCTGGTTTCCCAGTGGCCGAACAGCTCACCACTGCTGTATTTTCAGACTCTGTAGAGATTGTTTCAATTTTGATCTCAGAAATACCTGTAAAAATAAAAATAAAACCATGATGCATTCGGAATTCATTGGACTTTCCTCAGTCTGTCATGGGTGCTTTTTTAATACAGCGACCCGGGACTTCCAGTTTCTGCTGTTGCTCTATACTGTATAATTTCAGTTTCACTTCTGTGTTCATTTAAATGAAACACAATAAAAACAAACTCACGTGTTAAGAGAAAAAAAAAAAACCTTGCCCAGATTTCCACTATGACAACATTGTTCACGTCATATATTTATGACAATACAGTACACAATGGGAAATTCGTCCACACTGAAAATGCTGTAGGATCTTCATTTATAGGGAAACGTTAAGAGGTGTGTTCCGAACCACGAACAATAACACATTGGCACTGAAGTTAATATACAGTTAATACATATTTAAATACAACATATATGTTCACTTACACTTTTCATAGAAACTAATATAAAACAGAAACACCTTTTACATTATAATTACTGTTTATATACTGTACACATTCTGGAACTTCCACACTGACATTTTTAACCTGTCTTCGGAATCTCCATTGATCGTAATAACCATTTTACAGTAGTGTGATCTTAGCATCAAATGCAATCGCTTCTGTAGTGCAGTCATCTGTTTGTTTGTTTTTTTTTGTTTTTTTTTGTGACAATGCTGTTGTCACTGCACTTCCACACACCTCAGAAACCAATTATGGTAATATAAAGTTCGTATTTGAGCCAGTTTCTGATGTATGAGTTATGCTAAAACATATGAAACATTAGTGTTAAACCCAACACAGTAATGGTGTAAAACCAACAAACTTTTTAAAAAAAATAATGTCTTAAAAATAAAACCCAATGCTCATAACAGTTATGCTTTCTTTCTAGTGTATTTTTAAAAATTATATATTTATTACATTGATCGTGTAATCCTCTCGTTACTGTATTATACCACCATAAACAAACACAATGTAGCCTAGGAAGGCATATTACATGTATAGCGACACGTGGTTTCCAGAAAATAGCACCGCTCGGTTAAGACCAGTTCAATAGTAATTATATTCTTACCAAGAACAGTAAAGCAGGATCTTCCAGTAATTGATCCTTGTGGGTATGTGTTGAACAAACACATATAACACCCTTCGTCCTCCGGTTGAACGTTATGAATAGTTATCGATGATTCATTTAATCCTAGCAACGAGAAATTCACTCTCTGGTGGTACGGTTCCAGGACTTTTGCTCCAAATGTAACGCTGTAGGTAGCCACGTTCTCCAAAGCTTTATCCTTCTGCTTCTGCCAGGTAACTTGTTTCACTTTGGGATCTGACAGACTGCATCTGAAGGTGAAGTCTTTATTTAAAACAGCCGTGGATCCATCCGATTGAACTGTTACTGTAGTACCTGCACCAACACAAACGCGACAGTAAGAAACAATTTATATATATATATATATATATATATACAGTACTGTGCAAAAGTTTTAGGCAGGTGTGAAAAAATGCTGTAAAGTAAGAATGCTTTCAAAAATAGACATGTTAATAGATTATATTTATCAATTAACTAAATGCAAAGTGAGTGAACAGAAGAAAAATCTAAATCAAATCCATATTTGGTGTGACAACCCTTGCCTTCAAAACAGCATCAATTCTTCTAGGTACACTTGTACAAACTCAGGGATTTTGTAGGCATATAGTCAGGTGTATGATTAAACAATTATACCAAACAGGTGCTAATGATCATCAATTCAATATGTAGGTTGAAACACAATCATTAACTGAAACAGAAACAGCTGTGTAGGAGGAATAAAACTGGGTGAGGAACAGCCAAACTCAGCTAATAAGGAGAGGTTGCTGAAGACAGTTTACTGTCAAAAGTCATACACCATTTCAAGACTGAGCACAGCAACAAGACACAAGGTAGTTATACTGCATCAGCAAGGTCTCTCCCAGGCAGAAATTTCAAGGCAGACAGGGGTTTCCAGATGTGCTGTCCAAGCTCTTTTGAAGAAGCACAAAGAAACGGGCAATGTTGAGGACCGAGACGCAGTGGTCGGCCAAGGAAACTTACTGCAGCAGATGAAAGACACATCATGCTTACTTCCCTTCATGAATCGGAAGATGTCCGGCAGTGCCATCAGCTCAGAACTGGCAGAAAACAGTGGGACCCTGGTACACCCATCTACTGTCCGGAGAAGTCTGGTCAGAAGTGGCCTTCATGGAAGACTTGCGGCCAAAAAGCCATACCTCCGACGTGGAAACAAGGCCAAGCGACTCAACTATGCACGAAAACACAGGAACTGGGGTGCAGAAAAATGGCAGCAGGTGCTCTGGACTGATGAGTCAAAATTTGAAATATTTGGCTGTAGCAGAAGGCAGTTTGTTCGTCGAAGGGCTGGAGAGCGTGACACGAATGAGTGTCTGCAGGCAACAGTGAAGCATGGTGGAGGTTCCTTGCAAGTTTGGGGCTGCATTTCTGCAAATGGAGTTGAGGATTTGGTCAGAATTAATGGTCTCCTCAATGCTGAGAAGTACAGGCAGATACTTATCCATCATGCTATATATATATATATATATATATTTGCAGAACTACTCTCTCTCTCTCTCTTTCTCGTGCTAAAAAATAATAATACTTTTAACCAGACAGCCCAACATTTTGTATTGTGATAGTACATTTAATACTACTACTAGTAGTAAATATAATAGTATATTATATTAATACTAATATAACTAATAGTAATACTACTACTACGACTACTTTAATAAGTCACTTACCGGTACATTCAGTCAACACGACGAGCATAAGCAGGGTGAAATACCTCACAGAAACATCCATCATTCTGCAGTAGTAAATATTCACTGATGATTAAAGCTAACCTGAGAAATTTGACCGTTTCAGACGCTCACTGGATAGCAGTGCACTGGAAGGTTTACACCGCTCAGGATTCTTATAAGCGTAAAAAGGGGACTTACTGCTGGGAAGTTTCATTTTAACGTGAAATGTGTGTGTGTGTAATTCCTAAGAGGTATACCATTTCTCACAGGAAGTACACTGACGTAAAAAAAAAAAAAAACATTTTGTTATCTTTCAAGGAGGAATAATACTTTTCAAATTTGGATTTCTACTTTCCCCAAGATTATATTTACAAAGTTTGGCGCCAATCAGCGAAATGGTTTTCGAACAGAAGCAGTTTGAAGTCTGTGGGCCTGACCCATTTTGCAGCGGCCACGTTAATAAAAAGCACCATCTTTTTGAAAGCTGTAAAGCTGCTGGAAGTAAGGTAAACAAACCTTTTACGCATGCCGGGTCTGTATGCAAAGTTATGCGATATGCCATCTGTTTTTACAAATTATTCCTGGGGTTCACAGGTAAAAGAATGGCTGTGAAATAATTCACAATTAGTCTTCTTTAATTTACATTTGTTTTGAAAGCTCTATAGCGGATGTAAATAAGGTTAAAAAAAAGCTCTTTGCCGCATGCCGGTGAGACTGATTTTGGAATTCAGTATCCCTGTAATTTCACGCCTGCGCAGATGCGTTTTTTTTTTTTCGGAAGACCTCTGATTTGGAAAGTTAAACATGTCTGTGTTCTCCCAATAAAACCGTGAGCCAGGTTGGTTGTTTGACTTAGTTACCCTTATGTACTCAGGCTTATTGTTTTACTTAGTTTGAGGCACGAAAGCGTCACATTATATTTATTTTTAGCAATTCTATATTTTGTTTTTGATATGAAATTCTGTTTCGGAAATGTAAACTAATCAATGAGGTATCGCTGCCCAGAAAGACTTCGATAACATTTAATAAGCAATGAATAGAAGTCAGACCAAGTAAAACATAACACAAATACGGGGCAGCGTGTCTTTTATTTATTTATTTTACTCTTCTGTTTGGTTAAAGCTCTCTTTATCCCTCAGTGTATTCTGCAAATACATCTTTGAGAGTCATATGTTTTTTGTACATACGAGAGTCATGTTTTTTGTACATACTGTCCTGTGAGGTATGTGTTCAGTTGTATTAAACACTGGGGTCCCCTAATATTCTACATGGGTGGGGGTACAGTATTCCATGGTAGCGGTGAGCTGAGCTTCAAATAATAATTGGCCATTCCAAATTGGGAGAAAATAATAATAATTTAAAAAAAAAAAACAATTGGCAACGACTAAATTTATATATAAGCTTTTTGGTGTAGTAAAATATGAAAATGCGAAAGTTCAAATCATTGTGTGAAAGGAAGTGTTTGACAGCGCCTGGATACACAATCATTACACAACAGAAGCACATCGGTGTGCAGTACTGGAGTTTTTCTTTTTAATGTGGTGGTGGGAACACAAATGGTCTTGTGCAGGGCTAGTTGTTTTAAAATTATATATATATAAATATATATATATATATATATATATATATATATATATATATATATATATATATATATAAACTTACCCTTCATCAGGGCCCCTTCAGGCGTTGGGCCCCTTTCAAGGCATTGGACCCCTGGGAAATTTCCCTGGCCTACCCGCCCTCTAGGTGGGCCTGAGTGTGGTGGAATGTCTGGTGAAATGTGCATTTCCTTTTCCACAAAGCCTGCGTAAAAAGGGGTGTATTTGGAATGATATTCAGCAGCAGAATACCAAGTGCTTGGGCAATGTTTAAACACTTTTCTTAACGGTTGCAACCAATCTGCTTTCGGAAAATTATTTGCCCAGATATTGCTGGCAAGGGCTATTATGTGGGCATTTCAAGTCTAATGCACTGAATTTGGCAGTAAACCTCGAAGAATGTTATTGTATGCCTTGATCATGTAACTGACATTATCGGAGACAAATCCAGTGACATTATTAAAATGAACTTCAAATGCGTTTAAGCATTTCACAATGCCCTGTGCCACTGATAAGTAATTCACAGAGTGCAGATTAACTGTATCAGCTAATAATACTTTCAGTTCAAATGTATTCGATAGTCTGTGGAGAACAAACAAAATGTGCAAAACATACTGATTTTTTGCATTTGTAGACTTGTCAGTAACTACCTTCATCTTGTGCAACTCCTTCATTTATTACATGTTTGTTCAGAAATGCATGTAGTTTGGGATTTATCCTTTTTTTCCAGGGGAATATCAGCACAAACAAATGCCTCTGTCAAATTGAAAATAACATCTCGTCAACGTTCATAATTTTTGTTCCCCTTAAGTTTTTTACTGGAGGACACCGTCTCATAGCTGTCAATCTCAGCCTTTTGTTTTCTGTGTTTTTCTGATGATAAATATCAGTCTGTTGTTGACTTTCGAGTATGGTCCAAAGATAAATTGCAAGGTGTGCAAAATAAATTATACCCATCGTTGTACAGAACACCAGGTGGATATTGTTGCGTGCGTTTGTTCAATGAAATGCTTTTTGCGATGTCTTTGACTCCATGTTTAGGTCTCTCGATTTTTCTTTTAATGCATCAGTTTATTCAATTACCAATTATACTCCTCATAATTAGCTTTTATTTTTCTAATTATTCAAAGTGTAATGTGTTGATTTCTTAATTGTGAATTAGATTAATCTAACTGGAGTTGCTGCAGGGGCACCTAGGGGATAGCAGTTGAATTACAATTGAAGAAAACAGGTCGCATAAAACGCAGGACCCTAGTTATACCATCTCGCAGCTTTGAAATTGCTGGCTGTGAGCACCTAAGACGGCGAGCCACAGTACGCTGCCCTAGTCCAGCCTCCAACATGCCGATTGCATGAATGCGCTGCTCTCTGACAGACGTGGCATATTGTTTTTTCTGTGATTTTCTTTATTGCTTGCAATTCAACAGCTGAAATCACTCCATATCAACTGCCTCACTAATTGGGTGATTAAGTGCATATGTTCAGTCATAGTCACTCAAGTGTGTCATGGTCAAGGATGAATGATCGAGTGATTAAAAAGAAACCAAAAACATTTCATCAATGTCCATCGTTTATATACCTCGTTTTCTTTCCAAAATAAATGTTTTATAATGGTGATAAGTTTCTTTTGATGCTCGGTATATTAATCCAGTTATTAAAAGTTGTGTATTTAAGTCACTAGATGGTGCTGTGTAATGCCAAGTCTTTTATAGCTAATTGTTTCATGAATGTATTGCACGTTTGGTATTCACGTTAAAATAATGGAGTCGTTATTTGAATCTGGTGTCAGACATATTTTCCGTCAACATTGACTTTTACATTGTTATAACAGTATTAATTTGGGGGCTGTTCTGGTTCCTTGTCCAGGGGCCCACGATATCGGCTCATTTGTACAGCGGTATTAGCACCATGCATTAGTGTGAGAGGTCCCGGGTTCGCACCCACCCTCTGCCTGTGTGTGGATTGTGTGTGGATTAAGGAGGCTGTGTGGTCCAGTGGTTAAAGAAAAGGGCTTGTAACCAGGAGGTCCCCGGTTCAAATCCCACCTCAGCCACTGACTCACCCTGAGCAAGTCACTTAACCTCCTTGTGCTCCGTCTTTCGGGTGAGACGTAGTTGTAAGTGACTCTGCAGCTGATGCATAGTTCACATACCCTAGTCTCTGTAAGTCGCCTTGGATAAAGGCGTCTGCTAAATAAACTAATAATAATAATTGCCTCGCTTGTGTGATGTGCCTACCTGCGTTAACCTATTTCGCTACAATACTGTATGTCAGGGGCGCCCCCAGAAATATTTCACATGCTACGCAAAACTGAATCACCCCCACATCACATAGAATACTGAACGTGTGGGCGCCATTACTGTATGATGTTGGAAAAAAGATGTGATTCACCTTTTACTGTAATGAATCAAGTCTGAACAAATAACACTTTTATCCTGTAAACTGCTCAGTGAACCGCCGCCAGGTGGTTTTCATTACAATATCCGTGTTGTCATCTGGGATATCCTTATCTCTGTAACATTTTATATTTGGTCATTTTGTTATGCTGTGTATCTGTCATGAAACTAAATATCACAAAGATTTCCAGGAAGAGACCTTCCCCTTAGCGTTTCACGTGCCATTAGTGGGATGTTTCAGTTCAAGTTCCCATTTTCTATTGCAGTTAGTCTTGGGGGATGCCACATTTTTGTAAACTTACGATAAAAGAACCAACAGTTACCAATAAATTCTTCATTGATGACTAACCACATAAATCCATGAAATTGGAGATGGGATTTTGGATATGTACCACCTTCTGAACACTATATTAGTAAAGGTCTATCTGTAATGTTTAAAATCAGATATCAATTAAATATTATATTCAGAATAAGAGGTGGTCCTTAAGCTTGACCCCTGATCCTTAGTCATGTAGAATGTAGTAGTTATGTCAGTAACATCCTGTACATCCCCACCATGGCTTTAAATTCATAATTAGAGCTTTCGGTATGATACATTCGTATAGCCGCAGAATCTGATCTTTGTACTAAAACCAGTATTAATTACCTAGTCATGAAACACAATTTAAGCTACATAATGTTAATACCAGGTTTCATTACAATTGGATAAGTGGTTCTCCAAATATTGGCAAAAAATGTAAGTCTGTGTGACGAACAGGTAGACTGATGTCAGACAGATAGGCCCCCCTCCCCTAGATGATCAGTAATTTATATTAAATATTGTTAATACCAAGTTTCATAAGACCTGGATAAGTGGTTCTCCAGAGAAATGGAAAAGTGTGTGACGTACATACGTACAACCACCCCCACTATTCTCATGCGTTATATTCCCCAAATTGGGTTTTTGGTTAACATTTTACAGGAAACACTTGATAAAAAGGGTAACAGAGTAATTCAGTTTTCGGCAGTCAGTTATTATGCAAGTCAGTTCTCCCTGGAAAGCCCATATATGGTAACGCCTGCCAAGATACATCGGCGTTTCCAACATTACCCCCTTAAGTGGTACAGGTACTTGAAATCCAACCAATACTGATGATAGAGGGTTTTGAGAAACAGATATTACAGCTGCAATTTACGCCTGTACTCCTCGTGGACTACATAACTTTAGACTGCCAGTTTTTAGAAACAGACTGAGTGAAAACAAAAGTGAAAACAAGGGACAGTTTTGCTGTGAGAGTACACAGATCAGGCGAGGTTTCAGGTGCTGATGCTATTAAAGTGTCTGAGATTACTGACAACCAGCCATTATATCATTATACTGTGGGATGACCGCAGATAATAATACAGACCTGGCATTATGTATGCTCAGAATTCCCTCAATTATTAGAGGTCTATATAAAAGCAAGATACAGTATAAGATCAAAACATATACCCTTAAGTCACATTTTTTAAAATTTACATTTGTAGACATTCTGCTTGTTTATGTGAATTATATGGGTTACTAAGTTGCCCTGCAAAAGCTTACATACGGATTACAAAGTTTAACATACCATACAGTACATACATGGCATACTTACAGTATAAAAGATGCGTGTGTGTATTGTGGGGCATTCTTTGCACATTTGATTTGAAAGAAATAATTTTTCTAGGTCAATGATGCCATCTACTGGCCTTCCATTCACATTGTTTACATTTTACTTTTATACTGACTGACAGAGCCTTTCTCACCATTAAACAGAACATTACTGTGTATTTTCATTGAAAAGAGTTAACAGGAACACTTCATTATCATGTATTTAATTAAGTGGAATTCTAGTGCACTGTATTCCTCCCTTTAGTTCATAAGAAGTTTGGTTAGAAATGAACTGACCTGATCAGCACAATACTTTTGGCTTTTCTTTCTTCAATACCAGACAGTCTAAAGTTCAAGTCTCAGCAGAAGATTGATTTCTCTGTGTGACTCTTCATCTGATTCTGGTCACATTAGTGTTATCTCCACAGTAAATGACTAATAGTGCAACCTTTCTCAAGATGATCAGACATATATATATATATATATATATATATATATATATATATATATATATATATATATATATATATATATATATATATATATATATATATATATATATATATATATATATATATATATATATATATATATATATATATATATATATATATAATATAAAATAAGTAAACCCACGTGTACATACGGAAATAAATGTAAACATTCCCACTGGTATAAATTCTTTAAAGTCAGTTTTTATAAAAACACTATCTTGAGAAGAGAATGCATTTATAACCCTCTCTAAAACAATAGAAAATAATACATGTAACAACCTGAGATGGGTGGTCTTTTCCTCTGGTACTTAATGCAAATTGTTATGGTGAGAGCGAGAGAGAGAGAGGATCAGCACACCTACTGATGATGCATTATCGCTGCTATTTGTGCAGCAGCAGTGTGGAGTAGTGGTTAGGACTCTTGACCGGAGGGTCGTGGGTTCAATCCCAGGTGGAGGACACTGCTGCTGTGAGAAAGGTACTTTACCTAGATTGCGCCAGTAATAACCCAACTGTATAAATGGGCAATTGTATGTAAAAATAATGTGATATCTTATAACAATTGTAAGTTGCCCTGGATAAGGGTGTCTGCTAAGAAATAAATAATAAAATAATAATAATATTTGTGCAACTTGGCTCCCTTTAAAACAAGACAGTATTAATAGAATTGTGCCTTAATTATGCCTTAAATGTATTAATACAATTATGCCTTAAATACATTTAAGATACAAATTCAAGTCATGTATTTGTATCTGACTGCATGTGATACTGTTGATTTCTGTCTATATTCTGAAAAATAAAATACAATTTTGATCATATTCCTTTATGCAGTTCCTTTTTGGACACATTTTATTTCAATTCTGTAAAAGACCATTCTTATATATTGGGGGGGGGAGGGGGTCTGTATAACCCATTCTAAATCATTGATTATGTTGTCTGTACATAACAGGGGTCCTATTTAGAACCTAAACAAACAAACAAAAAGGTTCCAAAGAAAGTCCATAAGAACTATATGGTTTTATATAGAAGACCTGCAAACACCCTATTTTCTAAAAGCGTATAATAAGCAAGCAAGCTATTTCTTAATACTTACGTGTACGTCATGTGACAAATAGATATTGGAATAAGGTGATTTATTTTTTTCTTCTGTGCTGCACCTGCAACAGAAAAATAGTAACAAAAAAAACAACTAAAAACTAAAACGATCATGTGCCAAAAGGGGACTTTACATTTCAGAGTAGCAGCAATATCATAGTGCTGCCTTCAAACCACGAACCAGGGGACCGTTTCCTGATAGTGGTAGGACATGGTGTTTGAAGATAACTTAAGATTCACTGCAGCTGCTTTCGATCGAGCTTCGTGCGTTTCCCAAAACCCCACGTAAATCTTGAAGTGTATCGTGTGATGAGGGTATCTGAGTCACACTTACAGAGTATGCACATTTGAAACACATATAAGTGGTTTAAACTATAAATAACTAATCTGAAAAATCTGTACAAAAAATGAAATATAAATACAAGCAAATAAGTACAGGGGTGTAGTGCTGCTAAGTTCACTAAGTTCTTGGGCAGGGAGAGCACCGCTTCTGTACTTCACATCATGTACAATATTTAAGTGTTTTGCTCCTATTAATATATGGAGATAGATGTACATGTGTATAACCTATACAAATAAGCAAAAAATACAGTAACCGTAAGAAACCGTAAGAAATTATGAAAAAGTTTGAATATAGAGTGCCTCTGGTCTGTAGCAGGTGTGAATAATGAGTAAGAGAGGTGAAGGGAACCTGTATCAACACTGTGCTGAGGTGTCAGCGTTTTACAATTAGATGTAATAATTGGAACCGTTCTTATTTTTAGACCCATCTATCAGAAATCAAGTAGATAAAATAAGCGAAACATTTATTTAAAAGATATAACTCAATTGTAACAAACAAAGGGTACCAACCTGTGGCCTTACACAAATCTTTTTTTGCAAACGGATGCACTTCAGTTTCAAAACCTCAGTCTCATTCGCTTGGCTGCAATAGGACACTGATGAGCTGATTCTGGACCAAAATGAAGTTCATAACTAAAGTTCGGGAGGAGGGTGAGACACCAATCTCCACGTCACCAAATTAAATCATTCAATTTACACATTAGCTAATTAAGATTGTTGGCACTATAAATACCCTCTTCACTTACCTCAGAGTTGCGTTTCGATTTCATCGTACATGCACGCATCATGGACAAAATTTCGGGATTATTCTAGGTCGTCGGATGGTGATCTGTTTGCCGTTTCCCCGGAACCGAGATCCACGTAACCAGTTCAACCAGCCCTTCCTGGGCCAACTCCATGACAAGTTCGGTCGGCGGTATTTACCACTCCAAACTTTTCTGCCCAAATGTCTGCTTCTCCAGCACCATCACCAGATCCCTTGCCTTTTCCCTGTCGCCCAGCACAACAACTGGCTCACTCTCCTGTCCGCTGCAGCTCCCGCCTGGCCATTCGTTCCTCCGTAACTCCTGATATCAGAGACTGGACGATCCCCAGGCTCCAGCATTATCTTCGTAGCAACAACATCCCATTCAAATCTACAGCACGTAAGGATAATTTATTTAATTTATTTCTCTCCACTCTGCAGCATCCTTCCTGTCGCAGGCGCTATGACACTCGCCCCCAATGTTGCCAAGTCTCACAACAAAACAAGCCCAACCCATGTACGTAGGGGTGTTTATACAAATTACAACCCGTAACTCAAACAAGCCCAATTCTGCTTATTATAAGTGGACTTGACAACACCTCGCCCCGCACCCACTGCATCTCCACAAAGCGCATCTACATCTGGAAAACGCAGAAGGCGGCACCTCCACAGCACCTGTCAATCAAAGACACATTCAGCAATTCCTGTGTATTCGGATTCAGACTGTTTCACAGTCAGGAGCGGCTGCTCCGCAATCCATCCCAGACTTTCAGCGCCGCCACTGTTGTCCAACAAGCCCCCCTCGCATTCCCCAACCGTAACCTTTCAGGTTTCCTCTCCTCTCACTGCAGGCTCCTGCAGTGACCTCCCTGGCCCCTTCTCTATCAAATGATTTTCTTTCTTCTGCCTTTCCAGTTGTGGGCTTCAACAAGGCCCTGCTGTCCCCTTCTATTACTTACCACAAATGGTTTCCCAGCAGGGCCCAGCTTTTCCGTCCACTCTTCCGCCTTCCCAGCGGTCCTCCAACTGTAACCCTGCAGTGACCTCCCCGGCCACTATGAGAGTCCAGCAGGCCCCCATAGTGATCCCTTCTCTGTGAAATGCTTTTCAGCTCATCAGCAGTTCTGAGCTGTTTTACAGTTAGGAGAGGCTGCTCCCTCGATCCATCCCGGGGTTTCAACCCCCAAGCATCCAGCAGGCCCCAGCAGTGACCTCTCTGGCCACTATGGGCGTCCAGCAAGGCCCCACAGTGGTTCCCTCTCTGTCTAATATTCCTTCTACCTTTTCAGTTACAAGCTTTCAACAGGTCAACACAGCCCCCTTCTATTCCTTACATCAAATGGTTGCCCAGCAGGGCCCCGCACTTCTGTCCACACTTTCTTCCTTCCCAGAGGTACAGCAGGCCCCTGCTTTCTCTTTCCCAGGCTCACAGGAAGCACCTGCTTACTTCTACGTTGGGTTCCCAGCAAGCCCCATTAGCAGGTTCAGTGTTCTCACCTCAACCAGGCCCAGCTCTCTCTCTTTTCCTTTTCTCTCCCCACGGCTATGGGCTTCCAGCAGGCCCCGATAGCTGCTGCCTCCTCCTACCTGCCTTTCCTGCCGGCACCCATCAATTCCCCCAGCTCTCCAGTTTTTCGATAACCACCCTTTACTTCCTACCTCTGCAGTGTCTGGTTTTTCCCTAAAAAATGTCGTGGCCCTGCCTCCTTCCGGAAATGCCCTAATCTACAACCCCAAACTTGTGTCCCTTGGTCTACGCAACCAGATTTTAGCAGGTGCAGCTATTAACCTTGTTTCACTACTCACTAACACACTAGATTCCGTCAGTAACAGGGTGGTCCAGTGCGCCAACCTCTCAGTTACACTTAAAACCTTCGACCCCCGCTTATTCAAAACACTTACCATTTCAGAGTTCTTTCTAGCTTTCAGCCATTTCAAGGACATCATATGTGAGTTCTATCCTGACCGCCGGTGCGAGTTGGATGATTATATGTCAATCATTTTAGACATCAGTTAGATTTGGAGGTTTCTTTGAATACCACAAAGCCTTCTCTGCCAAAGCCGCTGCCCGCCTCCAATAATGGAACCAGAGGATCTACTGGGGTGCACTGGACCAAGACATATTCTCCCATTTTTTCGCAGGTCTTTGGCATCTAGCATGCTCGGTATGTGGTTTCACCGCTCACCCCACCATTTCCTGTTCCCTTACCGACCCTCCACTCCACCCACTCATGTCCCTCCCTTGCAATCCTCCTCATCTTTCCATCCCCTCCAGATCAAAAGACGGTCAGGGACGTTATATTACATACTCTGGAGGCTGCCAGATTTGTAATAACTTCAAGGAAGGAACCTGTCCTATTCCGCCTGTAACTTCCTTCATATTTGCAACCGTTGTGCCGAAGTCCATTCCCAATTAGTGTGTCCCCGCAAGCCCCCAAAAATACCCAGCTCAAAATCAAAAAATCCTGTCCACACCCATTAATATCCAAACCGTAGCCTCAGAACTACACAAGCACCCTGACCCTTCTTTTTTTGTTTCTTTTCTAATTAAGTCTCACTAAAGGGTTTTCTACTGGTTTGTCTCCCTATCTTTTCCACTTATTGCAAAAACCTCCCATCTGCCACCTTAGACTCTGAATATGTTGATAAATTAATAAAGAAAGAATCAGACAACCAGTTTATGATGGGCCCCTTTGAATCCCCTGCTTTTTCAACCTTTTGCATTAGCCCTATCGGGGTTGCAATAAGTAAATGCTCAGGCAAAAAGAGACCTGATAATCGACCTTTCTGCTCCCCATAATTCATCCACACCCATCATCAACAGTTTAATCCCTCACCAAGATTTCTCCCTGCAATATGCAACAATCGACCACGCCATGCCCATTGATCCTGCGCAGTGGCATTCCAAAATTTTACCTTTCTGTTCGGCTGCAGAAGCAGCCCCAAGATATTCGATACCCTGTCAAAGCGCTGTGCTGGATCCTCCTTAATAAACTACTGCATTCCTTTTCTGCTGCATCGCCTGGATGATTTTCTTCTCATTGATTTTGCCCAGGCTCCCCCTGCCCAGAACATAATGATCCTCAAATCATTATTTTCAAATCTCGGCATCCCCCTAGCATCAGAAAAGACCTTGGGTCCTCTCACTTCCATCGAGTTTCTAGGCATCACCCTGGATTCCCAATCTTTTTCACCCTCGCTTCCCTGGGAAAAAAAACATCATATTGCATCTATTATTTCCACTTTTCTGTCCAGTCCCCCTCCTACCAAATGCAATCTTCTGTTCCTCCTAGGTGTATTTAAACTACACAATGAGGATAATTCCTCAAGGAAGAGCTGTCATCTCCTACCTTCTTCTCTTGATCCCTTTCGTTGAGTCCCTCAACAATGTCATACTCCTGGATCATTTTCACCGCCTGTGGGAGCTCCTCTTAAAATAAAGGAATGGCATTACATTCTTTTACAACAACTGTCTCCTGCTGCTCGAAGATTCAACTGTTCACACATGTAGCTCCCTCTCTAGGCTTTGGAGGATACTACAAGGGAAAATGGTTTTCTGTTCGATGGCCTGAAGAAATCAGCACCATTCCTATACCCGATCAGCCCTCGTCATTGTACGAAATGTATCCGGTCGCTGTAGCTGCATTCCTTTGGGGTTCTTCCTGGGCCCAAAAATCCATTCTTATCCACTCAGGTAATTCAGCTGCAGTCCAAAACATTAATAAAGAGATTCAGAGCATTAGCTCCCGAAGCCGACCTCCTGCCAACTCGGATTCCTCCCTTTTCAGACCTGACATTCCTGTGAGCCACTCGCTGCATTCCCTGGTTCTGCAGGCTCAAGAAACAACTCTTCTCAGCTTCGCTCCCCGCTCACTGCAAACATACTGGTCATCCTGGAATTGCTATAAAAATGTTCACATTGCCTTCAACATTTCCTTCCCTTCATTTTCAATGCCCGTAGTATCATCCTATATTATGTCCCTTAAGAATAGCGCTATAAGAGTTTCCTCTACCAAAGTTTCAATCACCTCATCTGATACCTTTTCCTTCCTGCTCAGAAGAAGTAAAAGTGACCAGGAAGGAAATGGTTCCCTAATCTATTTGTTTAAATTAAACTCCCATGTTAGCCCATACAACCCCCTTCTCTCTTATCTCCAACTCCGCCTTTCTCAGGGTGCATCACCCTCAGATCGCTTTTATTAACAAAAATGGAACAATCTTCACCCGACATTGGTTCTTCTTTCATCTTCGCTTCGATTCTTTCCAGGACCGGATTTGCAGCTGAGCAGTCCTCCGATCATTCCTTCAGAATCGGAGCAGCTTCTTCAGCTTTTCGCCACGGGTTTCCCTTATCTCTTAGGTTGTTGGTCCTCCAGTGCTTACCAAGTTTACATTAGAACAAATATTACAGATCCTAAAAATGCTTTTACAAAAATGCGCTAGTAGCCTGCCCGGAGGAAGGGCAATCGAATCAGCCAGAGGTTTATTTCTCAAAAATGGGTTTTGTTTTCCTCTCCTGCGCGCTGATGATCATTTGTTAAAGGTTGGCTAAACCTTCAAGTGGGCTATATTCAATACTAATCGCGGTATTGAGACCAGCTTGTTCTTTTTGGGGGTCTCTGCCTCGTCCAGTCGTCCAGGCAGCGAGCCCTCAAACCAAGTTAGGTTTGATGCCAAATTAATGTGTATATACAACATACTTCTCTATAAAATTGCATACTCCGCATTCTCCACAATAAATATTTGTACTAAAACATTTTGTGAGTGGTGTTTGTCCCGAACTACTGAACCATTCTATATACGAGGGGGAGGGGGAGGGGAGGGGGGAGGGGAGTAATAGTACTGTAATAATGATGGTGTTTTAATCATGTGTGTATGAAACTGGTTGTGAAAATATCTATCTATTTATTTATTTATTTATCTATCTTTCTTTAATATAAATAGCTGTAAGTCTAGTGTCTTGCATAAATTATTGCTTTACAATTATACCTCAATACCTGCTTGTCTGAATTTGTAATGCATTGGTACACTTGTTAGGCCTTTCATGTAGGGTAACTACTGTAGAGTGATAAACTGTGGTTCTGTTGAGTGTATGGGGAAACAGGGACGGCAGGCGTGGTAGTTGAGGGAGGGGTAGATAATAGCGACTCCTCAGTTCTAAATATAGCTACATCCGCTGGTTTCAGCACTATTTGCTTTCAATTGTGTGCTTCCGCTTTGAGTTAGGTCAGAAGTTCACTCCCCTCTTAATAAAGTACATTTTGCTTTTGCACTTCTGTCAAGTTGGCTCTTACTGTGTAGATTTGTGCTAATCTATTATGAAATCAAATAAGTATTGTGTGTGTGTTTTACTTTCCAATACTTCTACATGTTTATATCTTGTGTGTTGGTGCTTTTAATGTACTGTATCTCATGGCTGGTTGTTAAAGGACACGCTGCCCATATAGTTATGTCTCACCACCACAGTATTAAAAAGCCTGTGGTAGGAAATAAAGTCCACTGCACAACTATGATTGTGTGCATAAGCAGACGTTGGATAGATTATATACACACTTCATGCTAGCTGATAATATGCTTACAAGTTGATTGAAAAAATTCAATCAATCATAGTATTGTCTCAAAACAAAGTAATATTATTGTAATTGACATTATGCTATATCCATTCAGATGCTTGATTACGTCCCATATTCTTGTGGCAATAAAGCACTCCTTTACTATCTGTGTTTCAAATCCTCCAGTAAACCACAAACTTTGTATCTTATAAATGTTTTAAATATTAACACAAAGGAAAATGAATGACACTTTGTTTAATTTCTGTCATGAAATCAGGTTCAAATTCACAGAGCTACTGTCATTATTATAAATAATTTCCATATGGCTTCCAAATCTATACAATCTGATTTGTATCAATTTACTTAATGAAACATTATCAAGAATCGTATTATTCTGTGGGGGAGTATGTGCATGCTTACAGCAGGACATGATCAAAGGGCTCATATAAACCTTCATGTTCCATTCAGTGGGCTGATAGCAAACAGATTGGCTGCCAAACTAAATCTCACCTCCATACAAGTCAGTGAGAGGGCTGTATAGTGTACTCTGGTAATTTGGTTCAGATTAATCTAATACACTTGGTAAAGCTAGAGATGTGGCATTCGGAGAATACGAAATGTTGAATAAATTGCTTGTGTATTGCTATTAAAGTCACTAATGCTCTGTAAACATTTGTAAACTTTTTTCTCTCAATTCTGACCATCTCATTGGAAATACAAACATGAGACCCCAAATGACCATACTTAAAAAAAATCTGTGTTCCTGGACCAGTCAAGGTCTGTGACAGTATTTTACAGCAATGTAGAGTAACTGCAACGATGAAGACACTAAGCGACACTTTCTTTACTTGTTTAATTTGTAACAGGTTTTACTTTAGTATGTAGAAACACAACAACAATATCTCTAATAGAAAAGTAATCATAATGTTTTTCTTTTGAATGCGCAAAGTTGACAGGATCATTCTTTAAGGGTTGTGGTAAAAAAATTTTAAAAAGTACATGGATTTTCAAGAGTTAATCATTACTACACAAGTTCCAAAACCCATCAAATAGATATCTTAAGTTTCATTTTTGCACAGTTATTGGCAACTCCAAACTGAACCTTTTTAAATAAGTTTTCAAAAATCTTCATGATGAAGCTTTTCTAGCAATTCGATCCATATTTTCATAAATGGAATCTTCTGGGTTCATATCCTGACATCTTCTTCCAGGACGTGTGTGCATGTTGGTGTAAATGTTTTCCTCTGTAACAGAGCAGTTGGTTATGACATGATTAAATGGTTAAACATGTGACAGTAAAATTAATGTAAATGCTTATATTATTATTATTATTATTATTATTATTATTATTATTATTATTATTGACACATTTCCATCACAGGGAAATGTTTAACAGTAACATGTTAGCTATGGTACTTATTTAATGTCACTTTTAAACTCTACTTTAACAGTCTCTGATAAAATGTAACATTGTTTAAAATGCACACTCAGAAAGAGTACTGATAACACCACTTATTCTGCTGTGAAGTTGAAAATGTGCACATAAGTGACCGCATGAACATTCTACTCTACAAGATAAGAAAGAAGGCACATTATATTATTTCAGACGGTATTTTTGAGGTGAATATAGTGATATTTGGCTCCCTCTGGTGGCTTTTGAGAAGAGGACAACCTAGGATGTAATAATGGTGCTTCTATCTATAATTAAAATGTAATTCTACTGCATGTCATTGAACAAAGTGGAATGAAGATGGTAAAATAAATATAGTGCACTATCAACGCTTACTAAGAATGTATCTTTTACAAACCTTTGAGTTCCCCATTGTTCTTCCAGTATTTCATTTTAATTATAATTGCAGCTGAAATAATCAACACTACAGCCGGTGCTACTGTAATTATTGCAATTTGTGAATCATTCGAAAACGTACCTAAAAAAAACATTAAAAAATAAGTCAATTATGGTACAAAAATGAACAGTGTTTGCTAAAATAAGGTTAGGGAATTGCTTTCGATCTAATTAGCTGTAACTCCTTTAAAGTAGCGGGGTTCTGAAAAATATAGCTTTACACGTCCCCACATGTTGCTACAACTGTTTCAATGACTTGCCTGTAATTTATTTTCATTGTTAACATCCTGACAACTTTTTACACTTAAGTTTAAAGTCTGTTTCAAAACTCTTTTCAAAATGTCTGCTCTAGTGCACTGGGTTTGAGAGCTGTCCTCTAAATCACTGCAGGAAGAACGATTTAAAAAAAAAAACATAACATCCTCTGGCTTTTCTGTTCCGTACAACATCATACTGCTGTGTGTTACCTGTTTGACAATGTGGTCTAGAGCGGACATTTTGAAAAACGCTTTGAAGCAGACTTTAAAGTTATAAATGTAAAAAGTTGTCAGGGTGTTAACCCTACATCTCAAATTCTTGCTAGGAGTCTATATTTTGCTACACATCACAGGTTTTGTCTTTGAACTAAAGGCGGAAATACATTTTTCAGTTTCATTATACATACTGTAAGTGTCTGCACTACCTAATATTCAAATCTCTGTGCTTTCTGTAGAGTCCTTTTTTGTGTGTTTTGAGTAATTATGTCACACTTTGATCTGATTATGTTATTTGTTCATCTGATCATGTAAATGAAATGTACCAACACTTCTAATTATTACTGTTTAAACACTTCTAAAGAAATCTTACTGTTGTTTCTGAGGCTGGAGATTGAGGTGCTGTTTTCTGTTCCTGCATAACAAAGAAAAATGGTTGAGTTTCGAAGGGTATAAATTAACATATTTATTAACCTGTGCGTACTGGAGTTACTATATTACAGTTTGTCTGCATGTGTTTGCTATGCGTGCACATTAAGCATATTAATACACGATCAAACATTGGGATTTTAAGCTTTACCATTTTTATTTTGTTACTATCCCACTGAAATATGTATGCCTTAGTGTTTTAAATTACTTAATTCTCTTTTGAATATAAATTAATAATGAAAAGGTTTATCATTGTACATTGGGGCATGTGCCATGCAATAAAACTGACCCCTCAAAGTCAATAGCTGAATTGACAGCTTAAATTGCTACCTGAGTAAGCATTTGGTATTACAGCAATTGTACATTTTATTTGGGGGTTGTATTATGGAGACCATACATTTTCTGTTTCTCCTTAGTATTCTATTATATCATTCTCTATTGTTTATTAACTGGGCTTACCACAATTTGTTTTTCAACAATTAAAAAAACTAAAGCTAAAGAGTGCAACTGTCATCTCAGCCCCCTCTGCAACTGTGAAACACTGTGAGTTAATAAGAAAATCTCCATACGAAATCTCAGCTTCAGAAGGGACAGAAATTACAGCTGCACACCCCGATTGGTCAGTTTTAAAAACCACCTCTTGTCAGAAATTCAGCTTTTTTTTTTTTTTGGTAGAATAGTTAGTAAGCATTGATATAAATACTGTAAATGTCTAAGCAGAAAAGACCATTTAGAGTGAATGAGAACACTCATAAGTGTATTTAATATTCACATTAAATACCCACGAAATGCAGCTGATATCAATAAACAATGTCCTTTAAGTTATGATGACATTCTATCTCATGGTGAATACAATTTCTGACTTTGCTTGAATTTGGTTACATACATTTAATTGTTACAAGATATTATTGCGCATATTATTTTAGAAGATGCAATGAAACATTGGGTCTATTCTAAAGATCTACTATTGGTGGATCTTGAAAACACTGCTTAAAAAACTTGCAAACTTAAATTTACTATCAGGAATACATTTTGAGCATACAAGGGGAATCTGTTAGTGTTATTGAAAATGAGCAATATCTGATTATATTCTCATGTTGGGAGTTTTGCTGTATTATTATTATTTATTTATTAGCAGAAGCTCCTTATCCAGGGTGACTTACAATTGTTACAAGATATCAAATTATTTTTACATACAATTACCCATTTATACAGTTGGGTTTTTACTGGAGCAATCTAGGTAAAGTACCTTGCTCAAGGGTACAGCAGCAGTGTCCACCACGTGAGATTGAACCCACAACCCTCTGGGCAAGAGTCCAGAGCCCTAACCACTACTCCACACTGCTGCCCCTAATGTGGAGGAATCCAAAAACAAGTCAACAAAGAAGTGAATATGAATTGAGCAGGTGGGATTGGTTCATGTGTTTGCCCAAACTTTCCTTTTGAAAAAAATACTTTTCACAATAATTATTTCTAATGTGCCATCAGTGAAATGTATTTATTTCATTTTTGCATTACAAATTTGACATTGGCATAGGTTAATACGGGTTCTGTGGACACAGTTGCAGTGAGCACACATTTCTCTGTGCATTCTGATGTTCTTCAATAGTTTAATATGGGGTTTCAGTAGTGTAGGAGTTCAGTTTGTTTGGTATGTTACAAAAAATATTGTGGTTTCTTTTTTTTTTTTTTTACTCTTGCACACTTACTGAAACATATAGACATTGTCTACAATCAATTAAGTATACATGGTAACACTACATTAAGTGTCTCTAATTACTATGTATTTACATAATAGTTACATAGCAAATACATGTGTACTTACACACAATTAGAATGTTATTATGCCTAGTTACAGTGTACTTAACGTGTCAATCTTTTTGCACAATATATGTAAATACACAATTGTAGCAGAAAAGGGTTAGGTTTAGAGTTAGGGATAGGGTTAGGATTAGGGTTAGATCATGCCACATTAAGTACATTGTAACTATGCATAATAACATTGTAAATATGTGTAATTACACATGTATTTATTATGTAACTACTATGTAAATACACTGCAATTAGAGACACTTAATATAAAGTGTTAACATATAAATAACTTACTGCATCGGAAATAAACCTTACCACTGGTTCCAGATGTTTGGTTGGATGTGCCGCGCTCCGTTTCTGCATTACACAGGAAAAAAGGACTCCATCAGTGACAAGAATTGTTCAATGATTTGCATATAAATGTGTCCAGGCCAGTCTTAACATTAAAGTGTCAGTGTCTCATCTAATTATTTTTAGGCCAAAGACCTACCTGTAAAATAATCCTATTTTTTTTCTGAGGACTGACACCCAAATCTCATATAATTTGCAGTTGGGTACTTAATTTCTGCCTGTCTTCAGTTTTAAACAGTCTAATCTCAGTCTAATACAAGTGTAAATAAATAGGAGTGCATTTTAAATTGCTTTCACCTCTGTCTCAGTGGCAGTTGGAAACAACCTATACGTTTTCTGTAGCACTTAGTGTTTTTGTTGCTCTCTGTAGTAGGTTCCTAAGTATGTCAATGCTGTGTTGATCTGCTGCACGTACGTGACTAAAGAAAGGTACTGTGTATTAGGAGCTATCAATTCCATAGAAAGCAAATTAGGTAATTGGTTGAAATCTAAATCATATTATGATCAATTTAATGATTTCATGAAAATGATGGATGTCATTGTTTAATTTATAAAAAAAAAGATTATTCTATATTACTTAAAAAAACAAACTTAAAGCCATGAAAAAAGATAAATAAATAGATAAATAAACCTTGATAGAAGTAAAATGGGTACTTTTTAATGGTGATATTAAAATAACATTCTAAAAACATTAGGTTCTGTTTAGCCTTTCATCAACAGACAGAGCTGGGGGGAATATTTAAGTAATGATAATGATCCTTAGGTAAAATGAGTCAGAATCTTTACAGGCAGATTAAAAGCAGTTTTGCTGTGAATTATGGACTAGATTTTCAAAGTCATTCACACCAGTTCAAATGCTACAATGAATAACAAAAAACAACTGTGGACTACTTACAGGCCCCAAGTTTGGTAACTTTATTGTATGCATTTTTTTTCTTTCTGGAATTGTTTTTGGAAATGGCAGTTTGGGGTAAATAGCTTACAGAATACAGCCCTATATGATATAAATATGTTCCTCATATCATCTAATACATTGTTAAATATATTTAAGAAACAATTTAATTGTTTGCAACAACAAAAAAATCAGGTTAAAAATAATACCATCAGCTTGATCGTATCGCCCACAAGCACCCACATTGAGCCACAGTTAAATGCATATCTTAGTCATCTACAAGACATAAAAAAACAATCAAAAACCCACTCACCTTGTACATTGAGAACAAAAGTGAGTATGTCCAGAGTTCCATCATTATAAGTCACTGTACATGTGTAATTTCCAGCATCATTCAATTGGATGCTCTGAATCTCAAGGGAGCCATTGTTATAGATTGTTACCCGTTTTCCATTATATACTTTTTTTAAAGGCTCCAGAGAGTCTTGGTTTTTTGTCAAAAAGGCCATTTTCCTGGACCTGTTGAATGTGAAATGTTTCCATTGCACATCTTGTGCATTTACTGTGTTGCAAACCTCATTGCAACTCAGCAAAACACTTTGATTAATGAAGACAGAGAGACCCGTGTTTGTTTCTGAGCTTCCCTTCAGAAAAACTGTAAAGAGAGAAAAACATCGTACAATTCATGCTATTTTTTAGATGAACAAAATTGTGTAACTAATGTAACTCATTAATATAAATTTTACAATATTTAAAATATCATCTATGATGGTCAGGCACATATTAAGCATGAATTAGGCTTGTATTATTACACAATTGAAGTTAAAAATGCATTGTTAATAACTACTACTGAATGTACTTAGCATTAAAAAAGCTCATCAATGGCATTTCATAAACGTCAACATTCAAATGCTTAAAGTTAAATTCAGCTGTGAGTTTTAAAGTATTTTATACTGTAGCAAAAGGATCTGATCTAAATATGTATGTATGTATTTATGTATGTATGTATGTATTATTATTATTATTATTATTTAGTGATTTATCTTTTTCTAAATAATTTCACTAGCCAAACAAGTAGCAAAATAGATTGTTTTGATTCATAGCATTTGTATTTAATAAAGCTGCATACTTTTATATTTATAATGAAACAAATTAATTATATTCCATATATATATATTGGGAAAATCATTTCTTTTCCATCATAAATAGAGCATTCTGTGACACAACACAGGGATTTGGACATAAAACATAAAATTGAACAAATTCTTATTCACGCTGATGAAGCCTACGGGTGAAACATGTTTGTGACTGAGAACTGCACATTTAAAAAAAAAAAAAAAAAAAAAAAAAATTAAATTTAAATAAAGGAAATAATTTTATAAATTGAGTGCAGACCGTTTTGGTTTTCTTTACACATTTTACAACTACAGTGTGGACAAATAGGCAAGGTATTTACAGTACCGTCATGTCAAAGCTTTATCTTCATTTTATTCACAAGAAAAAACAAAACAGTATGTATAGTTTTAACACTTTCAGCAAATTGAAGAATCTTTCATCTGATTGTCGCCTACACAGTTCTGCATGAAGTATCGATTTTATAGTGTGAGATTCGTTTCCAAATGTTTTCATTGCTGTATATGCATGGGGTATTAGTGTGAAACTATAATTGCTTTAAATTAACAATATATTACAGAAAAAATATATATATTCTGAAACTTACCTGGAAGCCCCAATAACTGCAGAGTAAAACAGAGAAAATTTCCAAACAACAGCATTGCAGGAGTATGTAGAAATGACCCAAAGGTTCAAGCCGTGAATGTCTTGTAAAAGCCTTTATTTCAATGTGTGGGCTGTAGGAAGGAAGCTAACAGTGCAGCATATTTTAAATGAAGGGCTTTGTATAAAATGAATAGACCAATACTTACACAGCATTGGATTCTGCTTTTAGAACAAACATCCATTACTCAAAATAATTTCTGTTATCGGTGCACAACAAAAACAACGTGGCCACCAAAATAAAAACAGACCTTCAGATTTCAAGTTCTAGCTGATGAACAGTAATACATTTTTTAAAACAATGCAAGTATTGAACACTTACTATAAGAAACAACAACAACAACAAATCTACAGTAATTGAATACATGACCTCAGAGAAAATGACAATTCCTTACACTATTAAGCATGTCTGACGCATCAGTTATTACCTGCTAGATCACTGACCACAGCGACAGTTACATGCTTGAGCCATGGGATACGTTCGGCTAAATTAAATTTAAGTCGCCATTTGAGTCACTTTCATGATTCATATGTCCCATTAGCTTTTGGAGGGCTGGTAAAACATGCACTTCAATGAATCTTGACAATTATAAAGCAAATAAAAAAGGCAAACCACAATAAACCATGCATGAATAAAGGCTCGGAAAATTGTGAAATTACAATGCAATTTTACCATGGTGGTAAACTTTTATAAAGACCGCCATGGGCCATTAAAGACGCTGCAGCCAAACCATAAGTTAATGAAAAAATTGATTAATATGGCCACTAGTTTTTCAACATAAACAATGAAAAAATATAGTCAGCATCAAGAGATACAAAACACAAAAAGAAAATAACTTGTATTTGTGTGTAATACAGTATCTGTTAACTCCTGATTCTTACCTTATATAATCAGCGTTATAATTCCAAAGCGTATTACATCAAGATTGACTGAAGATTGAAAAAAAAAATAGGATTAGCCCCAGTTAAGTACTGTTAATAGTTTTTATTCCAATATTTATACTCTTTGAAATACAATTCCATATCTTTTTGAACGTTACATACCAGTAATTGAATGTCTTTGAATGTTGGCACAGAGTAAAGACACCTGTGGCTTGAACCACTTCCTCTTATTGAATGCAGACACCAGGACTGAAATGCCATTTCTATGTGTCTAATATTGCATAACAGTACTTTGTTGTTTGAGGTGCATGCAAGGTTCCTCAATGTAGGTCAGGTTGACTGTACTGTATGTATCGTATACTGTGGTAGCAGTTTAATGTAGCAAAGGTTTATTAATAATGTGTCACAATCACACATTATTTGGGTTTGATCGTTGTGTTTTCTTCTACATAGTTGTTTGTGTTCATATACACACACAGTGAAAATAACTGGTCTTAAATGGTCTTCCTACAGGATCTAAGACTATGTCTATGTATCGTAGAGCTGCAAATCCGCCCTTTGGAAATCCGCCCTTTGGAAGCACAATAACGATCTGTGTTCAAAAACGGTCAGATTCAACAATCGTTCTCCCTGGGCTTTCCATATTTGAACATGATCAATAATGGACAGAAGAAATCTTGGTTCATCATGAACAAAACAGGTGTGCAGTTCTGGTGATCAAGAGAGTAATCAGCACTCTTTGGTGCTGTGGATTCAGCCGTGGAGCTACAGCTGGTCTTCTAGACCTCAAACCAGACTCATGCAATATGTTTCTTGCAGTTTGCTTGCTTATGCTGTCTTAGTGGATATTGAGTGGATATTGATTCCACAGTGCCATTTTGTGTAGTGCCATTGTGTGCTGGGGTTGATTTGCCACAACCTTGTCCAGGACGTCAAGTATACAAACCTGTGCAACACGTCTTTGTGTATCCCAAGATTCCAGCATCTGAATAGCTCTGGTAGTCTGGACTTCAGTAAAAAAAAAAACGAGTGATAATGATGGTGAGGTACGAGACCAACTATGGGAGCTCCAACAGGCCATATCCACCCTTACAGTGGCTCCTGTTCCCAGACAAGCAACGTTTCCAGATCCGGGGATCGAAGACGCCTGCCAGAGGTCAGCAGCTCGTTCTTTTGCTACTGGTAAGGCAAGGATGGGCACATTGTGAACAAATGCGAGAACCCAGCAGATTCAGAGAGATGATCTGGAGACAGGCAGGGGAAAAGGCAGGGGAGGCCAGTAAAAGGGCATATTGGACCTCCCCAGCTCAACCTCTCCAGTTTACATACCAGGCCTGAGATGACCTCCAACTCTCTCAGATTCCCAAAGGATTAGTGGGGCCAGCATCAGTGATCCCTGTTAAAATAAACAGAACAAAGTGCTCAGTATTATTAGACAGCGGTTCTCAGGTTACTGTTGTCTTTGAGGGTGATACCAGAAGCACTTAGGGAACCTACAACTGCACCCCATTGAAGGATTAGCAACTTGGGAACTAAGCAACTCAGTTACCCCTACATAGGGTATGTGGTAGTGGAGTTAGAGTTTCCTAAGGAGGTGATCGGTATTAACCAACAGATTATCGTAATGGCACTAGTGCGTCCAGATGAAAAGGGCGAAGATCATGTGCCTGTCATTTTAAGAACTAACGGCAGCTTGTTTGGATGCTTAGGACAGCTCTGTGAAGAAGCGATCGAACCAAACTCCATAATGACACTGAGCATCCACCCTTTGTGCTTAAAAGTTTTTCAGCAGCATAAACACATCAACAGGATGGAGAGTACAGATGGCCTTTGGGGTTCAAAGAAGGCAGTCGGCGACATGAACTTGTTGCAGGTCCTGGCATATCTGGACGATCTAATAGTGTTCGGGAAGACCTTGGAGGAACACAAGACCAGGCTGTTGAAGGTACTGGACCGACTAGAAGAGTGTGGTGTAAAACTGTCGTTGGATAAATATCACTTCTGTCAGACCTCTGTGAAGTATGCTGGGAATATAGTGTCAGAGCAGGGCATAGCACCGACCCTGACAAAGTGGAAGCAGTGGCGAAGTGGGAGAAGCCCATTGATTTAAAATCTCTGCACTCTTTTCTGAGGTTCTGCAGGTACTACCGGAGTACCTTCTGTCAAGAATTATTCTGCCATTGTAAACCCCTGACGGATCTAACCAAATGGTATCCTCTAGTACAGAAGGAGAAGAGAGCTGCCAAGAACAACCAGGAACCCAGATATTTTAAAGTATCTGACCCCTTTGGAAGCCTGTGGGATGAGCATTGTGACCAAGTGTTCCAGGACATCATCCAATGCTTGACCAATGCTCCGGTCCTGGCTTTCGCTGATTGTTCCAAGCCCTACACATTGCATGTAGATGTCAGTTTTGATGGGCTGGGAGCTGTGCTGTACCAGGAGCGTCCAGAGAGCCTGCTCCCCATGGCTTTTGCCAGTCGGAAGTTATCGGCCACTGAGAAAAGTTACCCCATCCATCAGTTGGAGTTCCTTGCTCTGAAATGGGCAGTGGTCGATAAATACCATGATTATCTGTACGGGGCCTGCTTCATTGTTTGTACGGGCAATAATCTGCTCACTTACATGCTGATCTCGGTCAAAGTCAATGCCACCGGCCATAGATGGTTTGCTGCCCTTGCCACTTACAATTTCAGCTTGCAGTACCGGCCAGGGAAGAGCAACATTGATGCAGATGCCTTGTCCTGAAGAACACATGAGGGGGAGCGACAGGAGAAAATATCTTTAGGACATTGTATAACAATCTTTTGGAATACCATGGAAAAATTGCATTACATTTGGAGCAGATCTTGCATCTGTGATGCTAGGTGTACATAAAGGCATAGCTGCCTTTGTGAAGATGGAGAACAAATCTGTGTACGTTCAGGTTTGTCCCTGCATTTTATCCACATTGCAGCACAGTCGGCTTCAAGTAAATTCCCAACAAGTCGATGAATTTCTAATAGATATATATTGCTACATAGACAAAAGCGGCAAGAGGCACAAGCAGTTGAAACAGTGCCAAGACTTGTGTGGCATTGAAACACGGAAGATTCTGAAACTCATGAACGCCAGATGGGTTTAAAAAATAACTCTTTATATGTTTGAGTACTGCTCCCTAAATTTAAATGTCGAAATTATTGTGATTGCAGCCAGCTATTGTAGATGTAGGCTACAATTTATCAAACCATATTGATTAACCATATATAAAAAAAAAATCGTCTGTTAAAAAATTTGTGATTTAATTTGTGATTGTAGATGGCTCTGTCTAGGCAAGTGTATCGACAGATTGCTGCAAGTTTTAAAATGAATAAAGTCTGCTTTGATTGTAGTAAGTGCAGACATATTTTTCCATGTAGAAAATTTGTTGTAGAAAATGTAAAGTGTGTGTGTGTGTAGCAACAACAAACCAGATACGAACTGACGCAGGAAACCTTCTCGCGCGCATTCTTTCTCAGCAGGGGATGTTGGGAAATCGAGTTCAAAATGCCCAGTTAAAGAAGAAAAAAAAACTGACTGATTAAATTGTAAAAAAAATGAATCTGCGATCAACTA
Source organism: Acipenser oxyrinchus oxyrinchus (assembly GCA_030684275.1). Lineage (NCBI taxonomy): Eukaryota > Metazoa > Chordata > Actinopteri > Acipenseriformes > Acipenseridae > Acipenser > Acipenser oxyrinchus. Next base: position 21,746,315 of record CM060255.1, read on the forward strand.
TTGAGTTGATTAATCGGTCAGATTCATTTGTTAATCGGAGCAGCCCTAGTTTAGATAGATAGATAGATAGATATAAGTTCAACTTACGGTATGAGTTAGTTTTGTATTTATAATGGTTAGAAAAGCATTTATGGATATATTAATGCTACTTTCTTATGCATGTATAATCAGTAAATTGTCCATAAAGACTTTTTATTTTATGCTGAATATACTTCATATATTTTGATTTTTTGAAAAACAGTTACGTGAACCATGATTGAATGGCAAAAAGAGGTAAATATGTCATATGAAGTAACTAGAAATTTGAAAACAGTCCTAAAGACGCTGAGAACCAGCGAGGCAGTGCGCTGCGCGAGATGCAGCATAAATGTATTTGGGGATGAATATCATCTGTATAAATGACATTTTCCAGCAGAAAGACATTGTAAGTGCAAAAGCCATTTTCCCTGCCGGGGATGAAAATGTACTGACCTTGATTTACAGTTGCTCCCATATAATATGCTTCAAGTTCTCATCTGCATGTGGATTAGGGTTTTGCATCTTATTGCTGGTGTCGGTAACAGCATGACCTTTGCCTAGCCGTTAACATAATCTTCAGCTTTTAAACAATACCAGTGGTGAGCCGACTAATCTGATAAACAGGAGTGAGTTGCCAATTCCTGCCTCTCCCCACCCCACCCCACCAAAAAACACAAAAACCTCAATATGAATGCAAGAAAACCTTTAGCATTGCACCTAACACCTCTAGAAAAAATGAGCCGAGCGGAGTAAGGCATGAGGGTGTAACTTCCTGTCTGTCTAATTGTAAAAAAAACACACTATTAATCTATTAACAGACAATTCATGCAAGCAGCACTGAAATCCAACTTCAGATAACACAAAGCACATCATGTAAGGTCATATTACAGTAGATTCTTTTTAATTACATAGCCCGTGTGCCTAAAAGTTTTATGCAATTAACCACAGTATGCAATTATCAGTAACATGTACAGTGTATTACAGGTATATTTAATTGTATACCTGATATGTCCATACAATCATGAAGCACATTGCTTATGGAAATCTACATACATATTCCTTATAATTGCATATTGTGGTTAGGCATAGGGGATTTGCAATTAACAGGAATCTGCTGCATGTGCATTTTCATAAGAAATGTTGCTTCACTTTTTTAACAGGAATATGCAATTATCCATATGCAATTGAATGGAGTGTATAATTCTTAAACCTCAAAATTAACCTAATATATTGACACTCCCTGGCTAAACTGAATCATTGGCACAAATACAAGCTAGAAAACAATACTGACAGTTCTCTCTCATCACCAAAATAACATTTTAGTAATTTTTTTTTTATAGAAATGTGTGGGGTTTTTTCAGAATGCATATTTATTCACTGGAACAACACCGCCATTAAAACAAAATTAACTTTCCCTGCAACAAGTACTAGGTGCCCCTCTGTGACAGTCTGGCTCTCAGTGGTGACGTCACGGACCAGGAAGTAACTGAATCAAAACAATGGATGGGCGGGTGAAGCTGAGTGCAACGGCACTCAGCGTATTTATTAATAAACAAAACAAAAAAATTAAAGATTTAAACAAACAAAACAGAAACCAAAGGGCACGAGGGCCAAACGAATAAACAGACAAACAAGTAAGTGTCGTGCTGGCTAATCCAGCATGTTTTAGCAATTGTTTTTATGTCGTTATTTCTCCTCGCTCTCTCTCTCCGCTCCCCGTACTCTGTACACTCCAACACTCCACAACCAACGCAGAACGGACAGCTGCAGGTTCTTATACTCTGGCCGAGGGGTTAACTAGCTGTTAATTATCTTATTACCCCACGGCCACAGTCTGCACGCGTTTGGTAAGGATGCATGACTGTCAGCTAGTTAAATAATCAGTAGCTGATCAGTCATGCATCCTCACAAGGTTTTTAAATATAAATAATAATAAATACGCGGCGCTGTTATCCGCGCCGCAAACAATAATACAAATAATAATAATAGGGGCGGGACACTCCGCCACACCCTCACTGAAATTATATTAAGCACAGACTCTATGTGGACCAAGGGACCCTAATACTTGCTGCACGTGAAGTGATCATATAATGTTATTATTATTTATTATTTGTTTATTTAGCAGACGCCTTTATCCAAGGCAACTTACAGAGACTAGGGTGTGTGAACTATGCATCTGCTGCAGAGTCACTTACAATTACGTCTCACCCGAAAGACGGAGCACAAGGAGGTTAAGTGACTTGCTCAGGGTCACACAATGAGTCAGTGGCTGAGGTGGGATTTGAACCGGGGACCTCCTGGTTACAAGCCCTTTTCTTTAACCACTGGACCACACAGCCTCCTTGGCAGGAGGATAATGTTGTGGCAGTCAAAGCAAATCTAAAGCCTGGATAAATTCTATAGAGATCAGTGAGGCTGCCTGTTTGAAGAGACCTGTGAAGAGACCTCCGTTGGTCTCCCGAAAAACCAAAAGGCACTGTGTGTAAAAAGTGTTTTGTTGAACCAGGAAACGACTTAGCCACCCAGCCATAGTGGAAATACATACTGGAAATACATAATGTGAACAGCATGGCTTTGCAGGGGTGACATCAGACCAGAAACAGAGACTCAACTCCAGGAAGTAGAGGGGCAAAACTGAAACGCTACGGCGTTCAGCACTTTTTTATTTAAATAATAAAGCAAAAGATTTAAACAAACACAAAACAAAAGGGCACGTTGGCCAAACAAACAAATAAACAAACAAACAAACAAACAATAACAAGTATAATAACGTTTAGCAATTGTTATTTCTCTGTTTACTTTATTACCTCGTCTCCACACTCATTCTCCACTCTGAACCACCTCTTCACCCAACAAGGAAAGCTGCAGGCTTTTATATTCTGGCCGAGGGGTTAACTAGTTATTAATTATCTTATTACCCCTTGGCTGTAGTGTGCACGAGTTTAATAAGGATGTGTGACTGTCAGCTAGTTAAACAATCAGTAACTGATCAGTCACACATCCTCACAAGGTTTTAAAATCAAAAATACAAAACAATAACATATAATGGCGGCGACTTTTCATCCGTGCCACAAACAATAATAATACAAATAATATAAACAGTGCACATATATATAGGGGCGGGACACTCCGCCACACACAATCAAAATGTATGGCTGAAAACATGGTGCGCACAGGAAGGCTTCACCTTCCTTGAACACTGGACCACATTCTACAACAAGGACTATATAGGCGAGATGGACTGCACTTAAATAAAAAGGGAACCAATGTAATCGGAGAAAGGATCCTCGAGGAGGTTCAGAAGCATTTAAACTAGAAAGGAAGGGGAGAGAAATCAGCAAAAAAAACAGAAGGGAAAGCACATCAAAACAAGGGCAACAACTCAGGTAAGCTAGCCATTAGATGTATTTATCTAAATCAGTGGTGGGCAATTCCGGTCCTGGAGGGCCGGTGTCCCTCCTGGTCTTTGTTCCAACTGTACCCTAAATTACTCAATTGGACTAATTAAGTGCTTATTAGAAGCTTAATTGGTCCAATTAATTAATTTAGGGTACAGTTGGAAGAAAAACCAGGAGGGACACTGGCCCTCAAGGACTGGAATTGCCCACCCCTGATCTAAATGCTAGAAGTCTCAAAAATAAAATCTTAGAACTTGAAGCTACTGCACTAACGAGTAACTACGATGTGATAGGTGTTACGGAAACGAGGTTATCCGAGAGGGATGGAGACGAATATAATATTAGTGGGTATACACTGTATAGAAAAGCCAGGCAGGACAGAAGAGGCGGAGGGGCAGCACTATACATAAAAAATAGTCTTGAAGCCCAGGTGTTAAATCTGTAAGAAGAAAACAACGCCGAATCAATAAGGGTCAGAAAATGGACAGAAATTCAAAGGGCATTATAATAGGGGCATGCTATAGACCGCCAAATTCAGATACCGAGCAAAATAATCTGTCATACAATTACATTAGAAATGCGTGTAGCAAAGGAGAAGCCATACTAATGGGGGACTTCAACATATAAAATGGGAAAAAAACAGTGGGGAGCATGACGGATGAAATTGAAATGGTGGAAATGACAAATTGCTGCTTTCTAACACAATTTGTCAAGGCACCGACTAGAGGGGAGGCACGCCTTGATTTAGTCTTTTCAAATAACGAAGACAGAGTAACTAAAACAGAGGTCAGAGAACCATTGGCAAACTCAGACCACAACATGGTCTCATTTTGAAGTGCTTTTTAAAACCCAAAAGGTAATGACTAAAGCTAAAGTTTACAATTTTAGAAAGGCAAACTGTGAAGGTATGAAACAGAGACTAGCAGAAGTAGATTGGAGTAAAATAGAGAAAACATCCACAGAAAAAGGATGGATGTTTATTAAAATGTAGCACTAGAGGTGCAAAACAATTACATCCCAAAAGTAGACAAATCTAAATCTAAAACAAAATTGCCAAAATGTTTTAATAAATCAATTTAAAAAAATATTCAGCGAAAAAAAGCACTTTACAAGGCGTTTAAAAGGGACCAAAAATAAAGTACACCGAAACAATACTTGTAACTGCAAATGCAAATCAAAAAGGACGTCAAAAAGGCCAAGAGAGAGATGAGAAATGAGCATTGCTAAGGGGGCTAAAACCAATTCCAAAAAGGTTTTTCCAATATTACAACAGCAAGAGAACATTCAAAGAGGAGGTCAAATGTCTAAGAGATACAAATGATGAAGAGAAAAAAAATAACAAATATATTAAATTATTACTTTTCACAAGATTTTACAAAGGAGGACACAGACAATATGCCCCACATGTCGACCCGTTCCTATCCAGTTTTAAATAACTTTAGCATAACAGAGGCGGAAGTGTTAAAGGGACTAGGAGCTCTTAAAATAAACAAATCCCCTGGGCCGGATGAGATTCTCCCAATAGTACTCAAAGAAATGAAAGAAGTTATTTACAAACTGCTAACCAAAATCATGCAACAGTCACTTGACACTGGTTGTACCGACAGACTGGAGAATTGCAAATGTAATACCCATCCACAAAAAGGGAAACAAAACTGAACCAGGTAACTACATACCAATAAGCCTGACTTCTATTATATGTAAACTTATGGAAACTATAATAAGAATAATGTATTTTAGCTTCACCATGGACAGAGTTGAGGGCAGACTATTAGATTAGCAGGGTTAAAACAATTTAATAGGTTAATTAAGCCCTGCCAATTACTTTTGCTTTTCCCTCAACAAGCCAATATCCAAGCCTATACATCTGCTTCTCTTGTCTAGTTTGTCTAGCAGGGAAGAGTGCTAGATGTTGCAGCAGTGATATCATGTACTGCCACCCTGACCACAAGGGTCGCTATATCACACTCTGTGTTTAATGATCTGGTGCTGGATAGTTTTGCTGTCAGGGCTGAGCATGTAGATGGCTATGGCAGATGGGACTGGGTTGGTATCCTGCCCATTAGTGGTTGATAACAGCTTAAATATACTGAATACTAGTGCAGCCTAGGTCAGAGAGTGGTCCCACCGGCAGGCATGGTGAATCCAAGTAAAATCAAGGTTAGACAAGATTTACATCTGTGAAACTGAAGTGTAACAAAAAGGTGTGGTCCAGTACACCTGCCTTCAGCAGAGAAATACCCTCTCTAGGTATTATAGGATGAACTGAATTGAAGCTGCAGTAATTAATAATTAGGGGGTTTTGCTTTCGCGTTTTGCTGTTTTAAACAATAATATGAATTATTCCATTTCCTAATTTATTTGGCATATTTTATTGTACATCTACCAGACTAGAGCCACATGTGAATCAATAATAATAATAATAATAATAATAATAATAATAATAATAATAATAATAATAATAATAATAATAATAAAAACAAATTAAATATGTACAGGAAGCAAGAAAGCTTTGGTGACAGCTGATCTGTAATAGTCAACAGAACAGGAAACAATGCCCTCTGGTGGCCTTTCAGTGCATGGTTTTGTAGTTTTTTAATGAACAACGTAACACCCAGGTCGTTCTACAGATGACACTTACTGCTAACATGGCAATAGAAACCGCTGTATGAAAATTCACTTAGAACACTGCTGCAATCACACGACTCCTCTTAAAGGGAATGTTAGTGACTCCTTATTGTTTAACCATTGTTTAACCTTATTGTTTAACCATTTCCCAGTGTTTATGTATTAGTAGAGCAGTGGCCAACACCTTGTAACTGTGGTAACAAATTCCAGCAGACGTGTCTGGAAAACAGCGCTTACACTGGAACCTGATGACACTGTATAGTTATAAATACTGTACTGCTTCCCTTTTCTAAAGACAATAAATACACACAGTAAGCAGTTTATTCAGACATTGTTCTGTTACTGGTATTTTAAAAAAGTGTTGGAAAATGTTAAGGACTCCTGACTGGCTAACACGTTCCTCTTCCCAGTGTCTTTTATTTGTGACTGTTGTCCACTATACCAAAATGAGAACATTCTGATGTCACATTTTGAAATCACAGTGGGAGACATGGCCTTAAGTTCCTTTAAAGTTCACGGTGTTGCTATAAAAAAACAAATTGCTTCCCTTTTCCAAAGAGCTGGCAGAAGACAAATGCATAGTAATGCCTGAGGTGTGGTTTTGTGAATAGATCATATACATGGGAGATTCCACTGCCTCCGAGTCATCACTGTAAATGGGCATCTGTTATCAGTAAGTACCACATGGTTAATAAGGGTGATTTTTACACTTTGATAGCTGACACCTTGATTATTCAGACAACAAACACTCACACGATGAGCTTTTTCGTATTATGAGTATATATTTTTTTTTTAGTTTCACTTTGTGTGGGGTAGGAGAAGTACAAAGAAGTACACATTATATATTTATATATATTTTTTATGTTTAGTACAACAGCTTTGAAAATAATTAGCAAAAAGATGGAGTAATGTAGTTCTAAAAACTGTAGCAATCTATTTATTGACAAGGGTCAAAACATATTCAGTTTAGAGCTGGAATACGACTTGTTGCTTTTTTGCACATAGTTTGTTTGTTTTGTTTGATATAGCTTTACGTTACAAAATTGGCAACCTAAATGAATGTAAACATGACTGTTAAAATCGACAAGGCAGCAAAATTAAACTGGGTGAGTCGGCCTACTCTGAAAAGATGAACAATACGGTACCTCCAAACGAAGTCGTAATTGAAATACAAATCTTTCCAGTTGCAAAGGAGAAAACGCATGTGGTATGGGCTAGCAAAGCCAACAGGACTGTAACTAATACAAGTTTGAATTGAAAAATCAGGTGAAGAGTAGAGTGCAGGAAGTGACAGCGCTTTATAAATACCCCATTGTGCCTCTGCCATATCCGTACATGAGGCCTCTCCTATCAATCAGCTGTGTACACTTTCTAATGTCAGGTTACACATGGTGTTGCTTTGCAAAGACATAACTGATGTACATTACTGCAGGTAAATGAATGATGGGAAACTGCTGTCACAAAGTCAACAGGTTAGTGACCTCTTTTGTATGATGCTGCAGCTCACTATATATTTGCTAAATATATACGCTAAAAGGTTTAAAGGTTTGATATAGAATTTGAATTACAATGTGTGTTGTCTGTGGCCAGGCTGTGGATTCCACTGTGTGAACGTGCTATCTGTCAACATGAGTGTTTGTACTGCTGTTCTTTTTCCTTCCTATTTCGACTGACATATTGTTCATTTTTAGGAAAATTGGTCTGTTTCATTATTATAACAGAACTACTAGAGTAACAGTGTCAATCTCCAGTCCTCGAGAGCAACAAGGACTTCTGCTTTTCATTCCAATGTAACCTCTCATTTAACATAGCCTAGTTGCTCGAATTATTTGTACAATTAGGCATATTTAATATTTTTCAAGGTATTTTACAATTGATGGTTTAAAAAAATGCGCTTGATTCAAGGCACACTACGTATAAAACATTTTGAGGCGTTGAGAAAAGTGTTAAATGTATGCAATTAATCAAATAATTAGACTAATGAAGTAACTGAGAGGTCGGGTGGAATGGATGCCAGAAGACACTGCGGTCCTCCAGGAACTGAGTTTGATTCTAGAGGTTTTCTTTTGATATTCTATCATTTAATATTACTGGACTGTTTAATTTTATTATATGTAATGCTTTTAGTCAAAGCAAATGTTACTCACCTGCAGTGAATGTTATTATTTATTTATTTCTTAGCAGACGCCCTTATCCAGGGCGACTTACAGTCATGAACAAAAATACATTAATCCAGAGAGGTTCTTAGTTCTTAAGTTTGTTGGTTATTTACGGTATTTTACATGTCTTGCTTGTAACTCATATGGCTGGTTTCACAGATTCTTTACACTATTAGGTAATTAGTGACATGTACTGTAGTCTGTAAACCAGCCATTAATGTATATTTTCTAATTCCATACAAAGAAAATATGCATATTTTGTATATTTGCAGAATTTCCTTACATGAGGTAGTTCAAGATTTGTGCTCCCTGGGATCCGTGAAACCCACCTTTACTGAAGCATTTCTTATTCTCTACAAAGAAAAACATATTTAAAATGTAGTGTACAGAACAAAGATTCACACTACATTAAACATTTCTATGTATTAAAGCATTTGTATCTGTTTTATTGCCAGCAAGCTAATAGCACCGCATAACCGTTTAGTTTCTGTCATTTAACACATTTAACATTAGATCGAAAACAAAATCATTTGATTCCACAATTAATCATAAATGTACATTTTTATGAATTAATATTAGTTGTACATTAAATGTGTATGAGTAATGGTGTTAAGTTTCAAACTCTGCTGTTGGTTTGGTGTACAAAGCTGACAACATTTTGAACACACAAATTTAATCAAAAACATTCTGCAAAATAATTGGTTACATTTATATATAGTAACTAGTGAACATGAAAGACATCATATGCAAAAAAATAAATAAATAACCATTTCACTGGATATTTACTATCTACTACTTTCCAAGCACAGTATATCTAATTGTTGAACATATCAATATAAAGACTTGTTTTGGATCAAACCTAAAATGGTATTAAAAATAATTATTTACAAATTTTCAGCATATCATTGAAAAGTATCCTTTTTAAGGAGTTGCAGCCACTTTCTGTTACTACATTAAGCTCTTGTGTCATACTGTACATTTATAGCAGGATTCTCCAACCGTGGTCCTGCAGAGCCCCAAATCCTCAGGTTTTATAAGTGTCTATGTCATCAGTGGCTAAAGATTTAGAACACCTGTTAATCTTGACTAATTGAACCAATAATTGGTGCAATTAAGTAACTGATTGAAAGCTTGATTGAAATGAAAATCAGAAGACCTTGTAGCTCTCCAGGACCAGGGTTGGAGACCCCTAATGTATACCATAATCTAGATTACATTATTGTTGTATCTTTTGAATTTGCATGCACATGATGCATAAGCCCATTTTTATAGACATTCTACCAGCGGTGTTGCTAGTGCACACATCGGCTGAGAACTTTAACCACATTTAAACACATTAGACATGTGCATTGCAAATTTGATTAAAGTAGTCAAGATAAAGGAAAAGGTAAAATAAACACCAGAATAAAAATATATTCTAAACCAAGCAAAATGATTGAGTGTGGTCAAAGTTTAAAAGTTTGAATTGATTCTGCGATTTGAAATATTTTTGAGATTGTGTCATGTCAGAGAATTTAAACCACCTAATTGGAGATTCAAATGTTTGCCTTGATTGCTGGGCCACTGATAGTTTACACTGATGGCGTATGTTTTAAATTCCTAGCCATTCCGCTGTATACCCAATAATTTATAATGAGCAACTTTGCCACCCTTCTGAATTCTGCCCTGTTTCATTAGTATTGGAATGGGAAATACTATCACATATAGCAAGGATTTAAAAGCAACCTTGATTCACAGCAGCTGTACAGTAAACTGGGCTGCCTCTTACTACTAGAAGACAGTTTTGCCGATCTAGTCTGTGTTACATACTCCATGCCTTTTTTAACACGATGATATGACGTTCGCAGGTAAAGTCAGCGCCAAAAGCAGAGAAAGGATCAGAAAACCCACATTTAAGACTTTAGAACTTCGGATTATAACAGCAGAAGTTGTGGCAAATAATGACAAAATAACATGGAGAAAATGAGCAAAGACAAGATACTGACTGCAGTTATTCTTTTGGTATCTGTAAAAGAGGTAGTGGATATAGACAATGTGTTGAGATGAGAAATTTGAGAAACTATTGAATTTAAGAAGGCCAGTCAAGGGGCATATTAGGCAATCATCCATAACTTCAAAATGCTTTATTAGAATGAATCAGAAGTTACATTTATGAGGTATAAAACACGACCCAGACTCCGATGCATACCAGTTTTAATGGTAACATGATGTTCATAGGAAACTATTAACACCATATTGATGGAAAATTAGCATTGCAGTAAATGCCCAAAACAGTGCTTTGCATTGAAATAATAAGTATGAATAACAGGAACATTGCATTACGGTAGTAACTGTAAGCACTTGGTCACAAGAGCAATGTTAATCCTTTCTCTTTTTTATTTTTTGGTTTAGGGATGGAAAACACAACGTACAAGGTAATTAGTTTTTTTTTTTCATCAAATAACGTTACATTTACACTAGCTTTTGAAACTACTGAAGCAGGATTTTTTTAATGTCGAGGCACACATTTCAATATATTCCTTCTTAGTTTATCCAGTGCTTACGTTCTTTTAAGACATTGAATTGTATTTTCTAGGCTATAAATTAATAACCAAGCAAGGGGTGTTCCCTTCACCTGGGTAAAAATTTCCATTAGTCTTTTGCAGTACATATACCTTTAAGAAATGTACCCTAGTGATACCACATTGATTCTTTTATATTAACTGAACTGCGTAGATTTACTTTTACTTTCCAGATGTGTTACTAAAGAGTATTGATAATGCCTTGAAGTTTCATGAAACTCAAATACAAATGATTTACTTTTTTTTCAAAATTGCAATAAGCAAAGCAAGGGGTGAACTACATACTGACGTCTTGACTGTCTTTTATTTAAGGAATCCGTTTTTGCAGATTCACATAATTTGCAGCCTTACATCTAACTTGATTGTTTTGAAAGTTGATTAGCAGCATGGTCTTTTTGCTTGCCTTAGTTTACTTCACTTCATCAAAACATGCATCAGTGACCTCATTATAATATCAACAAATTGTATGACTGTTGTTGACCAAAAAAAAAACAAAAAACTTTCTTTCCAGAAACAGATTATAACTGCAACAGAAACTTCCTTTCTGAAATGAGCGTTTACTGAAACACCTTGCGTACATGACAGGAAAGCCTGTGGTTTTAGGCCTATCACATTGAACCTCAGAGTATCTCGTTTTTTGACAAGGATTCTATTTCTGTCATTTTAGGTCAAGATGAAACATTGTATGAAAACGTGGCTGTTGTAAGTGTAAATTACCTTTCTCTTGTAGTACCCTTTTTTGACAAACAAGTGGGGAAACTATGCAAATGTGGATTTATTGAGTTGTTTAATTTAGGTTCAGTTACTTGGGAAATGTCTCAAATTGCATGTTAGAAAGACACCTATTATGCAGTGTATTTATACAAAAAACTATCAAGGCCTCTGCAGTATAACCCCCCTCCACCAGTTCTGCACACCTTTTTGAATGGCAAAGTGCAGACTGATGAACACATAGAAATAAGAAGTACAATTTTCCCAGAACATCAGTAAGATCAGGACACTAATAAGGAATCTTCCCATATGGAAAGTGCAGTTTGATTTGTTCTTGTGAAGGTTCTTCTGTATTGTGTTTCTGTGCAGATGTGCTCTTTAACTGCTAAAGGGTGGTCTCTAGATCAAAAGCTTGGCAGTCATGCATGAAGTAGAAATAATTTTAGACAGACCGCTGACTGGGGACCATGCTAATACATGCCTATTAAAAATATAACCCACTTATAAACCGCATACTAACAATAACAACATAATATAAAAGTATTAGATTTATAAAACATATGCTGTTGAATATAATAATTAAAGCTGGCATTAAAATAAAATACTTGTACAGCACAGATGATTCACATTTTTAAAATCAGCTATGAATCTAGTGCAATGTAACTGAAAATGAATTGCACCCTAAAGTTGAGGGAACACAAAGCCAATTTGTGGCTTGGAACTTGGTTTTGAGAGACTAGGTTTCAGGCCACTGCACGGCACACCAGGGGAGACTTGCGTCAAATTAGGTCTCTTCGTCTCCTGGAACCAGGCTCCAAGCCACTGTTCCTGAAAAGGTGACTTTGTGATCCCTCAGCTTAAGACAAAACAACAATGTTGGTTAAGTAGGTATACTTAAAAACAATTATAATAAGTCAATAAATGGAAACTTTTTGGGTAATTTTACTTGAAATGGAATAATCTTTTTTTTTTTTTTTTAAATGGATAAAAAATTCAACAGTACTCATTCACAACCAAGAACATTATCATTGGCTGGGATCCCCCCCTTTAGGCAATTTGTGTTTACATGTAGTATTCATTGAGGGAGAAAATTCTCTGTCCAAACAAAATGACCTAATTGATATTCAAATACAGGAGGGTATATTTAAATGTTTCTATCAGAGTTCCAATTTGGCCTTGTATAATTAGTGATATCGTACCGCTTTCTTAAACTGGGTTTCCACAAAGTTTTTAGGTCGTGTTGAAGAACCGCAAGTGCAGCCTGCCTCATTTGGCCACCAAATAAATATAATAAAGCAAAGGAAACAAAACAAAAATCCAGATATAGCATTACACAAATACAAAAAATAAAAGACAACCATTCCATAACAAAAGTGCTATTTGCTAAATATTTGAGTGTATATATATATATATATATATATATATATATATATATATATATATATATATATATAAAATAAACCTAATATACACGTACATATATAATATATATAGATGACACGTTTTCCTACAGAAGCATAGCTTCAGCAGTTCTGAGCCTTATAGTAGTCCATGAATGGAGATGAACTCCAGCACTTTAAGTTAATGATATAAAAATAATCCAGTCAATGTTTAGTACAGTACATTTTCAAAATTCTGGTAGTAAATCTACAATAGGCTACTCTATTCGCCTACATTTCCGAATACATAATATTCTTATAATAATACTAATAATACAAGGCCCTCTTATGTATACTGTATAAATATATATGCACACTCAAAAAAGGTTTAGTAAATGGATAGTGCAAAGCCCTCTTATGGAATGTTGGTATTTACATTTTTTTTTTTTTTTTTTTGGTATCTGTGTCACGATATGTCTGGGCTTTGTTTCGTTTCCTTTACTTTTTTAATTTCATTTTTGGTGGACAAACAAGGCGGGCTGCTGGGTCTTCAACACAACCTAAACACTTCTTGTAAACCCTGGTTAAGAAACATTTAAATATACCCTGCTATTATTTAATATGAATCAGGTCACTTGAATTTTGGAGGAGAATTTCTCTCCCTAAAAGAATACTACAAGTAAACCCAAATTGCCCAAAAGGTACTACCAAAATAGCATGCCAAAAAGGTGAGACTTGTATTTATTTTTGCAAGTAAACCAAGCCATTGTCAGTTGAATGTCTGAGTGTGAAATGGAAGAGAATACCTTACATCCGGTGCAGTGCAAGGATCTCTTATGGAAGATGTTCGTCACCGGATGAAATGGTGGTTAACTAAGTGTCAAAGGAAACACTGACAATTGCAACAGATGTTTCTGTTTCTGTTTAACGACACAGAGCAACAGCAACAGCAAAGCAATCACGGGAACTCTTTAACCTAGTGCAATATTGTTATTATGTGTAAATGAAGACATGCATTCATTTTTTGTTTTTCCTCTTTAAACTGAAAGGGGAAGACACCTGTGAACGAGGATGTTTTGTACGCCGTCATTGACCATGGAGACCCAGCAAATTCTATAAAGAGAGTGGAGATGAGTGATAACTGTGACTATGCAGTTGTCAGTCTAACATCTGCCAAAAAAAGAAAAAACTATTGAAGAGTGTAATGAAGATTATGTTCAAATGTATTAAATCTAGAATCTTAATATTGCAAGTTTGTAAAGTATTTTACTATGATGAAAAGATGACTAATATACTATAATATTCAACACTTGAATGCAATAGATTTGTAAATAGGCCTATATCTAAAATTGTATTTCATTATCTGGAAAAATCTGTTGTTTACTACTGTGCTATCTCAGCAAAACAGTATGTTCAGTTTGCGGCTCTCTGTTTAGTTTTTACAGGCCAGTAGGAGTAGACCGTGCAGTTAACGTGGTGCACCATAATCTGAGACTGGAGAAAATGTTGTGTCACATGTTTCAACTTTCCAGAGACTGTATACTGATGTTTTACACAGCCAAAACAGTTTACTGTATATATATATATATATATATATATATATATATATATATATATATATATATATATATATTCATGCATTTAAAGAAGTAAATTCTGTTTTTCTGCACCTTCTTGTGCCTTGGATTTTTTTCCATACACCAGTAATGTGTGTAAAACTATATAATGTTAACTAACTATAAAATGCTATAAATGCTAACTATATAATGTTAACTAGCTAGTATTATAAGCTATTAAATAATACTTAATAACCCCTGAATTTGCTTCTTTAAATATATATATATATATATATATATATATATATATATATATATATATATATATATATATATAATTTATTATCCTATATATGTGTTCTATCTCTGCACTCACTGATATTTGATAAGTATGTTCAGTATATTTTACATTGGGGTCTGTCTTTGGATATGTAAATATGTCATTTTAGCTACATTATGCTTAAGTATGGCTGCTAATTTTGCTGTTTTATTAAAGGTACAGGGCAAGTCCAAAGGCAATGAAGACATAGACAAGCACTTACTATAGATATGGTTACTGGTTTTATTACACATGTTGTAGTTCCCCAAATAGTTGCTAACTCCCTTCATACATACAGGTACAGTGGATTGGCATAGAGCTATTAGCTAATGATTCCCTATGAGCTCTGCATGCAGCCTACATATTTTACTGCCACTCTTCATCTCGTTAGGCAAGATTACCCATCTTAAAGTTACAATGCTTTTAAATTGAAAGAAATCATGACACATTATAGCATATTAGGTACTGTATGGGGAAGAGAATAAAAACCCTTCCTTTATATACACATGCTTATTTATATATACAGTATTTTTTAACGTGCCACAAGAACATTAGAATAATGGTATTTTAGGACCTTTGTCAGTTCGTAATCTCCCACCTACTGAGTTAGTATTTGTCATTGAACAGCAAAAACTCTTTTTAAAAGTGGAATGGGCTAGATATCCAAATCACCATTAGTGTTGTCTTTGTCTAAAGAGAAAAAAAACACAATTTATAATTCTAAAAGAAATGAGAAATACTACTCACAAGCCACAAAACTAAGACTTGGTCATTTCTAAGTTGGTAACTTAATTAGGGGCATTTTAACTATCTGAAAAACAACCTGCTTATGACATTTTTAACTAAATAGCTTTAAGAATCTAGCCCAGTGTTAGCAGTCATGCTGGTGTGTTAGCTCTCCAGCCAGGGTGACTAAAAATAGAACTAATTTGAAAGTCAGCAGTCAGAGAAGACTGGCTGCTTGTCTATATTTATCCCACACGTTTAGTCAAACATCCTCATTGTGACCAGTTAGCAACATTAGTTCCTCGAGAAGATACAGACAAATGCAGCATAAGTAGTTCTACACCTTCTTAGAAAAACTGAAAATGTGTTTGTTGCAGCCATCTGTTTCTTACAATCTTACTCAAGCTATGGGTCAATTTTCCTATAAAAATCAATATTACTCAATAGATATGTGTCCACTGGTGGAGTTGTACTGTCTTGTTCTAAACGTTGAGGTTTTGAATATGTAAAAAGTATACTGGGCAGGAGATAATACAATGTGCAAATTAGGGTGGGGGTTGACCTTTGATTAAGATCAGTGCATTTGCATATTGTTTTTTCTGTCACAGCTCCCTAACAGTTATTTTAGGTGTATTAACCAAATTGTTAGTTACATTTATTCTTATCATTGACCACGCCACAGTTTGGACTATGGGAGTAGGGAGTAGTATTTTGTAATGATCTAAATATGACCACTCACATCAAACTGTACTTACGCATTTCTGATTCAAGTTTAAAACATGATGGCCTTCTTTTCTTCACCATCTCTATAAGCTAGCAGTGCAATTGTGTATATTGGGCCCTATTCACAAAGCTTTAAGTTGTTATAAGAACTTTACAATTTGGTATTTAGTACACTGTTTTTGAAGTGAGTCACTTAGCAGACACATTTATCCAAAGCGACTTGCAGAGACTAGGGGGTGAACTATGCATCACAACTGCTGCTGCAAAGTCACTTACAATAGGACCTCAGTTATGTTTTTTGTTCAGAGATTGAGCTGGGAACCTCCTGGTAACAAGCCCCTTTCTTTAACCACTGCACCACCAAGCCTCCTAAAGCAGATGGCACAGTTTCTATTACCTCTATGGGAACATGGTGGTGATATGTAGTATATTATAATAATAATAAAACACAATTTCAGGGTCAAGTTATTCTTTATAAAGTCTGAGAATGAGGAAAGGCCATTCGGTCCATCAAAGCCTGTCCCTTCTTAGCACACCATTTTCCCCTACTGGGCGGAACTAATGTAAAAGCACCGAATCTAGTCTTTTTGTACATGTTCCCAGTGTTTTAGATCATACTACTTCACCTGGTAGGCTATTCCATGCATTTATAAGTTATAAATTGGTAAATTGCACTGAGATCCATCTTGCCCCTACATTTGCATTTTAAACATCTAAGGAAAATCTCTAAGTAACCAACCAGCCAGTATTGAAATAACCAGCCACTTATCCACCAAAGTCAGCAGTGGTATTGGCATCACCAACTGCTTGTTCAACATTTATAATTCATATTTTTTAACTGTGTTTGGTAGCTTTATATAGCAGTTTTAATTATATAATAAAGCATGATAACATAACATTGTGAGAAGTTAGCACAGTGTGGTCAGATAAGTGCACACAAGCACTGGAAATCCCCTTCATACAGTTTAAATTAGAGAAAACATGTCCTGAATGTCTTTTAATGTGTTCTAAGAGGAGGAGAGAGGGGTTTCCAGTTAAGTGAACACTGTGAGGGTGAGCACAGAGATTTGCAGCTCTAAAGAAGAGTATATCTCTGTGTTTTTGAGGTCATCTCTTAGAAACGGAAGAGAGCAAAACCAGTCCCGGCAGGTTTCCGCTGTGTGAGAGCGCAGTTTGTGTGCAGCTGTTATAAATCCGTCATTTCAACTGCTTGTAGGCTGCTCTTGATTTCTCCATTCTATACGTGGCTGTTAATTACAATACACTACCCCTGTGCAATATCAGTATCCTCCATATGTGGTCCCTGGACAAGAAAAATTATACATGTTTGTCAAGCATTTTACCAATGGAAAGGGGACAGGTTCTAAAAATAAGGAAGGATTGATAACATGGATATTGGCATGGGTGTTGATGAATGTGATTGAACTTGTACAGTATTGTTTCGTTAGTCCAGTAAAAGGTATCACATATCCTTCTCTTTATCTAACTTGTACAGTGGCATACTTTGCATCACCTATATTATATTAATAACCTATTAGTTGATTATGTGCACAATGGCTTTACTGCACAATGCACTACCTATGGGTTTCAGTACAAAGTGCAACACTAATATGCTTCCTCACCTCATTTCAGAAAATCACTCACGCTATCTTTTACTGCAAAATTTTGAATCTAATGGTATCTTGCCACAAACTCAGATCTTTTGTATTTGCAATCTATTTCTAAATTGACATTAATAACTTACTTTGAAAATCATACTGGCATTTTAATCCAGTGCTGAGGTGCTTTATATGCATATGAGTCTTTGTGAACCGTAGTTACTGGAGGCTACTTTTACAGTCTGTGGGGCAAAATGTGATTACCAGTCATGTTGCTTTACATTTTGTTATTTTTTTATTACCGTTTCTTTATTAATGCACACTAAACACAAAATAATGTAATATAGATACCTACTTGGGGTCAACTTGATTTGTATTTTAAGAGAAATACGATGATGCACACAATATATATCAGAAAAAACCCTATGAGGGCAAAAAGTACAATCCATTGCGACTCCTTTGATGAACCTGGCTCTGAAAGAACAGATTGAAATCCATTAATACAAGCTAAGCTGAAAAATCTTAATGCTCTGAATATTTTATGTGACAAATGGAACAGTATTATGGAAAGAAAACAGCTGACCACCTGGTCTGAAAAGTAAAACAAATGGTGATGTAATTACAGGCACAGTAAATGGATATGAGTTCATACAGAAGCGTTTCTGAAGGGATCACTGTTATGTACTCTGGGTACCACCATCCACCCCCTTCCACTTTAAATACTACCTTTTAGTAACAAAGTGTTGGTAAAGTGTAAATACATTAGGTAATGTATTTTGAAAAGTTACTAAATTATGTTACTTAAATTTCATTGGGATTTAATTAAACCTAAAAGGTTAATGATGTGGTTCAACTGAAAGACCTTTTGATTTTAAAACTAAGGAATATTGTAATTGTGATTGTTTTAGTAGGTGAAGTCTGAGTATCTCTATAATACATATCATCTATTTTATATTGTCTTTTCATTAGAGAAATTCCATCTTTATTAGGTTTGCAAAAAAGTTATCAAAAAAAAAATTATATATATATATATATATATATATATATATATATATATATATATATATATATATATACACTACTGGTCAAAAGTTTTAGAACACCTCAATTTTTCCTGTTTTTATTGAATGTCTCAATGTACTCTGAAATTAAAGCATAGAACAAATAAACAATTGGAGATAAAAAACAAATCATGGAATCGTTTTGTTTAACAAAATTTAATCTAAATTTTTGACTCATCAAAGTAGCCACCTTTTGCAGATATAACAGCCGAACACACTCGTGGCATTCTTTCTACAATGGAAATCAAATATTGTTCGGAAAGTTCTTCCCAACACTGTTGCAGAAGTTCCCACAAATGTGTTGCACTTGTAGGTTGCTTTGCTTTCACCCTTCTGTCCAGTTCATCCCAAACCAGCTCGATGGGGTTTAAGTCTGGAGACTGTGCTGGCCATTCCATGATTTGAAGCCTACCGTCTTGTTCTTTTCTTCTAAGGTAGTTCTGACATAGCCTGGAGGTATGTTTTGGGTCATTATCTTGCTGTAGGATGAACCCTGACCAACTAGTCGTATACCAGAGGGTATTGCATGGCGCTACAAAATGCTGTGGTAGCCGTTTTGGTTCAGGGTGCCACTCACTCTGTGCAAGTCGCCGACTCTGGATCCAGCAAAAGAGCCCCAGACCATCACACTTCCTCCTCCATGTTTGACAGTTGGTGTCACACACCGAGGAACCATCCTTTCGCCTACTCGACGGCGTACAAAAACCCTGCGTGATGAACCGAAGATTTCAAATTTTGATTCATCGGTCCATAAGACCTTCTTCCAGTCTTCAGTAGTCCACTGGCGGTGCTTCATGGCCCAGGCAAGCCTCTTTTTCTTATTTTGCCATCTTAGCAATGGCTTTCTTACTGCCACTCGACCTGTCAAACCTGCAGCTCGAAGTCTTCTCTTCACTGAGACTTGCTTACTTCGACCAGTGTTAAGCTGCGCTTGAAGCTGTTGTCCTGTGAGCCGCCTATCACGCAAGCTGTTGACTCTCAGAAACTTGTCTTCTGATTCTGTTGTGGCTTTGGGTCTGCCAGACCTCTTCCTGTCAGAGTTTCCTCCAGTTTCCAAGTGCCTTTTGATGGTGTAGGAAACTGTACTCACTGACACCTTGGCTTTCTTTGCAATTTCTCTAAATGAAAGACCTACACTTTTAAGGGTTATAATGGTCTGTCTGTCTTCCTTTGTTAAAAAGGCCTTTTTGTATAACTCTGAAATGTACATTATTTTTCAGTTTTTGGTAACCTAAATTTTTTTTTTTTAACCTCTGGCAGTTTACCGCTTACCTTTGTACCATTTCAGGTTATTCACTGGACTTGAACTGCTTAAATTTCAATAAAAACTGGAAAAATGGGGGTGTTCTAAAACTTTTGACCGGTAGTGTATGTGTATATATATATATATATATATATATATATATATATATATATATATATATATATATATATATATATATATATGATGGTGATTATAATAATTAATACACTTTATTTTAAAATGTAAAGCATATTTAATAAACAGTAGTAAACATACCTGTGTCTCTTGGAATAGTGTAAGTTTGTGATTCATTCCAATATGGATGACTGACTATGCAGGTGACATTCCCCATAGATGTATTGTAAGGTATGATACGCCTGCTTTCCACTGTAAAGGTACGATTCCGGTTGTAAGTGATCTTGTCGGTTACATTTTCATCTGATGACCATGATATTCTTGCATTTGGTCTCCCATTGGAAGCTTCACACACAGCCACGTAATGATTGCCAGTGGTAGAATATTTAATTCTTCCACTTATCTCTGGTTGAACTGGAAAAAGAATGCATTTAACCATTAAAACATGATTTTAGTTTAATATTTTGTTTGACATACTATATCATGGCATTGATAGCAACAACTCAAGTTTCCTTATTTCTACTTTGAGAAGTACATTTGTGTTTGTGAATTTTTTATTGTTTTTAGCATATAAATACTTTTGAAATTGAACAACAGAAACAGCCCTTACATGACTTGGACAATAACATGTACAACCATCGGGCACCCCAATTGTCTAAATCCACCCGCAGTCCCAGTGTATTGAATAAGCTTTGTTCAATTGTCATTTGCTTTATCTATCCAGGTGTCCTCTGAGTTATGCTGTTAGTAGAGCTCTGTGAAATGTTATTCTTACCTATGGCAGATACATTAAACAATATTTTGTGGCTCCCACGTTGGAAAGCTGTCTCACATGTGTAAATCCCTTCATATGTATATTTAAATGGAGGTATGTGCAGCTGTGATCTTCCTTCATTTGTATTGATAATGGTTCTTCCATCATTACAAGTATTGACAGCAGGATCACTATTGCTGTTTGCAATTCTGCACTTCATTTCGTCCGTGTTCGTTAACTCCCAGGTATCAAACAGCATTGTGCTCCATGTGCGATTTGTGCAGCTCAGCTTAATCTCCTCACCCAGCTTAATGCTGATGAACTTCTCTTCATCTAGGGAAATTAAAAGGAAATTACTAATAACATTATAAAATCAAATAATGGTCAGATAATGTTGATGGAAGTTGTCTCACTCCATTCTCTTCCAGCAGTATACTGTAACAATAAAGCCTTTATTTAAAGACCGCTCAAGCCACTGTTACACATTGATCAACTTGAAAGTTTTACACAAAATCTAAATCAGAATTGCACAGTGCAATCATATTTTATTAAACTAAATACTATCCTTACCTTCAGTTTGGTTTCATGCAGCACATACATTATCAAGTATTGTGGCACACTGTGCTGGAGGGTAGTGTATTTAAGTCTCAGTAAGAACCTGTGCTTTATCAATTATCACAAGTTATACTGCCTATTTACAGAGAATTTGGAATGAATAATAACAGGAATTAAAATTATGGGACTGAAATATCTGGGGCATATGATAACCAACATAAAGTGAAGGACCTGTTTAATATAATGCAGGATCCAAATCATAAACTTTCTGTTTTGGTATTAAACACAAAAGGTTTACATAAAAATACTAGAGGAGAAATGACATGAGTTAACCAGTATACCATACATTCACAACATTAAAGAATACTTTAAGTAAAAATTAATAAACGGAAGCAAGGATGTAAGAAACAAAGTGATTCTTTCAATAGTAATTTTAGCATACTATTATGTTTATTTTTTCAGTTTGAACTTAGTAGCATCAATAATGGCAAGTATAATTCTAATATCGGTCTGCTCAGGATTGATGCTTTATTCAGTAATTATTTTATCACTTTTTTGAATTATATAAAAATCTCTTTTTACTTTAATGAACAATTACCAAAATAATCCAGTGGTTTTGTTGAAGTTGAAGAGCTTGGAGTCACACGAAAGGCGAGTGAAGAACCCAGTCTAGTTTCTAAAGAAGAAATGGGTTAAAAGGTTTCATTTCTGACAAGAAATAGTAGTGCAATGTTACAAAGTGAAGCAAATACACAGAAAAAAAATGAGTTGGTTCAGTTTGATATGAATAAGGTTAGTTTGGTTAATGGTCATGACATTAACATCAGTTGCATTAAGAGTCTCCCCTTGGGTGCTTTTTTCAGTATTTATAATATATTTTAGCTCAGTTTTTATAAGAAACACACTTTTACTCCTTTAAAAAACAATAGTGCCTGTCACAGATGTTAGTCACTTGTGATGTTTCCCGTGTGCACTGTATATTTGACTTGACTGAGCTTAGTTTTCAGTAAACTAAATTATGTATTTTTTTTCAAATACAGTAGGGCCTACATGTAGAGGAAGTGTAAAAACACTCAATTATTTATTGACTAATTAAAGTATGATTTTTCACTCAACATTATTTGATATATTAAGTTTTTCAAATGAATATGTTAATTTCTCTTACCTTGAGTCTGCGTTATCCACAGCAACACAAATGTTGTACTGACAGCTTTATTCACGTACATTTTATCACACTAGCCCTGCTTAATTCATTTTAGATTGTACTGTTGACAGTGAAGGTAGGAATCTATTGTGAAGCGTTCTAACATCCGTTGTAAGGCTGTGGTTTTTAATTTCATCACCCTCTGCACAACTAGTTTACATTATACCCTTTTTTTAAACGTAGGAAGCAAAGACCCTGTTGCCTTTTCCTGGCAGAGATTTTAAACTAAAACAATGACAATAGCCAGGGTACTGAATGTGAATTCTAAGAACTTTGTCTTATGTTTTCCATATGACGTAAAGTGGTTGAAGTTGAAAAATAGCCATTATATTAAGCCTTCATAAAACATGGTTTATAACACGTGTTTTTATTTGTTTAGCGTCATAAAATATACATTAATTACATTTGAGACATCTGTGTATTGCAATTGAAATGTTTTATTTGAATGTAATTACTGAACAACTGTAACACAATTTCCATTTAAATGCATATTGAATTTATGTGATACAATCAATTAAACATATTCAACACTTACTCATATTACCAACCCTTTGTCTGTAATAACGTTCTTTCATGTTAGGTTCAGTGGTAAAATGCAAACGTGTTTATAATTAGCTTACATTAACTCAATCCAATTTGACTCCCTATCTGTTTACATTTGAATGAATGGAACACATATCAGTTCCTTGAAATTCTACTATGATTGTGATAAGAAGGTACTGCATACTGAACGCTGCAGGTAACGTTACAATGCAATACTCAATAGAAATTCACAAATACAATAATGCATTAAACACTGCAGCGCTGCTCTGTGCAATTGCAACAACATGTTTCAGAAAAGTATTTTTGAACAACAAACAATGCTTCTGAAGTGAGGCTTTTCAAGGCATCAGTAATTACACAGCCCTTCTAAAAGCATAGCAGAGTGTGATAAAGCACAGTGAGAGCATGGTAAAGCATGGGTAAGGATTGTATAGAATAGGGAGGTATATAATAAGCATGGGAAACATGGTAAAACTGCAAAAATACCATGGTCAACTTTTATAAGATAAGGCCTTTAAATTGTTCCTCTATTCTTGTGCCTAAACATAGATGTACATTTTACTAAATGTGTTTCTAACTGCTGTACTGTACATGATTTTTACAACAGTAATAGTAAAACACTTAGTGATTATATATCTTCAGTTCCCAGCCTTCACTAGTGTCCATTAGATGGCAGCATCACACACTTACAGAACCACCTATTTGCAGATATCTTTAGCTCCTGATTTTAGGTATTCAAAAGAATTCATCATTTATTCAATAGTATTTCTTTCTGTATGTGTTGCATTTATTTCTTTATTTTAGATTTTCAAGACAATTTAAAAACTGGAATTTGGGTCGCAACACCTATTTAACAAGCAGAGGCAGGATGTGAACCAAAGACTGCACCGCAGTCCCCAAGAGAGCCTTTTTATCCCTCTTTATACACAAGAGTCAAGCTCATTTACATGATCGGTTAAACAGCAGATTTAAATAGTAGAAAGACAGGGTTAGGAGCTGAGTCATACAAGATTATAACTGTCCAGCAACCCAGAAATCCAACGTTATGTTACATCATTTTAAACAGGGAAATAAAACAATTTAACTTGAAAGGAGACAGATTTACAGTAAAATCTGAAAATCTGGCACCATGGTACATTCAATTGTGTGTGGCAATAATAAGAGAATGTTTGGATCTTGTTCCCAAGGTGTAGATCAGAACTGGATCACCCTAAAAGGACCACACACGAATCTTTTATTAAGACAGAATAAGTAGAGACAGTAGTTAAAGCATTAAGCAATATATTCAAATTTATAAAATCAGCTAATAATCAATGTAATAAAAATACTTGTTGAAGATGTGACCAAGTAAATCAATACAACTTTCAATTAAGGACAGAAGCCCGGAAACAATATGTAGTTCACTAAAATTTTAAAAAGAATATTCATTAAATGATCATCTAAAGCGAATACATAAGCACCGATTCATCAAGTTAGAAAAGCAAGATAGGACAACACAGCTGAAACTGTTTAACTCCTTTAGATCTAGCTGTGCCCTGCAGCGAGTCACTAAGACCCTCTCCACACTGTCTTATTAATTCATCAATAGCACTTCAGCATTCAGTACAGTAATGATACTTCTACTAGAGCAGCAATTCAGTATTCACTTGTGATAAACGTATAACTCTGATTACACACAAGTTAGTTAATCACACTCCAGGAAAGGTGGACAATTGTGTTTCAAGATGGAGGTGTTTTGAATGCTATAGCAATCCTTTATGTAGTCTGTTATAGTCTTTTACATTTTAAACGCAGTATTAGTATAGTAGTATTTTAATAATGATCTATTTAAAATTGGCTCTGTGAAAACAAGTCAAGCAAGCCGAGACAGGTATTTCTTTTGACTTCAGTGATGAGTTGTGTTAGTTATGCACTTCTGTCCTTGGTGTTTTTCTGCACCATGCTGTGGATATCAAGGAACACAAGGGAAAATGTAATTTAAAAAACAGGTTATTTGATAAGTGTCAAATAAATCTCTTTTATAGCCTCTGAGTGCAATTTTTAATCTGTTTATTACTTAATGAATTAAATAGTAAAACAACATGTTAGTGTGAGATATGAGAGCCAAGCTAGATGCATGGCATGACAATTCGTATATAATAACTGCTTTGCTAAATGTTACTCTATTTCAATGTTTTGGTCAGATATCACAATAGATAAACGGTACAACAGGAAGTGTTTGGAAGCGTCTTTCGCGTTAGAGATAATTCAAAGCTTTACAAAAACAAAAATGATTAAATCTGAAACATAACAAGATAAAATATTTGGTTTTGTTTCGAAATGAGCAACACAACGACAATAAAAACTAAGTAACATGATGAGCGGACAAGAAGATCAATCCAACTGAAGTTGGCATGCCCTGAAAAAAAAAGGAATCTTGTACAAAAACAAATGTTAGCACTTGATTACTACACTATAGTTAGCATTTGATTACTACACTATAGTTAGCATTTGATTACTACACTATAGTTAGCATTTGATTACTACACTATAGTTAGCATTTGATTACTACACTATAGTTAGCATTTGATTACTACACTATAGTTAGCATTTGATTACTACACTATAGTTAGCATTTGATTACTACACTATAGTTAGCATTTGATTACTACACTATAGTTACAATGCACCAGTCCTAGACACTGTTCCTTGGATTGGCTGTGTTCATTGGTGCCTTTTATTCTGAATATGGTTAGGTAGCTATAAGTTATGGGGGTTCCTCTCAATTAAAAGTCCTTTCTTATGAGTTCAAGCCTCTAGGTTTTAAAACTAAGGAACTGAGACTGTTTCAGTTGAAGGTGAAGTCTGAGCGTGTCTCCAATAGATATTGCAAATGTATCATTTTCAAATTCACTGTTTCAGAGGGGAGGAAATTACTGGTGCACACCTCTGGTGGTCATTGTTATGCTAGCCTCATTCATTTTAAAGCTTGGAGTAGAAAAAGGTCAAAGTATACAGATAAATCCATAAATATTCAGAAGGTTAGATATCCCTTTATGGTACAGATGGAAATGTGTCAGTAATAGGCTATTTATTTTAAATTAACAAAATGTGTTTTAATATAGTGTACTGTACATACATCGTGTCAATACATTATTAGCGGGTGTTTTATCACTTACCTGACTCTGCAGGAGGCTCAGTTCCATTATCAATAATGGATACATTAAACTGCACTATGTCCATTCCACCATTGTAGCTGAGTTACATGTATAATTCCCTTCATCAACATTATTAAAATGTGATACATGAAGAAATGGTCTGTTTTCTCTTGCATTTTTAATTGTTATTCTGTCTTCACAAGTGCTGTTTGCATCAGTCAAATCAAACTTAAAAGCAACCTGACAGCGCAATTTGTGTTCCTTATCTTCCATGTTTCAAACATGATTTCACTCCACTTTCGATTAGTGCAGTGCAGAGAAACATCCTTCCCCAACTCAGTGGTTACCACTTGAATGTGTAAAAGAAAAGGAAACCCCATATTCAGTTTCATCACATGCAGGTGTTCAGAATTGGCAATGAATGCATTTTGTGACATACAGGAAAGGAGTTTTCTGTGAACATAACCAGTTATTTGTAAACTGTTTTGTAAACAAACCAATTATATTTGTTATATGACTTAATAACTCTTTAATCACCTTGTGTGTGCAATATATGTTGTTTCTCAATACCCAGAGTACATTTCCTCAATTCTTTGTTTTTGCACTCTGGTTATGCTACACAATTGTATAAAAAATTATCCCTAAAAAAAAAAAGAAGTAAATTCACAGACAAATGCATTTACTATGTCAATGTTGAAATTATTTTACTTTCACAAACTTTAAAATAAAAAAAATTACAACTCATTTTATCTGTGAAACTAGCATATGAGTATCCATTAGATTTACAGCATTGATATGATTGTGATTAGTCTAGAGCAGACCCAGTTCAGTCTCATTGCACTTTAACCAACAGGGCCACGACCAAGATTTCAAACATATTTAAGGCCCAATTTTAATGACAGAGCAAACCTCTAAAGGTAGGGCAAAAAGCGCTTGTCCCTGATTTTGATAAACAATCTCGGAACAAACAGGAGCAAACTACCTTTGCCCAGTAATGCGACTTTGGTAACATGCTTTGCCACGTTCTTTTCCGTCTGCGTTAGTGCTAGTGGTCAGCAGAACTGTCTGGATGTGGCCTTATTTACATGTTAGCTTTGAGCTATTTCGATGAAAGCGCAAACAGGGCCGACTGTGTCTCAAACTAAGCAGGTAAGGGAGGTTTATTTGAAATGCAGTTTATTTTTAAACTAAAATAAACAATAAATAATGTAGCTGTGCTACCTGTAATGGAATGTGCCTGCTTTAACTTTAGGGCTGCTCATAAAATGTACTGTTTCCTTTATTGTGCCTCTAATAGTGTTAAACATGACAGTATTTCATCGGGTGATTCATAAAAGCCATTTACCGACAGAAAACATCACTCATCACAACAAATGAATAACATGCCCTTGGAAACCAATTTTCTCTTTAACACATTATTCATCTGATTCATAAAGCTGTATGCTGCCGTTAATTGACCCTTACTGGCATTACCATGTGCTGCAGACCAGGCGGAGAATAAGATGTGTCTTAATGGTCTAATACAGGGGTGTCAAACTCCAGTCCTTGAGGGCCGCAGGGTCTGCTGGTTTTCATTCCAATTTAAGATCTCAATTAACATAATTGATCAAATTATTTGTTGAATTTATTTAATATTTTTCAATGTCTTTTACAGTTGATGGTTTTAAAAATGCACTTGATTCAAGGTACACTACCTATGAAACATTTTGAGGCCTGAAGAGAAGTGTTAAATGTGTTCAGTTAATCAAATAATTAGACCAATTAAGTAACTGGGAGCTCGGGTGGAACGAAAGCCAGAAGACACTGCGGCCCTCCAGGAAATGAGTTTGACACCCCTGGTCTAATTTAATAGCATAATTTCTGTGTTTAGGAACATGTACATACACCAGTAGTAATAATAAAATGTATCTATAATTATCCAATAATTAGGAAAAGTAAGAATTTTGTTATTTGTAACACATACATTAAATTGCATTTTTAACATCAGAACAGGGTAAGCTACTTACTGGTTGGAAAACATATAAATCAGGTTTGTAGCTTAGTCACTGCTCTAAGTGGAGAAAATGCCAGGCTTCCATGTGCTTATGTGGTCTGTGCATCAAGAGGAGGAAGATACCTTGGATGATGATCCTCCCAGAAGAGAAGAGCCTGCAGTTTTTTTTTTGTTTTTTTTTAAATCTGGCATTCATCTTGCCAACACGTCTGTCTGTCTATGATCTCCCTTTTTACAGTACAAACCACATTAACCCGATCAGCTATCTCCTTTCATATTTTTTCAGACACAGAACCTTGTATTTCCAAACAGCCTATCTGGCTGATCTTTGTTTGCATTCTTGAGACTACCGATTATTATCCTGCAATGCAAAAGCTAGCCTATAGCCCATTATACTTCAATATGCTTCTAAAGATGTACATATCTGGGGTAGATGCTTCAATTAAGAAATTAGAAAATACATGTTTTCTTCCTTTCTGTTGTTGTGACTCTTAGAGCAGGTGCGACTCCAGACCCTTCTTTTATTACAATCAAAGTGGATCTGCTTCGTGGAAATGGATCCACTTCAGTTCTCTACCAAAAGGCAAAATAAATCTGCTTTAAATCTCTCCTATTTTCCAAATGCTTAAATTGCAGGAATTGTTTGATTTGATGCTGTGTAAAAGAAGCTGCAAACTGCAAAGCTGCACAATTCTCACAGATTCTCAAAACACACACAGCGCCTTAGGGTTAGATTTAATCTACCTATGAACTAACATATTTCACGAAATATATTGAGGAACAAGTATGTACTTGGGGGATAACTAATGCAGTATGTTAGAGTAGGCTAATTATAAGACACTTTTTTACAGTATGTAACTGTGGCAAAGTGGCTGCTGTGGAAACAGGTGCAGAGGTGATGCAGTGTTTATATAAATCCCGGTCTGGTGACCAAACAATAATCCTCCGGCAATACACACCAATGTGTAAAGCTCGGCAGGAAATGATAATAATGGTTTACAAAAACCCAATAAATAATAACACGTTATTAACCCCACAATAATACTAAACACAATCACCAGCCCGGGTGCGTGCAGTAGTGCTCGAGGTTGGTGAAAACAAATAAACAGTGACTGTGGTGTTGTTGTTCTGGGTAGTGCTGGCCCAAGGCGACAGCTCCGGAGACATGTTAGCCATCTAGTGAATTCACAAAACAAAAGACAATTACTAACAGTGCTACAAACAAACAAAACACTCACAAACTCTTGTTGCTGCTAAGTATGCTATTAATTAATAGTTTATGTTAACTTTCTAACGAGTATCTAATTATTCTCGCTTTGTATTAAACCGTGCAAATGCTGCAGCCACAAGTTGTGGTTTGCATCTTACAATACACCCAAACTAAGGGTTCAAGCGCTACAGCAATGTGGCAGGAAGAGGAAACTAAAGAATAATATTTAGGCGATCGGGCCCGTCAATGAAGGTTCTACCTTGTGGTATAACTTGCATCATTATGAAATTCTGATCTGTCAACTTTGTAACTTGTATGTAAAATACAAAAGACCCACCAGCAATGAGCCCACTATCAGGCATCCATCAAAATTATATCTGCTGTCTTACCCACCATAAATACAATGACTTGTAAGAGGGAGATGCAACTTTACAAAGCACTTGTCAGGAATGATATTTGCAGACTGTAACAAATAAAACGTGGGGTTTACTAATCACTTCAAATATATTCCCAGTTCTCAATTTTGGTTCCTTAGTTGTTTTCACGTTTTTATTCATGGTTCCTAATTTAATCATTATGAATCCAGTAGTTGTAATCACTATTTGCATTGCTTCTTAAAGGTGTAGTATCCTATAGGATTGATTTTTTTAACACATTAAACAGCTTTTCAATAAAGTTAGCAGTATAATATAATATAAAAAGACAATTACTAACAGTGCTACAAACAAACAAAACTCACAAACTCTTTTCAATACAATTCAAAGGGAATCTCTCCCGGTCCTTCCAGTCAGTTCCGTATCTGGCACTGAAACCAAGCAAGGAAAAGATTTACTCTGTCCCCTTTATGCTATCATGCATGACCCCTTGGTAAACGATTGCAGCTTTCTCTACTGTCTGCAGCTGCTACATAGTTTCCCTTCCGGGTCAATGTGTTCCTGCAACAGATCAATACGTTCCTGCAACAGAGTCTCGCCTTCTTCCAGACTGACCGACTTACCGGCCTGGGGAAAGAACTGTCAGGCCTGCCTGTCCAAAGCATTTAAAGCTTGCAAATGACATCAACAACCTCTCTGTTTGAAAAAAATCCCTTAAAAGATTTTTTCTAGTCTCATATTTTCTTCATTTTCATAGTTTGAAATGTACTTAAGACCTACATTAATTCTCAAATGATATTATTGAGTTATGATAGATATAGAGCAGATCACCATTAAAAAACTTTCCTTCAATGTCTGTGTCATTTTGGGGAACACAGTCATCATTAGTCTTGTAGCCAACATTAAACCTATAAGTATTATTGCATTAACTGATCAATAATTATATTATTTTATATACAGTTTGGACATGAAAAACAGAAACCGGGTCATTGTAATGATTTTAAAAGCATTTATATAGCTATTTGGGTCCTAGTTCTTCCACAGAGTAGATTCTCACCCATATCGTTATATGTTAAGTGCAACTCCAAATCTACTCAAGTCTGTTTTATAGGCAGCTTATTTTTATTGAATGTGACCATATCATTACTACAGTAATGATCTAGTGTTTCTTGAGACCTGAGCAAGTCTCACATGTCTTTAAAAATAATATCTTTTTAGGCGGCCACAATTGCATGAGCTAACAGGAAACCAAACTAAAAAAGCAAGTCTCATACCAAAACCCATGCCTAATATATATATATATATATATATATATATATATATATATATATATATATATATATACAGTACTGTGCAAAAGTTTTAGGCAGGTGTGAAAAAATGCTGTAAAGTAAGAATGCTTTAAAAAATAGACATGTTAATAGTTTATATTTATCAATTAACTAAATGCAAACTGAGTGAACAGAAGAAAAATCTAAATCAAATCCATATTTTGTGTGACCACCCTTTGCCTTCAAAACAGCATCAAGCATCAATTCTTCTAGGTACACTTGCACACAGTTTTTGAAGGAACTCGGCAGGTAGGTTGGCCCAAACATCTTGGAGAACTAACCACAGTTCTTTTGTGGATTTAGGCAGCCTCAGTTGCTTCTCTCTCTTCATGTAATCCCAGACAGACTCGATGATGTTGAGATCAGGGCTCTGTGGGGCCATACCATCATTTCCAGGACTCCTTGTTCTTCTTTACGCTGAAGATAGTTCTTAATGACTTTCGCTGTATGTTTGGTGTCGTTGTCATGCTGCAGAATAAATTTGGGGCCAATCAGATGCCTCCTGATGGTATTGCATGATGGATAAGTATCTGCCTGTACCTCTCAGCATTGAGGAGACCATTAATTCTGACCAAATCCCCAACTCCATTTGCAGAAATGCAGCCCCAAACTTGCAAGGAACCTCCACCATGCTTCACTGTTGCCTGCAGACACTCATTCGTGTTAAGCTCTCCAGCCCTTCGGCTAACAAACTGCCTTCTGCTACAGCCAAATATTTCAAATTTTGACTCATCAGTCCAGAGCACCTGCTGCCATTTTTGCACCCCAGTTCCTGTGTTTTCGTGCATAGTTGAGTCGCTTGGCCTTGTTTCCACGTCGGAGGTATGGCTTTTGGCCGCAAGTCTTTCATGAAGGCCACTTCTGACCACACTTCTCCGGACAGTAGATGGGTGTACCAGGGTCCCACTGTTTTCTGCCAGTTCTGAGCTGATGGCACTGCTGGACATCTTCCGATTCGAAGGGAAGTAAGCGTGATGTCTTTTTCATCTGCTGCAGTAAGTTTCCTTGGCGACCACCGCGTCTACGGTCCTCAACGTTGCCCGTTTCTTTGTGCTTCTTCAAAAGAGCTTGGACAGCACATCTGGAAACCCCTGTCTGCCTTGAAATTTCTGCCTGGGAGAGACCTTGCTGATACAGTATAACTACCTTGTGTCTTGTTGCTGTGCTCAGTCTTGCCATGGTGTATGACTTTTGACAGTAAACTGTCTTCAGCAACCTCACCTTGTTAGCTGAGTTTGGCTGTTCCTCACCCAGTTTTATTCCTCCTACACAGCTGTTTCTGTTTCAGTTAATGATTGTGTTTCAACCTACATATTGAATTGATGATCATTAGCACCTGTTTGGTATAATTGTTTAATCATACACCTGACTATATGCCTACAAAATCCCTTTACTTTGTGCAAGTGTACCTAGAAGAATTGATGCTGTTTTGAAGGCAAAGGGTTGTCACACCAAATATGGATTTGATTTAGATTTTTCTTCTGTTCACTCACTTTGCATTTAGTTAATTGATAAATATAATCTATTAACATGTCTATTTTTGAAAGTATTCTTACTTTACAGCATTTTTCACACCTGCCTAAAACTTTTTGCACAGTACTGTATATATATATATATATATATATATATATATATATATATATATATATATATATATATATATATATATATATATATATATAGTGTGACCTGTGTGTTCAGGTCTCTGCTGACACTAGACTCACTGATGTTTAATGCTGCAGCACTTTATTATTATTAATTTGGCAGATGCCTTTATCCAAGGCGACTTACAGTTGTTACAAGGCAGTACAGGGTTACAATGCAAGATTAATATTTAAATACAGTATAGTTTGCAGTGCAAATAATACTACTAAAATACAATATGAACTAGGATGCAACACATTAGGATTACAACCAGTTATATCTCCAATTACATACTGCAATAGTGCATTAGCTGAAATCCAGTAATGTGGTGCTGAGGTCAGGCCAGTCTAGCGCATAGCAGAAGAGGCAGATCAAGAGATCTACAAGTGCAGTCTAAACAGGAAGTGGCGGAAGACAGTAAGAGACGGAGCAGTCCTGAAGTTCTCCGGTTGCTGGTTCTACCACAGAGGGGCTAGGGAAGAGAAGGAGTGGGCACGGGAGGATGGATAGTGGAGGGAAGGCATGACCAGTCAGCCAGTAGAGGAGAAGCAGAGAGGGCAAGAGGGGGTGTAGGCTTACACGAGGGATAGGAGGTGTAGTGAAGTGAAGAGAGCGGTACACAAGAACAAGGGTCTTGAATTGAATGCGAGCAGAGATAGGTAGCCAGTGGAGGGTGTGAAGCAGAGGGGTAGCATGAGAGCAGCGAGGTTGGGAGAATACAAGACGAGCAGCAGAATTCTGAATGAGCTGAAGGGGGCACATAACTGATGTTGACCAGCAAGCAGGGAGTTCCAGTAATCCAATCTGGAGAGTACAAGAGCTTGGACCAGGACTTGGGTGGAATAAGTAGTGAGTAAAGGATGGATTCAGTAGATGTTGCTAAGAAAGAAAGTACATGTCAGGGAAGAGAGGTGTTTAGAGAAGGAGAGGTTTTTAGCAGAAGGGGATGGAGAGAGTGATAGTCAAAGGATACCAAGATGGAGAGGTCAGGAGGGAGAGGAAGCAGAAGGAAAGTAGAGGAGGTCAAATTTAGAGAGGTTGAATTTGAGGTGGTGCTCATGCAAACAAGCCTGTCTTTCTTGTGGCCTGCTCACTTGCGGTGTGTGTAGTTCCTATTTGCTGTGTTATCAACATTGATGTATCACATGCCAATATATCATTCAAAACACTACATTAAAAAACAACACTTGCTAATGTTTAGAAACCGTGGATACATACACATTCACAATAATAATAAAACTGTACCCATACACTTTACATATATACACACTTCTGTCTATAATGGACAGTCCCATTTTTTAGTAAAAATTGGAGAATAAAGGAGCTGCATTGAACAGGCCCCCCACTCTTTTTGCAGTCGAGGAGCTTGAATAGTCGAGATGGCATTATTCCGTATTTTTAAATTTTTCTTTTACATTTATACAGTAAGATCAGGTCTTTTTGTTATGGGTCCCAGAGTGGCTCACCTGGTAGAAGCGCAACCACGTGATGTGCAGGTGAGTCATACAGCGCAGGTTTGCGTTCTGGAGTGCAAAGTAGGCCGGCCTTTGCTGGAGACTCCAAAGTGAGTGTTACACTTGCTCTGGTGCTCCCATGTGTTAGGCAGGCAAAACCGGCAGGGCCTGTTTCTCCTCATTGCGCTACAGCAAACCCTGCTGGGCAGGCACCCAGTGAGCTCAAAGGCAGACACCTGCAGGGTTGGCTTTGTCCTCCAGAGGTCAGTAGCTCACTGACATCCGCTCTCGAGTGAAAAAGTAAGTTTGCTTGGTCGTGTGATCAGAGGACACCCACTGAACATTGGATTTCCTGAGCTATGTGGGGAATTGCTGCGGTGAGAGGAAAAGCGATTGGGCATTTCAAATTGGGAGAAAATGGGGGGGGGGGAATTATAATTTGACTTTCTGTTACTTCAAAGAGAATATCATTTGTTACTTGTGAATAAAAATCCAAGGTAAAGTTTGTTTAACTGCTGTGGTTTAGGTTATTCCATTTCACACACATCTTCTGCTCGGCTGTAGATGTAGTTCACCTTTTCCACATACATTTCATACGGTTCAAATTCTTTGCACTCCTAAAACATAAATACATTTATTTACAGTATGTCCCATATTTATAATATACATAAATAATTGTAACAGATCATAAACCATCAAAAGAGATACAGGAAAAATTGTAGTTTTAAAAACCTTTTTACACATAGTTAAGTTGACAAAAATCTTGTTTTATTATGCAACATGAAAATATCTGCTTACTATAAGCCAGCATTTTGCTTTCTTCAAGGGCTAGATGCCTATTTCTGTATTCCTTCTCTCTGTGCTAAAATAATGACATTGCACCAACGGCATGAAACGAAACAAAACCTCTCAACACTCCTTTATTCACCAGCTCAACATACTGGAGACTAGGGGCAATTTTTCCTAGGATACCTTAATTGTCCATAATCTAAAAAAATTGTCACAAAGCATTTCTTTAAAACAAAACAAAGCTAAAATAATACCACCTCTGACAAGCATAGTAAATAACAGATATAGTAAGCTGGTGAATGTTAAATGTTTTCAATCAAAATATTTGGGATTTAATTGAATTTAAACAATTCTGCTGATCTCCTATAGTGCTTTGGATTGGTTTTATAATCACTGAAAACTGTGTTGAAATCTTCTATTTTTTGGAAACTCATTGATTCACTTGTTGAACACTACTTTTGATTGGTCATACTGTCCAAAAACAACTTATCAGACCATGTTTTATTAGGAATAGGGAACTGTGGCAAAGTGCCCCCCCTGTGTATTATATGTTACGTGTTGTGTGTAAATGTTGGTGTATAGTCATCGGTACACGGGATATAAACGGGTCTGTGTTTCACGTGTGATTTAAAAATGTAGATTTGTATTTAGGCACGAGGAGGGCACAAATCACTTCACGTGCTGGTTAAAATGTAATGTGTGGTCACGGGAGTGCACTTAATTAATTCACGTGCAGTTGTACCGAGATTCCAATTGAATGATTGACTAGCAATCGAGTCTCGGTACAACTGCATAAAAACAGCATGTTTTCACTCACTCGGGGTTGGGTGTTCGGTGAGTGGAGAACGGGTGTGGAGAAGGAGAAAGTAAAGGAAAGGAAAGTAAAGTAAAGGAAAGTTAAAGTTTATAGACTCACCGTGTTTGTTCGTCCCTGTTTGTTAGTGTCTGTCCGTTTTGTTTATATATTTATTTTGGCGCAAGTGCCGTGTCCTGTGTGTTTTTGTGTTCTTTTATTTTGTTTATTAAATGCTGAGCACAACCAAGTGCTCAGCTTCACCAACCTCACTGTCTGTTGTGTGTTACTTCCTGTTTCTGGTCTGACGTCACCCACTGTCAGCCGTCTTTGTGACAGGAACATAAACACTTGAAGGAAATAATTTGCTGTCCATAGAAGGCGACCATATAAATAGGTTTACTGTTGTGGCTTGTATACTTGGACAAAGTGTACAGAAAAAAATAAAATAAAAAAGTAATGTAAATCCATTAGGTTTCTTACCTGTTTGTTGGATGGCATTGTTGCAGGAATGGCTGACTTACAGCAGCTTCTGTGGGACAATACAAATACATGTTGTAAGCAGTGTGTAGAGGCTATCATGCAATAGACTTGAAAAACTGAGGGACAAAACCAGGATTCAAATCAAAGTCTAATTATCTGCATGATCTGACGGTTCTTGTTTTAAAGGGCAATTTCAAAAACACACAAGACAAGAGAACTTAAATTGATAACATTCCTGGACAAAAAAAGGGGGGCTCAATAGGGATACTGGTTTATAGTACTTGTGTATATACATTGCATATATATGTATGTATATGTGCATATGCATGTGTGTATTTTCTATATAATTTTTTTTATTTTTACTTATATATATATAGTTTATTATACAGCTTTTTTCCTTACATTAGAATTGTAGTGATTCAAAATTGGTTCTTTTTGTTAAAGTTCTGATGCCACCTTTGCCATCAACCTCTCATTCCTACTTTCACCTGAAGAGACCTTGAGGTCTCAAAAGCTTGTGAGTAATTATTATTTAGTTAGTCCAATAAAAGGTATCACATCTCCTTCTCTTTGTCTATCATCCCTGAACTAATACGGCTACCATTTCATCTATTATATTTCAGAAAGAAATTGCATTTTTATAAAAGCCTGTGTGAAGAAAACTGAGAAAAACACATGCTTACCTGAGTGCAGCTAAAAGTATTCTCTTGAAAAAGAAAGAAGTAATAAGTATAATTATTAGAAAAGCCAATATTGCTGAAAGAGTGGTAACCAATCCTGAACCTACAAGAAAAAGATAAATAAACTCAATCACTTTAGTGAACACAGGTGTTATAGACAAATGTTACACATGTGTTCATTTGTGTCACTGTATTGCATTCTTTCCCATTTCTTAGGAAACATGCACCCTTAGCGTAGGTAACATTTCCCTTTACCGGGGTAACACACTTTCCCTGAACCTGATTAGCAACTGCCTTTATGAATAGGTAGATATCTTTAAGAAACCTACTTCAATGCTAAAGGAAAAATCAAGTTCCAGAGAAGCTTTGCAAGCAAGACTGATAGTTTCCATTTGAACTCCATTTAAGTAATTTTAAATTATAGCAAACAGTATGGGCCCTATTCATAAAGCATGTCTATATTTGCATGCACTTAAGTGTGCTATAACTAGTAGACGTGGCTAACCAAAATACAATAGAATTTGTTAGACAAGGGTAGGGCTTGTTTAAGTCTTGTTTTAAGCTCTTTCAGTAACATTTATGCAAATATGCAATCTTTCTTATTTTGTTTTACTTTCCTTTATGACCAATTAAAAAAAGCACTTCAATATATATATAGTTTTTTTTTTTTTTTTTTTTAATTACCTGGGATCACCTCACTGCTTTTGATAGCTGCATTATTACAGCATCCTGCTTATTATCTGCTGCAGTACACAATTCAAAACTATGATTTTATTCTTTATTTTTGGTACTTTTAGCAAAAGATGTGTCTTTTGAATACTGTTGGCCACCACTATAATGCAACTTCTGTATACCAACAGAATAGCTGTGATTCTAAACATTGGTTTAACCCTACCTATTCAGTTAGCCCTATGCAGTCAATTTCTAATTTTAGAGTGATACAAACATAAAACTGTGCAGCTATACGTGTGTATAATACATTCCTTTCCAGCACTGTACTTAATACATCCATTCTTTACAGTATCATGCTACAGTACAGTATTCAAAAAGATGATTTTATTATTTTTCTGTCTTCCGTGTATTGTCTTACAGAATCGAG
The DNA here is from genome assembly GCA_030684275.1 of Acipenser oxyrinchus oxyrinchus. Taxonomy (NCBI): domain Eukaryota; kingdom Metazoa; phylum Chordata; class Actinopteri; order Acipenseriformes; family Acipenseridae; genus Acipenser; species Acipenser oxyrinchus. Next base: position 21,784,573 of record CM060255.1, read on the forward strand.
ACAATTTGGAGTAAATGTGCCTCCATTTACCATTTACTGTGATAACTGTGCTAGTTATTGGGATTATTTAATATTTTTTGAAGGTTCGAGTCTTTATAACTCAGTGATTTCAGAAAATCGGGACTTTTGCTGTCCTAAGTATTTTTTTTTCAATTACATCCTAAATTGACATTTAATTAAATGTTTATTTTAAAGTAGGATCAATTTACTACAAATTATCAATACTACTTTGAAAAAATGTACAATTTTAATTTATAGAAATTTACACTTAAGTCAGTAACATAGTTAAAATAGAGTGTCCCAAGCTAAAGTGCCAAAATTTCAAAATCTCACCAGCAAAAATATTTCTGTAAGTTGTAAAGCAATTCAGCCTCCCTGATAATAAACAGTTGTATCTTTTTAAATAACAAATAACCAAAACATAAAAATAAATGTAAAATTAGAAATAAATGCATTTTAATTCTGAAAATATCATGTCACGCAAAAATGTCAACTTGGTCACAGTTTATGGATTTCGCCAATTTAAGTAAGGAATTTAAAAAGACAGCTACAATGTTGGGGTCCTCAGAGGGGTCCTACCTCACTGCTGATAGGAAGATGATAAGAGAGGCTTGGTACGTTTTAATCTTTTATTTCTTTTTTTCATATCTATGTAACGTATGTACAATTGATAACCATAACATGTCAACTTGGTCCTTAGTCTCAATTTGACAAAAGTTGTTTAAAATATTCAAACTGTACAGAAAAGGCAAAGGTTATTTGTATATTTTGGTCTAACATTACAGTTAGATGGGGCCTTTTCTGTAACTGTCATTTTTTGGCCGGAAACTTGTCAACTTGGTCACAGTTTATCATACAAATCTGTGTGACCAAGTTGACATGGCTTGAGACTAGGGCTGCAAACTACTTTTTAGTGTTGTTATTATTAGTAGTGGAGTTAGTATTATTATTATTTAGGGTGGCACGGTGGTTTGGTGGTTACCGTTGCTGCCTCACAGCTCCAGGGTCCTAGGTTCAAATCCGGCCTAGGGGTCTGTCTGTGTGGAGTTTGCATGTTCTCCCCATGTTTGTGTGTGTTTTCTTCCACAGTACAAGGTTGATTGGTCACTCTAAATTGCCCTCTGTGTGAGTGTGTGTGTGTGGTGCCCTGCGATGGACTGGCGTCCTGCCTAGGGTGTTGTCCTGCCTTGCGCCCTGAGTCTTCCGGGTTAGGCTATGGCTCACCGCAACCCTCTAAAGGATTAAGCGATTATGATAATGGCTGGATAATTATTATTTAGACATGCAGCTGTTTTAAACATTTAGACATGTAGCTTTTTTTTTTTTTTGAAGGGGGGGGAAGGGGGGAAGGGGGTATTTTGTTTTCTGTAGATACATAGATGCAGTGTAATTTTGTAGTCCCTGTAAGTCGCCTTGGATAAATGCATCTGCTAATGCACACTGAAACACACACCCCGAAATTTTATAATACTGTCCTCCAAGCATGTGCCGTCAGCCGATCACGACGCTTTTCACACTGCGGACTTACCATGCAGCCACCCAAGAGCTACAGTGTCGGAGGACAATGCAGCTCTTGGGCAGCTTGCAGGCAAGCCCGCAGGCACCTGGCCAGACTACAGGGGTCGCTGGTGCGCGGTGAGCCGAGGACACCCTGGCCGACCTAACCCCCCTCTCTCCCTCCCTCCCCGGGCGGCGCTCGGCCAATTGAGCGACGCCCCCTGGAAGCTCCCATCCTCAGTCGGCAAAGTAATAGCCTGGACTCGAACTTGCGATGTCCAGACTATAGGGCACATCCTGCACTCCACACAGAGCGCCTTTACTGGATGCCACTCGAGCCCACATTAATCAGTTTTATTACATTATGAAAGTTATTACCCAATAACATTTTAATGTTAAATTTTAAATACTTATAAAGTTTTTTTTTTTTTTTTGCATTGTGTAATTATTGTTAACAGTTTTGTTTTTGATAAAATATCAATATGTATTAGATTATTTTATATTTTTCTTGTTGACATATTGCACTTCATACCGTTACATTTTAAATATTCTATTTGATAAAGACATATTTTCATGTTTTTTAATTCTATATTGTTTATTTAAAAATCATTAAACAATTTCAAAGAATACTAGTCACTAGTCAATTTTTATTCTTGTCATCTTGGTGACGGTATTGCCACAAGATTAAATTGCAAAATAAAAATAAAACTGCTCAACATTTTTTTTAAATTGTTCAATGTTATGTTTACCACTATACTAAAGATCATCAGTAGCATAGTTTTAAAAAATCTTGAAAAATATATTATTTTTGTAAAATCAAATAAAAAATATCAACGTATTGTACTTGTCTCCACTTAATTGTGTACATTTCTAGGCAGAAAATAGAAAATATAATATTTTTTTTTTGCATCATTAACAAGATCAGATGGTAAAGTCTTCACAAACACTATAAAAATAGTTTGAATAATAATTTGTATTTACATTTTTTTTAAATGTTTTTGCGTGACCAAGTTGACATTTCTTGAGGGACCACAATGTTTATCTTGTTGCCATAGCAACACAAATTTGGTGGGAGCTTGGCAACTTCAGTTCCATGTACTCTAGGGGTAGTAAAACATTTTGGGACCAAACACTAGACACTGCATTGGAAAAATAAAATAAAAAAGCCAAAAAGTCCCAATTTTCTGAAATCACTGAACTATTTATTTATTTATTTTTTGTTATGAATGCTTTGTTATGTATGTTTTGGCTGAAAAGACTGACGATGCACACTGTGACTATATTGAAGCACAGGTATTTGTTTACAAATATTTTTGGTTTGGGTTTATTTATTAGATTTTTTATACGAGTTTCCATATACAATATAATATTTATTTTAGTAGCTTAAAAATCGGGTAGAATTATTTAATAAAAATAATTGGGTGAAATCGGGTGGATCTTTTAATATATAATCAAGAAAGAATAAATAAATATTCAGGTAGAAATCAGGTTTTATTTAGAAAGAAATAAACAAATGCTTAAGCACAGTGTTGACAACAAAGTTGTTGTAAACAGTTTAAATCCCCAAAGTATGTATATTTCCACACATTGGGGTATGCAAACTTTTGACGACATCTGTCTCTCTTTCTCTCTCTCACACACACACACTCACACACACATACACTGTATATGCAGGCATTTCTCCATTCCAATCAAGTTTTATTTTGTAGTGGAGTTGCAAGTATAATTGCACACAGAACATACAGGAATATATTAGGATACTTCCGTAACCCTGGTTCCTGGAAAGAGAAGACAACCACCAATGATATTACGTATGGGAAAATGTATTCCAGAGCCGTCGCGAGGGAGAAGGAACGGCAGCATATGAGGGACGCACAAGCACTGTCTAACCCAGAGGTTAGCGGTGTGAACTTACACCCTCAAGGACCCTTGCGCCTACAGAAGGCAGGGCATGGTCTCCCACATGGGGAAAGTATGTGGCGTAGCCCAGCTAGCCGCAGTACAAATATCAGACGTCGAGGCATCTCTGAAGGGGGCCCAAGATGTAACCAACCCTCTATTATTTATTTCTTAGCAGACGCCCTTATCCAGGGCGACTTACAATTGTTACAAGATATCACATTATTTTTACATACAATTACCCATTTATACAGTTGGGTTTTTACGGGAGCAATCTAGGGTACAGGGTACAACCCTTAGTTTTAAATGCTTTTGGCTCTGTTTAAAAACACTGAACACCATAACATTATTTACAACGGGAAAAAAATGCTTCAGGATAGTTGGAGAAGTTGAGGTAGAAATATGCATCATGAACTGCTCTTGAAAATTCTTAGAGTTTTCAGACTGTTCCTTGTGAAGCATCTGCCAACTGAGCACCTACGGTCAGCCTTTTGACAAAGATTCCAGAGCCCTAACCACAACTCCACACTGCTGCCTCTAGTGGAGTGTGTGGCTACCTTACCAGGTGGAGGCAAGCCAGCACTATTATATGCAGTCGAGACTGTATCCACAATCCAGTGTGACAGACGCTGCTTAGAGAAGGCTGTCCTAGGGTCCGTGTCCCGTGACAGACGAAGAGCTGGTCAGATTGACTGCACTGGGCAGAGAATTTAATTTATCATCCTCTGTTGAAGCAAATGGAGGTGGATGGAAGGACTCCAATTCCACAGACTGATTAACATGGAAGGCTGTGATCACCTTGGGGAGGAAAGCAGGGTTGGTGCGCAGAGACACCCTGCTGCCATCCTCCCAAATACGCATGCAGGAGCTGTGCACAGACAGCGCCTGCAGCTCACTGACCCGCTTAGCGGAGGTGATAGCCAAGAGGAAGGCTGTCTTCATAGACCGGTACTTCAGTTCTATGGAGTGTATGGGCTCAAACGGGGCCTTCGTGAGAGCCTCCAGTATAATATTAAGGCTCCATTCGGGAGAACAGACCTCCTAGGAGGGCGTAATCGCCGAGCGCCTTTAAGAAAAGGGCATCTACGCCGAGTGGACCGTCTAAGCGGTGGAGGGAGTACCATAGGGGGCAATGCGTCGTCTCTGCCGAGGCGAAGAGATCGACCTGCGCCTTCGCGAACAGTTTCCAAATGCGCTCCACTCTCTGATGGATGGGGGCCTCTCCTGGAGAGGAGGTCCGCTGCCCAGCTCACCGCTCAGGGAAAGTGCATCGCCAATAGGGACAGCAAGTTCCTCTGAGCCCATGTCAATAGCCTGAAGGCCATGCGATGCAACACATGCATACCGCTCAGCACTGGGAGAAAGTGGTGGAGAGCAAGAGATACAGCTTGCAGAACCAGCATGCGTATGTGCAGGGATGTCCAGCGGTCCGGCCAGGATCCACGTACTCCTCTGCCTTCCCAGACCTCTCCCCAATCCAAGTTGGACGGTGTCTGTCACGTTTGGCATTGAGGTGGAACGCATTGAGCTACGCTTGTAACGGGTGCATGCGAAGCAGACCCAGCTGAATGGCCGATATGGCTGCGGCCGTCAGACCCAATAGTTTCTGGCACAATAGGAGGGTGACCCGCGATCCCTGTTGAAACAGGGAGAAGCAACCCTGGATAGCTGCAACTCTCATCCAACAGGTATGCGTGCATCATAATGGAGTCCAGCTGGAGCCCCAAGTACGAAGTGCACTGCACCGGTGTAAGCCGACTCTTTGCATCGTTGATGGTGAGGCCTACCACGTAAGCAAGGAGGCCACTGAAAGACAAAGGCAAAAAGGCTCGGTGTTTTTCAAAGTCGATTCCGAGAAAGCGGCGAGCCAGCTTTCAGCACGAATGCAAGGGAAATACAAATCGACTCAATTCGACTCGAGAAGCTCTTTTCTATCAACACGCTCAGCTCAACACAGACGTCTTACCATACCGTCTTCAGAAGGAAAAAGAGAAATGGCTTCCTTTGGACGAGAGTTTTATCCGGGACCGAGTGCATCATCCCAGGAAGGGGCCAACCGGCAGCTCTGGTATTGAGAGCTCAGCAATACCTACCCAATGGGCAGGCATATCCCATACGTAATGTCATTGGTGGTCGTCTTCAAATTGAAAGGGAACTAAACATCTTTACTCCATGTTGTTTCACAAAGAGAAACGATTGACTGTTACATCTAAATGCTCTTGGCTTAAACAGACACTCAAAACAATTAACTGGGAAGAAAAGTGTGCAAATAAAGCAAAAACTTTAAAGCTATATTGCTGTAATTTTGCTTAATAAAACTGAACGTTATCCTTTACACCACTGGCTAATTAACCAGTGTGCAGTTGCAATTGATTAGAATTGAATGCACTTGTATAGACAAGAACATAGCTAAACACTGCTTATCTTACATTTAAACGCAACAAAAGTTCAACCAGTATTCATTTTTTGAATACTGGTTGAACTTTCGTTGAAAGCCATTTTAGCCAGATTCGCTGAATTCCAATTTGCACTCTTAACCACGTCTGAAGTTAAACACCACGCCTTTTATGAATACGCACCTATATGTTGAACTACTCTAGAGTGGTACACTATTTAAAGCCGTTAAGCACACAGCTATATTTTGGGTAAGTTTGCATGAGACAGAATCCCTTTGGTCTGGGGATTTTCTAATGCTGCCTACTTAGTTCACAATTTTTAACAGATACTGTACACTGCTGAAATGAGTTCTTCTGGAACATGGTATGATTGTACATGAAGGACTTGCTTCTATAAATACTATAACAATATTTTTTATATTTTATAAACGTACATGTTGGTCTACATTTGTTATTTTTTACTTTAGTGTTTTTAAATCGACTTAAACAGAACTTTCAGAGCCTAGACAAAGCACCAGCACGGGGGAGACTCTGGTGGGTCAATACATTATTAGCGGGTGTTTTATCACTTACCTGACTCTGCAGGAGGCTCAGTTCCATTATCGATAACGGATACATTAAACTGCACTGTGTCCATTCCACCATTGTAAGCCGACTGACATGTATAATTCCCTTTATCAGTATTATTAATATGTGATACATGAAGAAATGGTCTGTTTTCACTTGTATTCTGAATTGTTATTCTGTCTTCACAAGTGGTGTTTGCTTCAGTCTGATCAAACCTAAAAGCAATCTGACACTCAACTCCATTTGTCTTCGTTATCGTCCATGTTTCAAACATGATTTCACTCCATGTTTGATTAGTGCAGTGCAGAAGAACATCCTTTCCCAACTCAGTGGTTACCAGTTGAATGTCTAAGTAAAAGAAAAGGAAAACCCATATCAGACTATAATTGCTATTCAGCAGCTGTATCACAAGCAGGTGTTCATGAATTTGCAATAAATGGTTTAGCGCGACACAGTAAAATACTTTTAAAGCATTACCAGTTATTTGTAGTGTTATATAAGTGTTATGTAAACTAACAAATTATATTTAATATTGTCTTAACCTGTTAGTCACCTATTGTGTATAATACAGTATGTAATTTTTGTAAGCAGGTTCGTTAGAAATGTTAAAATATTGTTTTTGCATCACCCTATAGAATTAACTAATTTTTCTTCATAAAGTCGAATGAAACCTGCCAAGTAATTTTACTCTAACATACTGCAATACATGCCACTTTCCATATACTTAACGGAAAACTGGCACAAATTGAAAAATGTGACATTTCAAAATCTAACATGAAGTACTGTATACTATTATGGCTTCCGGTAGACTTTTGCAATATCTTTTTGTAATTTCTTTGATTTTAAATAAAAGATCTAAATTATGTTCAGATAGTTTTTTTTTTTTATTCTCTCAAACCAAAAATTCTAGGTGATGCAAAACTTTTGGCCATCGCTAATTATATATATATATATGTGTGTAACACTTTAAAAGGATGTGTTTTGATACAAGTTTATGTAGCACACTTTTTATTGCCTTGCCATCACAGAACTGAAATTCTTACACACACACACAATATACACTATATATATATATATATATATATATATATATATATATATATATATATATATATATATAATTGAATCTTTCGTCAAAGAATCCTGCTGTTCTTAGATTTAAGATTCACTTTAAGTTGAAACAAACGCACCATATAAATAGAATGTTTTTCCTTACCTTCCACAGAAATGGTCAACACCGAAAGTACAGTTAATATCAATATGCTGGTCACTGACATTTTCACAGATACTGATTTAAAATGTCATTATTTTTCTGTTGCAAAATATGCTTTGAATTGTGGGGTGTAGATCTTCTCTATGTGACCTGCAGCTTCTAAAACAAGTCATGGTTTACAATGTACAGTGCAGACTAACTACTTTACTGTACAGGTTCAAATATATACTTGTACAGTGTGCTAGGAAGAGGAAACAGAATAGTCTTTATATACCGTAAAAAACGGTGTACAAGTCCCCACCCCCTTTTGAGACAACAATTTGAGGAAAAAGCCTATAGGTTACACCGGTGTACAAGTCGCTCCCCCTTTTAGGACCCCCTAAAATACCTAGAAAATAGACTTATACAAAGGTTTTTACACTATAACAAAGGGCACTGTAGTACTGTACACTCTTTGTGGTTTCAAGGCTTTTGCTGCCAGCCTTCTTGCCCTTGTCTACTTTTTCAGCTTTCATTATATAAAAAAACAAAACCACACACATTCAGCAGGCTTGAAATTTGTTTAATGTTTCCCATCTTTTAATATCAAACTAATGGAAAAGAGAACTCACCAGTGTTTACACCATTTGAACTGAAACTACAAAGGTGCATGGAGGTAAACTTGACCTACAGTTAATTATTTCAATCTTATAAAGACAATATTAATTTAACTGTCTGTGCTTGTTTCATGTTCATGGATGTGTTATGTTCCAATATCATTCAACACAGAATGTTAATCTTTCTTAGAAATAATGTAACACTTTAAAAGGGTGTGCTTTGATACAAGTTTATGTAGCACACTTTTTATTGCCTTGCCATCACAGAACTGAAATTCTTACCTTCAGCTTGTTGTCCACAACAGCAGTGCCAATGCACAGAGCGCTGTATTCACTCGCATTCTTTGACTACGATTACTTGATCAATTTTTTGACTGATAACATGGTGATCAAATCTTTGACTACGATTACTTATCATTCAAGATTTGTATTTGCATGATACCTGATTATATTCTGGACAGTGTGCTGCTACAAAGTTTTTCATTATTTCAAAGTGTGAAACTATTATTGTAATGACCATTGAAGTAAAGTCCCTCAGAAGGAAGCTGTGGTAATGTCACATGCTTTAACGCACAAAACTGGTAGAGAGCAAACCAGGTGACAAACAAAACACTGTTAACTGTGTACAAAAGTTAACCCTCCCATTTTCCTCTCTACAGGGTCTTTTGGGATTCTGCAACACCAACCCCGACCACCCCCAGATGAACATCCAAGGACCACAACACAGGGAAGTAAGCTTCAATTTTTATTGCAATGAATGGCCACAATAATCTTTAACAAAATATCAATCGCAAAACAATATAAATGACATCTAAAATAACAATTTTTACTAAAATAATTCTATCAGTTTAACACTATCTAAAAACAAGTTCAAATTGTGCAAATAGGCAGGGAGGGTCCCAGTGCTTCTCAACCATGAGAAGAGGTGCCATAGCACAGAAAGATATAACCTTGTATCGCGTGCCAGGCCAAAAATGCCCCTTGTCCTCTTTGCTATAGATTAGCCCCACACAGACAGGCCCCGTCAAAACCCAGGGCCGGCTTCTCCTCGTCCCGAATACTGTGTCGCTGGTCATTGTCCCACAAGGGGTCAGCCCAAAACCCCAGGTACCGGCAGTAACAGGCAAAAATAACAAAACAAAGCCACCATTAGTGCAGTTCCATTGCAAAGCATTGTATCACAATTTTAAGTTAATAACAATACTCCAGCAGGTTGTCTTGTATACAACCACCACAATACTTACAATCAGTATAATGCTATCTGACTACTACTTTATATAGTAGTAAAGTCTATATATGTGTTGTACTGTCGCATGAAATGGCTTCCAATCACACACTGAACCTCATTAATCTAACCCTGTACACTTATCTGGAAGCAATACAGAGTTCACCACTGTATTGGTTACTTGGTTGTAACTTCCATTTATCCAACTTTTCCAGGTTCTTCCTGCAGTCTGTTCCTCCAGCAATTTCTCTCATCCACTTCCTGGTCTGGGTCCTCCAGCAACACTGTCTGCCCTGCACTGTGCTGACAGCACACCTTTTATCGGCAGTTAGTAATTGAATGAGGTAATGGGTAACAGGTGATGCAATTAGGTTCCTCAGAATGTCAATCAGTTCTACCATTTGGTCACCAGTGTACTAATAATAAATACAACAAAATAGTAAACACACTGAGCAAAAACTGAACATTGTAAGTAATACAAAATATAACAACCAAATAATCACAGCAAAATTTTAACAAACAGTGCAAATCAATCAATCAATCAAAAGTGAAAAAGTGGAGTGCTCAATTTGGTCACTCATGACAGTAACAGCTTTATAGTCAAGGCTAAAAACTAATAAGTTTTAGAAAAGAAAAAAAAAATCTTCCTCTATTTGAAAGAACATGTTTTTCTTGTCTTTCTTCTGGCTTTCTGGTGCAAGCAGCAGATAATCTTTCCTTTTGGAAATCTACAAAGGTTCCAGTTTATGCAGCAGTATTTATTAATTTTGTTTGTAAGGTAAAAACATTGGGAATGCAAACCCTGAAGCTTGAATGGTCACTGAATATGCATATTACTTGTCTGATTGAAGCAGTTGGTTTATCATAAAGTATGAAAAAAAAGCTGTAGTTAAAATGTTAAAACAGCCCATTAGTCTCTTCTTTGTGAAACATTAGTAATTGTGCACTATAGGTCACAGAAGCACTAATCTATATTAAAGGAACAATTCTGTGGACATTTTAGCTCATCAAATCAAGCTAGACTCACAGTACAACTTTATACACTCACAGTACAACTTTATACACTCACAGTACAACTTTATACACTCACAGTACAACTTTATACATTCACACAGTACAACTTTATACACTCACAGTACAACTTTATACACTCACAGTACAACTTTATACACTCACAGTACAACTTTATACATTCACAGTACAACTTTATACACTCACAGTACAACTTTATACATTCACACAGTACAACTTTATACACTCACAGTACAACTTTATACATCCACAGTACAACTTTATACACTCACAGTACAACTTTATACATTCACAGTACAACTTTATACACTCACAGTACAACTTTATACACTCACAGTACAACTTTATACACTCACACAGTACAACTTTATACATTCACAGTACAACTTTATACACTCAACAGTACAACTTTATACACTCACAGTACAACTTTATACACTCACAGTACAACTTTATACACTCACACAATACAACTTTATACACTCACAGTACAACTTTATACACTCACAGTACAACTTTATACATTCACAGTACAACTTTATACACTCACAGTACAACTTTATACACTCACAGTACAACTTTATACACTCATACAGTACAACTTTATACATTCACAGTACAACTTTATACACTCACAGTACAACTTTATACACTCACAGTACAACTTTATACACTCATACAGTACAACTTTATACACTCACAGTACAACTTTATACACTCACAGTACAACTTTATACACTCACAGTACAACTTTATACATTCACAGTACAACTTTATACACTCACAGTACAACTTTATACATTCACACAGTACAACTTTATACACTCACAGTACAACTTTATACATCCACAGTACAACTTTATACACTCACAGTACAACTTTATACATTCACAGTACAACTTTATACACTCACAGTACAACTTTATACACTCACAGTACAACTTTATACACTCACACAGTACAACTTTATACATTCACAGTACAACTTTATACACTCAACAGTACAACTTTATACACTCACAGTACAACTTTATACACTCACAGTACAACTTTATACACTCACAGTACAACTTTATACACTCACACAGTACAACTTTATACACTCACAGTACAACTTTATACACTCACAGTACAACTTTATACATTCACAGTACAACTTTATACACTCACAGTACAACTTTATACACTCACAGTACAACTTTATACACTCATACAGTACAACTTTATACATTCACAGTACAACTTTATACACTCACACAGTACAACTTTATACACTCACAGTACAACTTTATACACTCACAGTACAACTTTATACACTCACAGTACAACTTTATACATTCACAGTATAACTTCATACACTGACAGTACAACTTTATACATTCACAGTACAACTTTATACACTCTCAGTACAACTTTATACACTCACAGTATAACTTCATACACTGACAGTACAACTTTATACATTCACAGTACAACTTTATACATTCACAGTACAACTTTATACATTCACAGTACAACTTTATACACTCACAGTACAACTTTATACACTCACAGTACAACTTTATACACTCACAGTACAACTTTATACATTCACGTACAACTTTATACATTCACAGTACAACTTTATACACTCACAGTACAACTTTATACACTCACAGTACAACTTTATACACTCACACAGTACAACTTTATACATTCACAGTACAGCTTTATACACTCACACAGTACAACTTTATATACTCACAGTACAACTTTATACGCTCACAGTACAACTTTATACATTCACAGTACAACTTTATACACTCACAGTACAACTTTATACACTCACACAGTACAACTTTATACATTCACAGTACAACTTTATACACTCACACAGTACAACTTTATACACTCACAGTACAACTTTATACACTCACAGTACAACTTTATACACTCACAGTACAACTTTATACACTCACACAGTACAACTTTATACACTCACAGTACAACTTTATACACTCACAGTACAACATCGTTTTACATTCTGGGTCTCAAACTTCTAGCAAAAAGGGAAAAAAAGTTATACATTATTTAAAATCATGAATTATTGCTTTGTTTCTCAGATAAAGTCTCCAGGGCTAGAGTGATGTTCATTGTCACCTTTTCCAACTTTTAATGTGTGGCTGTAGGGTAGATGAACATAACTCTCAAATTCCAATGCACTGGGACCCTTGAACCTCAGATCTGTACACCATGAATACACTGACTTGCAACAGAGAGATGCAGCTTTACAGGAATGACATTTGCAGACTGTAACAAATAAAACATGGTGCTTACTAATCACTTCAAATATATTCCCAGTTCTCAATCTTGGTTCCTTTGTTTGCACTTCTTTATTTGTGGTTCCCAATTGAATCATTTGCAAACCAGCAGTTGCACTGCTTCTTAAAGGCGCATATCTCCTGGGATTGACTCAACGCACTATATGTTCAATTAAAAAAAAAAAAAAAAAAATCTGTAAATGTATCTCTTTAGAAGGCCATTATTACATGAGCTAACAGGAAACCGGTTTTAAAAAAAGCAACACTCATACTAAAACCCACTCCTAAAATAAAGTGTGACCTGTTTGTTCAGGTCTGTGGTATTACACATTAGACATACTCTGTTGTTTCAAGCTGCAATGCACCCCTCAATTTGTGAGAACTGGTTGTACAGAAATGTACATTTGCACAGCTTTTATTGTGCTCTTGGCTCGATTGAGATGGGATTCTAGTTTAACTATCCCCAAAATAATCCAAAGCCATTGGGCTTGAATTGTAATGAAGTAAAGCACTGGCTCAAAAAGTGACAGATATAGCTCTTTATGCTAGACAAATGACAAAAAACTCAACAAGATCAACACACTGTTAGTCAACTTGTGAAAACAGACCAAGACTGGGACCTTTTTGATGCATGCCATTGGATGCAATTGATTGTGAGTTTTCAAGAGACCCAGCAGCATGTTAAGCTATATTAAATGTCTGTCGAATGCAATGTCCACAGAGTGTGTATCACTGATCTTTTGAGGTATTTGACCACATGGCTGACCATGATCAGTTTCTATGTAGGATGCAGTGTATAACCGCAACTAAACATTGTGTGCTATACAAGTGGCATTTTTCCACTATGCATATGTGTCTTTTAGACAGAAAGATGAGAGTCATGATGCAGCTCATCTTTCTGCGTCTGAAAATGTGTAATCTCTTATCAAGGGTGTGACTAGGGTGTTTGAGGTGTAAATGCATTTGTGTTTCCTGGCTACCTTTTATTTTGTGCTCACTTTTGGGTTTTACACTGTTTCAATAAATGCACTCTTTTCGTTTTCTGCACTTTTATGATCCAGACCTCTCCCAGCCTGTCACAAAGATAAACACAATTGTCTGGTGAAACGCTGAATGTAAGGTTTTCCCTATATCCACTGACATTCAAAACAGCAGCTTACTGTAACCAACATTCTGATCCTCTTGAAAAATGTAAAACCAAGCAAACTTTAGTGTGGATAAAGTTTCAAACAACCTTTCTCAAATAAATAACTTAAAATTAGCTTAAAGTGCATCTGTTTTTTACTCAGTGGTATTAATTAGTTAGAACACTGCAAAAATAAAATGTAAAAAAAATGTTTCTGTGCCCATATTTTGTGACAAAAGCCAACATCTGATTGTCCTGTAATCTCTCAACAGCTAATTCAAATCCTACCTCAGCAACTGACTCATTGTGTGACCCTGAGCAAGTCACTTAACCTCCTTGTGCTCCGTCTTTCGGGTGAGACGTAATTGTAAGTGACTCTGCAGCTGATGCATAGTTCACACACCCTAGTCTCTGTAAGTCGCCTTGGATAAAGGCGTCTGCTAAATAAACAAATAATAATAATAATGACATTATCAAACAGTCGTCTAAACTAATTAAGGATAACTTTGTAATTCTAAAATGAGTTATTTGTTTTTGATTGTTTAAGGTTTAGTATAGACATTTCTTATCAAAAATTCAAAAATAAACATGTTATAAAACCAGTATTAAAATCTTTAATGAGCTCATTGGTGTATTTAGTTTACACATTAGACTGGCTGCCTTAATTTGGATAATTAGGTTGCATGCTTACTGTTATGTTTCTTATATTATTGGAATGATGGTACTTAAAATGCCACTGGTGAAATGCTGTGCTGCTGTGGTCCAATAGGACAAGGTCACTGTAATTTCTGTTTTTAATATTATTTATTGTAACATAGTCAAATATATAATGCAATTTATACATTACATTTGTACTACTGCTTTAGCACTAAGAGTTTGATCAGCTTTTTTTTTTAGACTTGCCAGTGACTGCTCACACCACATGATCTCAAAGCATGATACCAATGCAATATTAGTCATTAGCAAACTCAAAGAGGGCAGAAGTAGTAAGGAGAAATGAGTAAACATGATCATACTGATACTGTACCAGCAGGACCACAGGGTTTGCAGCAGTCATGTCAGAATCACCTCACAAGTAATGTGCTGTATTTGCAGCAGTGAGAATGACATTCATTTTTTTAGATATAACAATAAAGCTGTAGACACTACTGAATATTCTCTCTGCAAATTATCTTAAAGTCAGAAAAGAATTCTGCACATGGAAGGTGATGATTTAGGAGGATCATCTGCTGTTAATTGGACTAATACAGTATTTTACTTTGTGCAAAAACAAGCCTTTGTCCACACACCCATCAGGTCTTGGGTGCCACATTTGCATGCTTGTTTGCTTTGCCCATATCTGTCCCTATGCATATCTGCTCTTGTGGCACACTTTAACCCTTTGCAAACATTACTAATTGGCAACACGGGGGTGAATTGGATGTGTAGCATCCTCTTTGTGAGTTATTGGTGAGACATACAGGTTAACAGAGGACTGTTTGTGACGTAGCATATCCAAATGTCTTTTTCCAACCATAATGTTCTTGTTGTAGGCAATTCCTTTGTGAGCGAATGTAACAGGGTGAGGTGCCCTGTACATTGTTTTGTTTGTTTTCTTTTAGATCGGGGTCTCCCCCTCCGCCCTGTGCAGTGTATTTTGTATTTGTTTTGTTTATTATGATTTAGTATTTAAATGTATGACGGCGAAGCACCTCGAGTTTGTTATTGTTTTGTTTACTTTTTAAAACGTGTTCTGGCAGAGGCAAGATTGGTGCTTGTCCTCTGCCACGAATAATTAAACTCGTGCAGAAGGTGGCCATCTCCCGAATTAATTAAGTGATTAATTCTGTTGCTAATTGGGAGATGGTCACCTGAATATAAAAAGCCTGCAGCTGTCCATGTTGGGGGTGGGTGTCATAGGAGCAGAGAGAGAGAGAGAGAGAGAGAGAGAGAGAGAGAGAGAGAGAGAGAGGTAAACGGTAAAACGAATAGGAACAGTGAAGGCGATAGCCCAGCCTGACCTATTCCGTGTGTATTTTTTGTGTTTGTGATTTGTTTATGTTTACACCTTTTATTTTGCTCGGTGAGCAAAGTGTCCTTGTTTAAATATTTTATTTGTTGTTGTGTTGAATAAAAACGGCACAGCCTTTACCTACAGTACTTCTCTGGTGTCAGTTTTCCTTCCGGCTTCTGCCTGACGTCAGACCACTCAGTCACTCTGTCACAGCCAAACACTTCAATTCATAGTTACAGAGCTGGAGAAATCTGGTAAGCTTGACACTTTAAAAATCAACCCCTAATCAGACAAAATTAAAAAAATATTTTTATATTACTGTGGCAGAGTGGTTGAAGTGACGTCACGGACCAGGAAGGAGCAACACAAAAACAAAGGCAGCAAAAGTGGGTACGGGAACAAGACGCATTTGCGCTCAGCTTTTAATAATAAATCAAATAATAAACAAAACACTTACACAAAACAAAAGGGCTCGATGGCCAAAATAAACTAACAAACAAATACCGTGTGGTACAGCGGTAGCATTTGCTTCGGGTGTGTTCTCTCGCTCTATAGTACTCCCGCCTCTGGCTCAAAGGAAAATGCCCAGATTAGCCTGGAGAGGGTTCTTTTAAGCTGTGGCTGGAGCCTTAATTAATTATCAATAAAACAATTACCTTATTGATGCTCCAGCCACATTCTCACAGGTTTTTAAATTAAAAACAAACAATAAAAACATGGCTTTCCCACCGTCCCAAATATAATAATAATAATAATAATAATAATAATAATAATAATAATAATAATAATAAACAGGCAGCGGAGCAACAGGCAGCCCCCGGCCGTGCAGAGCAACAGGCAGTCCCCGGCGGTGCGAGGCAAACATCCTTGGGCGGTGCGAGGCAGGCATCCTTGGGCAGAGCGAGGCCGAGCAGGAGCAGTCCTTCCCATGACGGTGGAGGTGGAACCAGCAGGTATTCACCCTCTGCTGGTGGAGGTGGGAGCGGCAAGCAGTCCTCCCACAGCGCTTGAGACGGAACCAGCAGGCATTCATCCTCTGCTGGTGGAGGTGGGAGGGGCAAGCTGTTCTCCCACAGCAGTTGAGACGGAACCAGTAGGTATTCACCCTCTGCTGGTGGAGCTGGGAGCGGTAAGCAGTCCTCCCACGGCGGTTGAGGCGGAACCAGCAGGTATTCACCCTCTGCTGGTGGAGGTAGCGGAGGCAGAGGCAGCTCCTGCTGCTCTGCCCCTAGCGGTGGTGGAGACAGAGGCAGCTCCTGCTGCTCTGCTCCTGGTGGTGGTGGTGACAGAGGCAGCTCTTGCTGCTCTGCTCCTGGTGGTGGTGGAGACAGATGCAGCTCCTGCTACTCTGCACCTAGCGGTGGTGGAGACAGAGGCAGCTCCTGCTGCTCTGCTCCTAGCGGGGGTGGAGACAGAGGCAGCTCCTGCTGCTTTGCTCCTGGCGGTGGTGGAGACAGAGGCAGCTCCTGCTGCTCTGCTCCTAGCGGTGGTGGAGACAGAGGCAGCTCCTGCCGCTCTGCTCCTGGTGGTGGTGGAGACAGATGCAGCTCCTGCTGCTCTGCTCCTGGTGCTGGAGACAGTGGCGAGGGCTCCTCACCCTCTGGTGTTGGAGATGTCAGCAATGGGACCTCTCCCTCTGGTGCTGGAAACAATGGCGAGGGCTCCTCTCCCTCTGGAGTTGGAGATGGAAGCGATGGCTCTTCTCCCTCTGGCGCTGGAGACGGCAGCAACCGCTCCTCTCCCTCTGGCGCTGGAGACAGCAGCAATGGCTCCTCTCCCTCTGGCGCTGGAGACAGCAGCAATGGCTCCTCTCCTTCTGGTGCTGGAAACAGTGGCGAGGGCTCCTCTCCCTCTGGCATTGGAGATGGCAGCGATGGCTCCTCTCCCTCTGGCATTGGAGATGGTAGCGATGACTCCTCTCCCTCTGGCGCTGGAGATGGCAGCGATGGCTCCTATCCCTCTGGCGCTGGAAACAATGGCAAGGGCTCCTCTCCCTCTGGCGTTGGAGAAGGCAGCAATAGCTCCTCTCCCTCTGGCGTTGGAGATGGCAGCGATGGCTCCTCTCCCTCTGGCGCTGGAGAAGGCAGTGATGGCTCCTCTCCCTCTGGCGCTGGAGAAGGCAGTGATGGCTCCTCTCCCTCTGGCGCTGGAGAAAGCAGTGATGGCTCCTCTCCCTCTGGCGCTGGAGATGGCAGCGGCGCGGGCTTTTCCCAATGGAGCTGGAGATAGCGGGAGCCCTGCCATATCTGCAGCCAGGTAGCGGATTACCATGTCCGCAACCTCCGGGAGGGACACTGGGCAGTGTTGCTTTTCCCAGGCTTCCCATCGCTCTCCATCTCTGGAGGTTGATCACGTCGGGGAGGGCCTCTTCGGCATTCCTCCCAGGCTCCACCAGCCAGCCCCAGATTCCCTCAGAGGAGAGTGCTTTTGTCGGGCTCTGAGCCATCGGGACCTCTCCCCCTGACGCCGGACGCTCAGGCTCCTCCATCTCCTGCCATGCGTGGCTCTGGCTGAGTGGACGATACCTGACCTCGCAACACAGGAAACACCACCCTTCCTCATCCAGACACGCTAGGCAAACATCCGGTGTGGTAGAAACGCGACAGGACCTGCGACCGGCCCCGCGCTCCAATTGATGTGCCTCCTGCTGCTTTCTCCTGCCGCTTCTTCCCATTTTTTTTCCCCTTCCCAATCTAAAAAAAAAACACTTTTTGAAAAAAACGAACAAAAAAAACTCCCTTTGCTGTTCCTGGTCTGACTCCTGGAGGCGTTGTTTGTCCCACGCAGGACACCGTATGTGGCAGAGTGGTTGAAGTGACGTCACGGACCAGGAAGGAGCAACACAAAAACAAAGGCAGCAAAGGTGGGTACGGGAACGAGACGCGTTTGCGCTCAGCTTTTAATAATAAATCAAATAATAAACAAAACACTTTTACAAAACAAAAGGGCTCGATGGCCAAAATAAACTAACAAACAAATACCGTGTGGTACAGCGGTAGCAGTTGTTTCGGGTGTGTTCTCTCGCTCTATAGTACTCCCGTCTCTGGCTCAAAGGAAAATGCCCAGATTAGCCTGGAGCGGGTTCTTTTAAGCTGTGGCTGGAGCCTTAATTAATTATCAATAAAACAATTATCTTGTTGGTGCTCCAACCACATTCTCACAGGTTTTTAAATTAAAAACAAACAATAAAAACATGGCTTTCCCACTGTCCCAAATATAATAATAATAATAATAATAATAATAATAATAATAATAATAATAATAATAATAATAATAATCAATAAAAATAAATAATAAAAATACAATGCTCAATTTCTTTTTCTAGGAATAATTTTTATTACTGTGGACCAGTACTTCCCTCTGGTGAAAGTAAGATGAACTGCACCTAAGACTTGAGATTTCTTTTTCTTTTGCCCCTCAATATGTTATGTTACTATCATTCCAAACTGTTTGTGTATTAATATTGAGAGAGGGAGGCTAGTAAAATCTATAATGTTGTACTGTATGGACTTGTGTGGGTTTTGTGTTGTATTGTTTTCAGTGTCTTATACTATTTGCAGTCTTATAATCCAGGTCTGGCAATGGAACGTGAAACAAGCAATGTGATTGGTAGAGCAAGTTTCCAGCTGTCCGTATATTGGATGGATAAGCACAGTTGGAGCTTCGTCACATATTCGAAATCACTGCGCTGCCTCACAGAATTTAAAGTACCAGTAGCCATCTTGTTTACAGTTACAGATGCACAGTAACTATAAAACTGAGTCACCAATTACCAGCAAAAAAAATAATAGTAAGTAGAACAATTAAATGAACTGGAAGATAGCAAAACAGAAAAAATACCAAAAAGCTTTTAAAAAATCGCTGTCTTTCGGGACTGGCTGGAACAAAAAACAAATGGTCTCAACTGTGGAAAATGCTCATCTTAAGAAAATCTTTATAAAATACTAAGGAATTTCTATGGAAATGCTCATAGAGAAGAATATAACATTTCAAGCTACATTAGTCTCTGAGCTTGGAATAAACCGCTGTCTAAATGAAAACAAAACTGGGGAATCTGAAAAAAATGAATTCAATGCCGTCTCAACTCCTCCACCTGGTGGATCTTTTCAATAGCAATGTACAATTAAACACATCAAAAATAAAGATTGATATACTTTTGCATTTTCAATTATATTAATTTACTCAGCTTAACTTAGTGTGTAGTTCGAAATTATAAATGGGACTGCTTTATTTGCGTAAGGATATTTAATAAATAACTAATAATTTTTGGCCCTAAACATGATTTATGCGTTTTTTTTTTCAAATCCACTGTTTGACCTGGATTGTAAATTCAGTAAGGCCCTTCAGGATGTCCGTATATGTCCAATATACAGACTTTTCAGGGGTTGGACTTCTCGCCATCATCTCGTGCCGCACAAAGCCCCGTGACATCTGTATATTGGACATAAACGGACACCCTGTCAGGCCTTTTTGCATGCATATAGGTATATAACATTTTAAATGATAGAAACTGTTTGTGTGTGAAAGACAGTGATTTTTTCTAGAGTGGAGAATCATAATGCAGCTCGTCTTTCTGTGTCTGAAAATGTGTAATCTCTTGTCAAGGATGTGACTAGGGGGTATGAGGTGTAAAGAAAACTAATGCATTGGTATATTCTGTACAACATGGCCCCAACAATGTGCTTGATCCAGCCATTTATAAGCACATTTGCTATATGAAATATTTTTTCATAAATATGAGTGGGGTTGCCTTAACTCCCAAATCCATCAACCGTGTCTCAATTGTTCACTCCCTCACAAGTGTATTTCAACTTTCTTTAACTGGCTTTAACCACAATCCTGTTATAACAGAGATTTAAAAAATAAGCTAAATCTTTCTTATGCTTACTTAACAGGGGAGATCTGTGCTGACTATCTGGCATATGCGTGGTTCTGCAGGAAGAGGGCAGCAGTCTCGTAAGATCCGCCTGTCAGTAATGGCGATGACACAGAGAGGTGGGGAAGAGGGTGTGTTGGCTTTCCCTTTCTCTGAGTGGCTGAGAGGCGGGCCTTGGGGGATTTCTCAGCCCATGAGAACTGCGCTTTGCATTTGGGTGGCCGGAGAGAGGATACCCAGTGACGCTGGTGGAAGACGTCAGTGTAAACAAAGAGCAGGCAAGCACGGCTGAGTGAGACAGCCTGCCTTAAAAGAAACAAAAAAAGTAAAAAAATAATTACGTACCGAGGGGCGTGTGTAGTTATACGGGGAACTCTGGCCACCCCAGTGTATAGAAAATAGTGGAGCGCAGGTCAGAGGACCGGCTTAACGGCAGTGGGGGCACTGCGTAAGCAGCACTTTGTTTTGTAGTTTTATTACTGTGTTTTATTTTCCCTTTTTCTTTCGCCTTTTGTTTTCATTATTATTTTTGAGTATGTGCACTGGACTGTATACCAGTATTGGTAACACAGTGGTCCTGTTTACTGTTGCCAGTATTCAGGACACGGACAACAGCACCCTCTGCGGGTAAAAATAAATCAGTGTGCCTAAGCGGCGTTACAAATAAAACCTTCTGTCTCCCATGTGTGTCAGTGAATTCCCCACCACCCTTCCACACTTACATAAAGAGTATTTACAGACATACAATATTTACATTTACATTTAGCATTCAAATGCATCAGATTTCAATAGTGCTTATATTCTAATGTTTCCAACAGTAGGCCTAACACAGGCTGCACTTAAGTAGAGGAAATTGCACTTTAAAGGGCTCAGAACGCAATGTGTTAGTTTCACATTTAAAGATTATGCAATAAATGTAAATAATTAGAAACACTGCTGTAACAAACGGCTCAATGAAACAAAACAAAAAAGTCTAATAGGCAGCTTTATATGCACTTTAATGCCTCATATATTTTAGTACACCACAGATTTAAATAAGATTGATATTCAATTAGATACATTTGTTCACTGTTATTTAATAGCACAAAAGATACAAAAATGGTCAGCTTGGTAGCTATTTTAATGAAAGGCGTCCTAATTTTCCCACTCAGCACTCTTTCTTGTTCACCATTATTGTCAGGGCTAAATTATAACTCAAAATAGTTCAAAAATACCTAAAGTAATACAAGCTCACTCAATCTGAGCAGGAAGGTGTACAATAAATAAGTATTTTCTATATAAACACTGATTCTTTTTTCATTAATAAAGGAGTCAATTCAGGGAAGTTGTTTTTTTCACCACTAGGTAGAGCAGTACTTCTACAATTGATTGTCCTTGAGTAGGGCATTGATGAATGATTATAATAATCTGAACAAAAGTGACAACTGTATTATTGCTGGTTGCTGTGCATACAAAATAATTGAGTGTAAACAACCAATACCTGCGTGGATAAAATGCTTTATCCATCAGAATTTGTAAGACAACAAACTCATTACAGAATGCCAATACATTTGTCAAATGCAAAAATTGCTGCCATCCATCAAGTAGTAAATTCTAGCACACATGAATGCATGTAAATTTGCTATATAACAATCATTCAATGCTTACAATATGGCACATTATTTCACAGGCAAGCTAATCAAAAATGGCATTTTATACTGATTATTAATTGATACATTTAAATACACACAATATGTTTACAATATATATTGGTACCAGACATATACGTTTACACACAAAGGTGAAAGCTCTTAAAACTGTAAAGTCATGAACTCTACAAGTAATGGCTCAATTGCACACACTAAAATGAATTCCTGGTACAGAAACATTGAACACGTTCTCACTCCGGACTGAGTCATAGGAAAGTATATATTCCTGTCCACAGGGTCCTGGCATATTGATGTTGCACAAGTAAAAAAAAAAAAAAAAAGAAAGAAAGCCACTTAGTCATCAAAGCCACTTCAGAACGGGCTTCTGCAAAACCAGGTTTATAGTGTAAAAAGAATACAGAGTCTTGGTGCAAGTGAAGATTCAAATCAGTTCCTTGATTTGTTTTTCACAATCCATTTCCTCACTTTGACTTCCAGTCAAACTCTTTTCTTCTTAAAGTACATGGAGTTGGTTATTTAGCCACATGATGTCAATATGTCTACACGTTACACAGCTCTGCTGATGAATTGTAGATTGAGTTCACCCTTTCTACATAGCTTGCATAAGGTTCAACTTCTTCCACATCCTGCTGTTAAAAAACAAGAAAAGATTTACATAGAATTTGTACAATAATTTACATAATTACTTTCAAATGTGTTCATCTTTGTCAGTTTGTGAGCCAGATATGGAACTTTAAATTCACAGCTGCAAATGTGACCATGTTCTGGTTTCAAAACCAAACAAATCTAAATTGCAGGTGCCATACCTGTCTCAATTTTGGTCCAATAAGGCACCCATAAATTGCCCCACTGCACATTTCAACACATGTGATTTCCTGGTCTCCACCATTTGAGGAGGAGATGAAAACATGTTAGCAGATAAACTGAATAAATAATGTGTATTCTCAAAGGAGAAAGCATAGAGATAGTAATGGTTCTAAGTAATTTTCAATATTGTTATTTTTGTTTATGCACAATTTTGGGTAGAATCTGCCAGAACTGTCCCCTAGCTAGAATATGGTGGGCGAGTTGAGTCTTTTGGTAACATTAGTTTGCAGTTACTGATATAGTTGTGATACTTACTTTACAGTTACTGATATAGTAGTGGTATTTACTTTGCTGTTATTGATAGAGTAGTGATACACTGTAGTAGTGATGTTGCCTGGCCTACCTACCACCCCTGTGCAGTTGAGGACAGTAAAGCTGAGGGTACACAAAGCCACTTTTTCAGGAACAGTGGCTTGAAACCTGGTTCCAGGAGACCAGAGGGACCTAGTTTGAGGCAATTTTACTGTATCAAACCCCAAGTCTCCTCTGGTGTCCATGCAGTGACGAGAAACCTAGTCTCCTGAAACCAATTTCCAAGCCACAAAATGGCTTTGTGTTCCCTCAGCTTAACAATGAGCCAGTGAGGACAGTTACAATGAGCTAGGATAGTTGCAGCCACCTCGTAAAATGCAGAAAGGTTGGTATAATGGTATAATATAGTATATTTGGGCTGCAGTGTCATATAAATGTAGGCCAGTAGTGTAAAGAATACATAAATGAATATATAAATAAATAAAATATATTGTATGTTCTCAATAACAAATATAAGACTAAGGGCCAGATCTGCCTCCTATTGTATTTTCTGTTTCTGTAGACTGCTGGAAAAAGAGCGAGGAAAGAAATGGGGTGGATGGGGAATCCATATTGGGACTAGAGAAAGAAATTTAGTGGGGTGTGCCAAGAAATGCAGTTGGGCTCTCTGGGGATCTTTGTTGGTTATAAAGGGCAATACCTAGAGGGTACTTAATTCTTGGTTTTCATCATGGCAGGGGATTTATAGTTTTAAGTGTTGTAGTCAGACCAGGTATTGACACAGAAGATACATACTAGCTATTCTGAGCTGGAAATGGGGTTTGCTTTCTTGTTCAAACACAAGTTCAGTTAAGAGTTTTTCAATGTTAAATATTTTAAACATTTCATATTGTATTACCTGAGTTTTGGCTGGTGCAGTTGCTACAGGGATGGTTGACTTGCAACAATTTCTGTTGGATACAAAATATCATTATACTGTCTGCAAAAGTTTGGATCAAATAGATATTTGTTTAATCTTGTTAAGATACAACAGTCTATTAATAATGCATATTAAACTGGATTCACTAAGCCATTGGTCCATTAAACAAAACAAAACATAAAAACAAAACAAAATGTCACAAAAAATGTAATAAATCATTTAGCATGTTAATTAATACTTCAGTTTATTCTTGCTAGTATTCTTGCAGATATTACCTATCTGGTAAGGTCTGATAAAAACTATTATTCTAATATTGAGTGAATCTGGCCCATTGTGGAATTCCTAATGTGAAGAACACAAATGTCTTACCTGAGGTCTGCTAGGTGCTTTTTTATGCAAACAAAAGATGCTACAAAAATAATCAATAGAACACAAAATAAACAGGCAAGAATGACAATCCAATAGATTGGTTTCTTTGGACGTTGATCTAGAAAGAAAATAAACAAAATAAAGCATTATTAAAAATTATTGAATTTAACAAACATGTACAAATGTTTGCCTTAAAAGTATTATTTTCATTAAGTCTTACAAAACTGCAGACCAGTTCAGTACTAGACCAGTAACCTTCATATTGAGGTCCCTCTTGTCCGTCTTCTCAGTACAAGACGCAGAAAATATTTTTAAATTTGTTATCCAATTTAAGTTTTATGTAGTTATTTAGGGCTAGAATAGCTGCTTTTTATACCATAATACTGTATGAACAAAAAGCTGATTGAAATCATCTACCACTGCATATTTATGGTCAATTCCATTGTTATGGAAGTGACATTTGCACACAAAATGTAACTTTGTAACCATGCACAAGGATTCCCTTAATGAATTACACAAAATTGTTGACTACATAGATGAAGTGCTTTTTAAACCATGTCCTGTTAAAATCCCACAGTTGATAGTATCACAGTTTTGTTTGGAGCTGCCCACTGATGGTCATGTTATGGATGTGACAGGAATGGCAAGCATCGTTGTGTCAATTTATATGTTCTGAAAAGTCTGTGATTTGTTGGACCTCCAACCAAAACATTTACTGTGGTTCTGAAAGACTTGGCTGCTCCCCACAATCATATTAACACTAGAACTATCGCGTTTATAAGCATACCTAGGACAAACAAGACTGGTCAATTTTACTGGCGTATTAAAACATAAATATTATAATGAAAGGACAAACAATTGAATAGAAGTCGTACATTTATTCAGGAATGTCATATAAAGCATCTACACAACCGAAACATTGTAACAGAACAGAAATGTGTTTATATACAGACATATTACACTAAGCGCAACCTCAAAAAAAGGTTAAAAATTAAATAAATATTTGAAAATAAATTTATGTATACATGATGTCCATTACATGAGAGTAGATGTTAAAACTTCATGCTGATATGAACTCGGCTCTCGCCAAGATAAGCACCAACTAAGACGTAGCTTTACAGTAAACTAATGTAATCCATCTGTTTTTCCATCCTTTTGCGTTTCCTTCCATTTGATTATGTAGATATCCTTCTGCCTGGTGTTGATGGCTGAAGTATAATGCTGGCTCCAGGGATCAGCTTGCCTCCCCAGCGCATCAGCACACACAACGGCTGCAATGTTGGCTCCAGGGATCAACCAGTGTGGTCTCCCCAGCGCATTAGCATGACAACTGTCTGGATTGAGCTAAGTAGGGTACATCTCTGGGGTCTTCAAGGATATTAGTGAGATGTTTAATTGTCCAAATTTTGGGTGAAATATATAAAAAAAACATAACAGGTGCAGGGGCTGATGTAGGTGAAGTGGCTGGCATCCTTGCAGGGGCTGCCACAGGATTGCTTCTTCTCCCACGGGATCTCTTGCACCCTCGGTGTCACTGCTGCTGGAATTTTCATCTTCGCAAACCCAGTCTGCTTCAGAGCCAGATTCGTCATTGTCCGTCTCTGCTGCATCAGAATCGTTGTTTGGTAAAATTTGCAGTAATTCCAAACACTGCTTTGCTGTTCTGCGTCTTTTGTGATCCATTTTCAATGTGTTTTGGGGTAACAATGAATTTCTTAGAAAAAACAGTGACTTGTATAATAACCAGAGTGCAGACAGACAGCCGGGCGCCATGAGCTGTCAAGGCTAATTGATGGGCTACCAGGAGGCTCATTGAAACAATAGAAATGTCCGAAGAAATGTCCGAAGATATGAAGCCAATATCTCAAAGCACATGACCTCAATTTGGCAGCCATCTTAGGTCACTGGTCAAAGTGAAGGATGTTGATAGATTTTGCTTGCGCAGAATCCACAACACTGAAACCATGAAGTTGCAAGCTGAAATGTCTGAGATTAGCAGTTTAAGAAGTAGTGATGGTAGATTTACAAATTCATGCCAGCTCCCGTGACAGGGATGCAAATCAATAGCATATTTAAGTTTTTATTTTTGTGACAAGAACACCAGGTCTAGACTGCACTCTTCTGATTGGCTGACTTTATCTGTGCCTTTTTGTACAGAATATGATTGGGTAGCAAAAGGTTTTTATGGTTTTCAAGCATCTAGCTTTTAAACCAAAGGTACAAGACTATATAAATTGTCGTGTACCTTTGGTTTAGGGGAGATCTGAATATCTCTACAATACAAATTATGTATTGGATATTGGCTTTTCTCAGGTTTGTAAAAAAATAATAATAATTGGCGGGTGACTTTATAATCATGCCAAATATCCATGAATCCAAAAACAGCAATACATGATAAATTAATAATAAATATATTTAGAAAATAAACATTGTTCAGATTCAGACAGTGTATAAAGTATTTTTTCAAGCATGGTGTAGATGTAAATGTAACATTAGTAATAAGCTTTCTTTTAATTTGTAAAGCATATTTAATAAACAGTAGTAAACATACCTGTGCCTCTAATGTATGGAATAGTGTAAGTTTGTGATTCATTCCAATATGGATGACTGACTATGCAGGTGACATTCCCCATAGATGTATTGTAAGGTATGATAAGCCTGCTTTCCACCGTAAAGGTACGATTCCAGTTGTAAGTGATCTTGTCGGTTACATTTTCATCTGATGACCATGATATGCTTGCATTTGGTCTCCCATTGGAAGCTTCACACACAGCCACGTAATGATTGTCAGTGGTAGAATAGTTAATTCTTCCACTTATCTCTGGTTGAACTTGAAAAAGAATACATTTAACCATTAAAACATGATTTTAGTTAAATATTTTGTTTGACATACTATATCATGGCATTGATAGCAACAACTCAAGTTTCTTTATTTCTACTTTGAGAAGTACATTTGTGTTTGTGAATTTTCTATTGTTTTTAGCATATAAATACTTTTGAAATTGAACAACAGAAACAGCCCTTACATGACTTGGACAATAACATGTACAACCATCGGGCCTCCCAATTATCTAAATCCACCCGCAGTCCCAGTGTACTGAATAGGCTTTGTTCAATTGTCATTTGCTTTATCTATCCAGGTGTCCTCTGAGTTATGCTGTTAGTAGGGCTCTGTGAAATGTTATTCTTACCTATGGCAGATACATTAAACAATATTTTGTGGCTCCCACGTTGGAAAGCTGTCTCACATGTGTAAATCCCTTCATATGTATATTTAAATGGAGGTATGTGCAGCTGTGATCTTCCTTCATTTGTATTGATAATGGTTCTTCCATCATTACAAGTATTGACAGCAGGATCGCTGTTGCTGTTTGCAATTCTGCACGTTTTGTCCGTGTTCTTTAACTCCCAGGTATCAAACACAATTGTGCTCCATGTGCGATTTGTGCAGCTCAGCTTAATCTCCTCACCCAGCTTAATGCTGATGAACTTCTCTTCATCTAGGGAAATTAAAAGGAAATTACATTATAAAACCATGGTAGTGTATTTAAGTGTTTTATCAATTATCACAAGTGTGATACTGTATATGTACAGAGATTTGGGGAATTGATAAACAAGAATTCAAATTCTTAGTAAAAAAAAAAAAAAAAAAATTCTCAAGTGCTTTTGTGTCACAGACCCTAATGGGACTGAAATATATGGGGCAAATGATAACCAACATAAAGTGAAGGTGATGTTTAATGTAATAATGTAATGCAGGATCCAAATCATACATTTTCTGTTTCAGTATTAAATACAAAAAGTGTACATACAAATACTAGGGTAGAAATTACATTGGTAAAGTTAGTGAGAGTTAACCAGTATACCATACTTTTACAACATTAACGACTACTTTAAAACTCTCAGGAAAGATTAATAAAAGGAAGCAAGGATGTAAGAAACAAAGTGATTATGTCATTAGTAATATTAGCTATAGTTCTTTTTTCAACTTAAAACACTGTTCCCCTTAGTATTTAATAAAGCATCACTACTTAATGGCAAGTACACTGCTCAGTTCTGACGCTGAATTCAGTAACTATTTTTGAATTATATACAAATCTTTTTTTAACAATTACCAAAATAATCCAGTGGGTTTGTTGAAGCTGAAGAGCTTGGAGTCACACTGAAGGCGAGTGAAGAATTTGATTGGGTTTCTAAAGAAGAAATCAAGGTTATATGGGTTAATGTCTAACAAGAAATATTAGTACAATGTTAGAAATTACATTTTTGGAAGCAAATACACAGAAAAAAATGAGTCAGTTCAATTAGTTATAAAAAAGAAAAAAGGTTAGCTTTGATTAGTGGTCATGACATTAACATTAGTTGCATTAGGAGTCTCAATAAATGTTAGGTATACATAAAATATGAGTGGGTGTGTTTCTGAAATAGAAAACTTTTAAAAGTACAGTAGCCTTATCATCTTAGTCTGTAGGGCTGATTTCAGGAAAACAGATGTATTGTGATAAGTGG
Source organism: Acipenser oxyrinchus oxyrinchus (assembly GCA_030684275.1). NCBI lineage: Eukaryota > Metazoa > Chordata > Actinopteri > Acipenseriformes > Acipenseridae > Acipenser > Acipenser oxyrinchus. The sequence continues at coordinate 21,813,858 of CM060255.1, forward strand.
CAAATGTTTAATGTGAAGCAAAATTGTATATATATATATATATATATATATATATATATATATATATATATATATATATATATATATATATATATATATATATATATATATATATATATATATGAAAAAGTAGTATCTGTTTAGTCATCTAGTCATCAACCATGTTGAGTGAAAGACAACCCAAAGTCCACTTGTTTGTTGTCCACAGAGACTGGGTGGGTCACACACTCAGGATGGCTCAATTTTATCCTTAATTCATTTTACACTTGACATTCAAGAAAGTAAAAAGCAAGCGGCAATGTTTTACATCTAAAAAAACAATTATTTATTATTAAAAACACGAAACACACAAAACACAACATGTTTCAATAATACGTGTCTTCATCAGGTGTTAAAGATTTAAAAAACAACATCAGGTGAATCCAATACATAAGTCAGTAGATGGAGTCAATTAAATAGAATAATAAGTAATTAACTCATTAGTAAAGTATCTCAATTCAAGACAATTGGTCCTGACATATACTTAAATAAATATGATAGTATAAATATCATTATTCAATCATTAAAAGTACAATCATGGACCCATGAATTTGTAATAGGTCATCAATACATTCTTGGAGTAAAAAAAAATCACTGATATTACATGTGGTCTATGTTTCAAATTCAGTAAGTGAGAAATAACAGTTCAAGAGCATTAACAACACAAATGATTACAATAATGTTGCATTTGTTATACATACTTAAAATACTAAAAATAACATTTTATCAAGTAATGTATAAGGATATTCCGATTTACAGAAGAGTTGAGTTCGAGTGTCTCATTTAAACCATAACGTTCCATGGATTTCAGTCTATAGTTCTAAGAGGCTTCTCTTTGTAATAATTTATTAACAGTATTGCCACCTCTCTCCGAAGGGCATACTTTTTCAATTCCAATAAATATAAGGCTAGAAACAGAACCATGATTACATTTTATATAATGTCTTGCAATCGCATAGTCCATGTTGGAGTTACGTATAGCTTCCTTATGTTCTGCTGTACATATTTTTAGTTGTCTTTCTGTTTGTCCAACATAGACTAGACCACACGGACATTTAAGTAAGTAAACTACATGTGTAGTGTTTATATTGATGAAACTGTCTATATTAAATTCATGTCCAGACAGTGCGTGATTAAAATTTTTTGTGTCATGTGTATTAGAACAGTGGATATATTTTCCACATTGGAAATTACCATGTGGAGCACTGACTTTAGTTAGCCAATTTCCATTACTTTTGGGAGTTTTATTCTTAGAAGATACCAAACTATCTTTAATGTTTCTTCCTCGTTTAAAACTAAATCTGGGATACATACTTGTTAGTGCCCGAAGTTGTGGATCACACTGTAATACCTTGCAAGGTTTATAAACATTTTTTTAAAAATTATTAGAGGCAGGATTGTGTTCCGTTACAAAAGTCATTCTGTCGTCTTCAATATTAGTCTTAATTTGAGTTTTTTCCAATAAATCATTACAAGTTTTGGTTTCTGTTTTTTTAAAGCTGCATCGATTAGCTGTTTATTATAACCTCTGTTCTTAAACCGTATTCCCATTTCTTTTGCTTTATCATAAAAATCAGATTTGTCACTACATATTCTTTTTAATCGCAGAAACTGCCCATATGGTATATTATTAGTCATGTGTTTAGCATGAAAACTGTCTGCATGTAAAATTGTATTTCTATCAGTTATTTTACGAAAAACAGACGTGTTGAAATGTCCTTCATCATCAATGGAGATAAGCAAGTCCAAAAAATCTTGGTCTTGCTATACTCCATAGTAAATTTTAAATTGGAATTAGTATTATTGATATATTCTTTGAACAATATCAAATCTGCTTCAGAACCAGTCCGCAAAACAAATATGTCATCGCTGTGGGCGTCTGCTAAGAAATAAATATAACATTTCCAAAAAGTGACATGTTGTAAAAGGTGGTTAGAGGCAAAATTGTCAATACATAATTGTTCCCAATAGCTCATATAAAGATTAGCATAATTAGGTGCAAATGCAAAACCGATGGCTGTACCTTTACTTTGTAAGTAATATTTATCTTTAAAAAAAAAATAGTTAGAAGTTAATATATAATTAGTAAGTTCTAATAAAAAGTTTCCAGGTAAATCATTAGGGCTGTTGGAAAAATAAAAGTGTAAAGCCTCAATACCATCTTTAAGTGGAATATTGGTACACAAGCTCTCTACAAACCAAAAAAGCAGCCAAAGGGTCAGTGAGATTACATTATTATTATTTGTTTATTTAGCAGGCGCTTTTATCCAAGGTGACTTACAGAGACTAGGGTGCGTGAACGATGCATCAGCTGCAGAGTCACTTACAATTACGTCTCACCCAAAAGATGGAGCACAAGGAGGTTAATTGACTTGCTCAGGGTCACACAATGAGTCAGTGGCTGAGGTGAGCTTTGAACCGGGGACCGCCTGATTACAAGCCCTTTTCTTTAACCACTGGACCACACAGCCTCCTATTACATGTATCTGCCAAAAAAGATGGTCATTTTTTAGTTATGTCTTGTATAGAAAAATCCACAAATTTACTCAACGGTTCTGAAACAGAATTAATACCTGAAGCTATAGGACGGCTCAGAGGGTTAATTGAATTATTGTGAATTTTTTATTGTATAAAAAACTGGAGTCATAGTGTATTCCAATTTTAAAAATTCATATTGATTCTGAGTAATCATGTTACTTTTTTCCCTATATTTAAGATACAATTTCTCTCTTCTCTGAATCCGACTAGCAGATCATTACCGAGAGGTCTATAAAACTATACGTTGTTTAACTGTCTTAAAGTTTCAGCAATGTAATCATCACTATTCTGCATTATAATTGAACCACCTTTATTGGCAAGTTTAATTACAATATTGATGTTATCATGAAGTTCTTTGATCGCTTTTTTCTCTGATAAACTTATATTAAGGTGTTTAGACTTTGAGCATTTAGAAATCATTTTCTCAATAGCTCTCCCTCTCTCTCTCTCACACACTCTCTCTCTATATATATATATTGTAACAGGGCGAGGTGCCCTGTACATTGTTTTGTTTATTTATTTTTAGAACGGGGTTTTCCCCCTCCGCCCCCGTGTTATTTTGTATTTTATTATTATTATTATTATTATTATTATTATTATTATTATTATTATTATTATTATTATTATTATTATTATTATTAGTAGTAGTAGTAGTAGTATTATGGTTTATTTATTATACTTATGACGGCGAGGCGCCGCAGGTTTTGTTATTGTTTTATAGTATTTAAATTTAGTGACAGTGAAGTGCCGTGTGTTTGTTTTATGTAACCTTGTGGTAATGTGTGGCTGTCGGCTAGTGCGTTGTTAATCTAGCCGGCAGTCACACATAATTAATAAACCCATGCAGACTGTGGCCGAGGGGTAATAGGATGATTACTAACTAGTTAAACCCCTCGGCCATGATATAAAAAGCCTGCAGCTCTCCAGCTCGTGGTGGAGTGTTTTGGAGCGAGAGAGAGAGAGTCGGAGAACGAGTAATAATGAAATGAAAAGAAAAGTAAGGTTCATTGAAGACAACTGCCCAGCCTGACCTTAGGTCTATTTTGGTTTTGTGTCCGAGATTTGTTTTATTTACATTTTTATTTTGCTCTGTGAGCAAGTGTTTTTGTTTAAAACTTTGATTTATTTTTGTTGTATTAAAATAAAACGGCGGCCAGCCGATTCTTTCTTTTTAACTGCAGTACTTGCCTGGTGTGTGTTTCCCTTCCTGCTTCTGCCTGACGTCACCGACTCAGCCACCCTGTCACATATATATATATATATATATATATATATATATATATATATATATATATATATACACACACACACACACACACACAGAGTACACCCTCGCTATAACAAACTTGTTGGGGTCCAAGCCTTTTGTTCGTTATATCGAGGGGTTCATTCTAGCGAAAGGACAATCAAAATTAAGGATAAACTGTTGGAGTAAGTGAATGAGATGAGACTGTGAATAAAAGTAGAATTACATGTACCTGTTGGTCTCATGTATGCAGTATTCTGCCTTTGCTTTATCCTATTCGTTAAAGAATTAAAACGCAGTAAAGCAACAATTCTGAATTGAAGCTGAACATTAATTCAAAATCAATCTGACACGAATCGTTTCAAAGGGGCACCAAACCTTAATCCAACATGCAAGAATCCCAAACTGAACTTTTATTCAAAATCAACCTGACATGGTAAGTTTGATATGAAAGGTTTGTTGTTTTTTTTTGTGTTTTTTTTTAAATCAATTTTGCTTTGCCGCATGTTGCTGAACAAGCCAAAAAACAGAGTACTTTTTGACAACCTCTAATCACAACAGAGATATGCCTGTGTTACTCCTTATTTCAAACAATGAATATAGTTTCCAGCTTTGTTGCAACATAACATTATTTTCGTTTGGGAGGCATTACAAGCGCACATATATAATATATACAGTAGACCCTTGTTAGTAGCAACATAACGGTGCCCTTTGCTATGTTGCTCTTAAGCGTGACGTCTGAACAAAGGCAGCCTGCTTTTTCTGATACTTCAAACAGTTACAGTACATGCTACATTCTTTTCAAGTATATCTGTAGTTAAGACACTTTCTAAAACATTTCTAAAAAAAAAAAAATAAATAAATAAATAAAACTTGTCCTCTACCGGAACATTTATTTTCTTACCTTTTTTAAATGTAGATTACATGTTTACAGATAAAATATTATTGAAGAAAACAATGCCCAACTGCACAAATAGATACTATATAATAGCATACAATAAGCAAGCTTTGTACAGTATTTACATTCACTTCCTCTTTTTTTATGTCTATTCTTTTGTATGATCCTTATACAGATGTATTTTCTTCTGGTTGCGATCATGTCAAAGCAAACAGGTTTTTTTTTTTTTTTACACATTGCGGGAAATAAATGCTGGAATGATCAAGCAGAGAACACACTGTACAGACTTTTGGGTGCATTCGTGGGTGATTAATGGAAGTTTTACCGTATCTGGATAAGGGCGACTGCTCAGGATGTGTCGTCACAACGACATAAATGTTGCTGTTAAGCAGCGGCTATGTTGCTGTTACCTAGTGGATTTTTAATGGTAAGGAAAGTGTTCCCAGGGAAATGCTGCTCTTACCAGGTGTTGCTGCTAACAAGCGTCTACTGTATATATAGAACAATGTTGACAGTTTTTTTTTTTTACATACATGTTAAAGAAATGTAAAGCACATAAAAACTTTTTTTTTTTTTTATTTTAATGGCACCTTACAAAGAAATTAGAAAATCAAAGAATAGATGCAACAAAAAAAAATGTAATTGCGTAAAAGAAACAAATGTACGGCTTTTTGTAACATAATTACTTATCACAATCACAGTAAACCAAAGGCATTTTGGAGCGCTTTTTCTTAAATGGGCTGTCATTCACTACATAGGTCTACCATTAGTCAATTTATTGGTTTACAGGCAAACACAAACCTGTGTGCTGTTTTTAAATAATGAATTCCATTACTCTTTTGATACTTGACGATGACATCACATATGTGATATATTAACAACAGGAGGCCATTCGGCCCATCTAAGCTCCTAGTAGCTCCAAGTTATTCTGCCTCAACAGCACGACTTGGTAACCCATTCTACACCCTCACCCAACAGTGTTCTGTGGTGCTGGTTTCTGTACCGTGCTTAAAGCATTGGTTTGGGTTAACTATGTAAAATCCTTTTGGGATTTTAAAGCCCCCCTGATTCTTTAAGCACTGGTATTTGTGTGGTTGCTCTTCACTGGACTCTCTCCAGAGCCACAATGTCCCTTTGGTACTGTGGTGACCAGGACTGGATACAGTACTTGAAGTGCAGTCTCACCAGTGCATTATACAACCTCATCCTGACCTCCTTTGTTTTGTACTCTATATTTTTGGCTATATAACTAAGCACTCTGTTTCCCTTTAGGATTGTATCCCTGCACTACCTGGTTGCTGACAGCGATGAGTCCATTACAGCATGTCTGCAAATTGGACGAGTTTGCTGATTATCTCTACATACATAAGAAACAGAGGTCCAAGCACAGTCCCTGCGGCACCCCACCCCACTGACTAATACAGTCCATGGCTGCAACTGTTTTAAATTAACAACTCAGTCAGAGTTCTACTGAAATAGCACGCCCTCCAGGATCTTAAACTAAATGCAAACATCATCAGGATTAACAGCGCTGATAGAGATGGAACAATGGCTGACTTTCCTGTAAATTGTGTTTTGTTTTGTTTTTTGTCCAGCACAAAACAATTCGTTAGTTACCTATATTAGTCTGTAGGAAGCAATACTTTGTTGAGTGTTTTCAATGTTTAAAACTGCCTAATGTTACGTAGGCAGGGCACTCCAAGATTAAATAAAGTTTGTGAAACCACTACTTTTAAAAAATGTTAGGTGCATTGCTAGTAGCTTCTTTCGAGAACCTGCTACTTGTTATTTGCCTTTTCATGTTCCATGCAGTCTATATTCTGAGAGTTTAGTGCTGCGAAAAAAACTGTGTTTTTTAAATGTGTGGGCATCTTGAATCAGATTAACAGTAATTACATGAAATAAAATGAAAGCCACATGGAGAGTATGCAACAAGTTTTAAATACTTTTTTTGTAAATATATCAAAAGAATCTTCTTCTGTAACAATTTTTTACATTTATTATTAAAGGTAACATTTGATTTGCAGTCTTGAATAGAAGTGAAACTCATGCAAAGAAATTCGTACATGGAGAGACAGGTTGCATAGGGGCTTATCTGTTTGAAGAAGATTGTCGTGAATTACAGTTTTTTATATATATGTTTTGCATTTAACCATGAGCAAATCAAAACACACTAGATATATTACATATTGTAAAAAATACATTTTCACAAAACGATTAACAAAAGTTTGTAATTACTGCTGCCGGAATCCATAGCCTACATGATTGTAGTATCAAGCCATGATTTCACTTCCAGCTTTGAACATGGACAAACACAGACACTTCCAGTATTTAAGTATAATAATTTCTCAGGAAAAGGAAAATTAGTAGACACTCCCTGCATTTAAGTATGCAAAAACTATTATTGAAACAAATCATCTGAGCGAATCTCATAAACCTTATAAGGATCCATTGCTTAACCTAAAAAGTTTTGATTATTCCTGTAGAATATCCGTTTGTTACAAATATCAAATTCGAAACAGGGTTATCTGATAATATTGCCCCGTTTAGTTTTGGTTTTATCAATACTTTCCTTTACCAAGACACAACTCATTTTATTTTCAAGAGAGTTCCTGCAAAGAGCAAGCAGTCATCTACTGTAATTAGCGTACTTACAAAAAAGGGTAAAAATATAGTAAACAAGCAAAAATGTACTGGATTTTTTTTTTTAATATGCTTCCTTGCACTACAAACTTTGTAGCTGAATTGTAAATATTTTCTATTCCTATACTGTACACACAAGCATCATAATTGATACAAACTTTTACCATTACCCACAGCAAATAATAATGAACATACCATTCAGTACCAGTGCTTACAATTGTCTTCATGGACATCATTTCAATATACTGTATTTCTGAATCACTATCTTCAACTCACACACTGCAAGTCTGGCAGTGCACTATATTATGTTATCCTTCATCATTTTGTTACACTCAACTAAAATCATAGTAAAAAAAAAAAGTTATTGTAATTTTAATGGCCTTATAAGTTAAAAGTAATTTGAAGATTACACTTATAATTGTTTGCTATGATCTCAGAGATTCATAAAGTTATTACTCGGTCAGTTTAGCACAAATGTGTTTTTTTTTTTTTTTTTTTTTTGTAAACAGACCTAATTTGCAATTACGGTAATTACCCGCTAAATAGCATGCTGAACTTTGCATTCTCAGAGATCTCATGTGAGATGACTTATTTAAATAAAGCAAATGTAAGCAACTTTGTTGTTTCCTAAACCTAGGTGTAAAACCACAGTGCAAGCAAGATTCACAAGGCTCACTGTAGTTAGTTTTAATTTCACTTATCCTGCAACTATAGCCAAGCAATCTTTTTTTAAGAAGCAAAAAATATAAGTAACAGTTCAGATGATTATTGCAAAACTAGAATGTGTTTTTTTTTTTTTTAAATCTGGATTATAACATTGGGAGGCACTAAAAACACAGATTAGTACTCCAGAGTAGAAAGGCTCCTTTGACATCTCATGAAGTGCATTGGAATTTGCATGTATGCCATGTAATACACTTAAATAAATAATCTGGAATAGTTTGCGTGTAGAATACTTTACCATATTACTAATCACAGTAAGCACAGCATTTGCTTTATATTTTATGTGCAGTAAATTATTTGTATGTACAGTATTAGCAACTGTCATCATTAAACATGTATCTGCATGCAAACTAAAGGGAAGTCTTATTTTTTTACACAAAACATTCAGAATTAATTAGCATTCGTTTTGCATTTGTAAATTGTATTTTTTCAAGTTTAAACACAGGTTGTCTGTCTTGCATGAAATATTTGAGAGATTTTCCATTTAAATTGTTGCATTAGAGAAATGAAAAAACAGGGCAAATATTGTGTTCTGATAATTACTGAGTATGTATCATTTTATTGTAAGAGATATAATTATTGGAATAACGAATGCCATATGATTTTGCAGTTATTATAAATTCCACACATTTGTGCTTATATCTTCAAATTGTTGATCATTAAACATGAATCACGACATGATTGCTACTGATAGATGGCCCTTACAAGCTCTTCGTTCCTCATTTTGCACATGAACAAAGAATTTTCTCTTTAAAAAAGCAGGAGTCAATTTAAGACTGGACGAAATGCTTTAAACATTATCAGATCATTTCTTTCAGATTTACCTGGTCATCTACAGCAACTACATGAGTCTGCTCTTGTATAATCTCCAGGATAGAAGTGGGCAAAGCCGTCACTTCAGTTTTTTTGCTTTCTCGGTAAAAAGTTGTGACTAACTCTCTCATGAAATGTTAAGTAACAGATGTATGCTGCAAAACCACATTTGTTCTCAATCAGCATTTATGCTTTTAATCTAGAACCAGGGTGACAACTGAAAGCCAGAAACAACAGAAAAAAAACACTATTGTGGCTCACTGTTTCAAACCAATTAGGATTTTAAGCTACAACCTGTGTGCTAAAACAAAACAAAAAACAAACAAACAACAAAAAAAGCAGTGTATCAGTATATATTCTATGGCTTTCAGTTTCTGTATTGCAGACGAGATGAAAAAGAATAGTACCAGGATGTAGTTTTGCACCTACATCTTTCACTTAGTAACAAACTGTTTGAATGGTTGTTCCATTGCTTTGTGCCTTGCCTGAATCCATGTGCTACATATATATCCTCACACGGTTTCAAACCATTTAACCCACAATGCTCAACAGGTTGTGAATTTTAAAGAATTGGGGTTACAATTAGTCTGTACATTGGCACTGTTCCATTCATTTTGTAAAAGGTAAACAAACATACATAATATCTACATAGCATAGCATATGACATTTTTAGGGAGTCAGACCCACAATTAGGATGAATGACATAAGGGTTCTGTTTTAATGATCTAAATAGTGGGAGCTATTGCATTGATTTGAAGGTTACATAATGCATCTATCTTGATAGCTACCCCAACTTAAAGGCATAGTCCCTCAAAAATAACACCATTTTCTAATGAAAATATTTACAGTAGTATTCATGTTGAAACGTTTGACTTTTTCACAGTTCTTTCCTAATCCCTATACAGTGAATACAGTTTGTTTAGTGGAGAGGGGGTCTAAAAAATATTGAGTGCAATATACAGCCTGAAGCAAAGGAGCAGTGAGGCAAGCCTCATTCAAAGTATAAGAAATTAACACGATCATTGCTTTTCGTTTCAACTCTGAACTCTAAATAGTAATGGAGACACATTACTCACATGCATGCTCTATTATTATATATGTCTTTATCTTATCCTTTGAGATTTCAGTTATAGGTACAACATCACAATTTGAGTAAACACATATAGTAAAGGTGCTCACTTGTTTGGTCATGGGGTCTATTACAAACAGAGTAAGGTAAAAAAATAAAATGGGCAATATATTACACTGAAAATAGCCACTACTGTATATGTTCAAAAAAGACTAAAGAAATTATGTGGCACTTACTACCCATGCACAATCTCCTCCAATTTACACCTGAAAAGGTTTGCAAAGATAATAGCTAACACTGATACCAAGCTGAATGCCATACCATACTTATTTCTTATTAGATGCCCTTATCCAGGGCGACTTACAATTGTTACAAGATATCACATTATTTTTACATACAATTACCCATTTATACAGTTTTTACTTGAGCAATCTAGGTAAAGTACCTTGCTCAACGGTACAGCAGCAGTGTCCCCACCTGGGATTGAACCCACGACCCTCAGGTCAAGAGGCCAGAGCCCTAACCACTACTCCACACTGCTGCCCCGTACTTAGCTGTCATTTATAGTAAAATAAAATAAAATAAATTCAGCAACAGAAACTGCTATGAGAACGATACAGTTTGCAGTGCCAATACATTTTGGTTTAGTACTGAGACCCACTGAGACCCAATATATGATTTGTATACAGTGGATAAATACTTTCCTTGATATTTACATGGATTAAACAATTTCTGTCATCTTCCATGAGCAATTCTAGTTTGTAAAATATCAGTGAGTCATGTTGAAGATTACATTATGTGACTGCCTGAATGGCAAGACAGACACCCTCATTTCTCAGCAAAAGGAAGAGAACTACCTACACACTACCCCACTCTACTGTAAGTAGAGTGGAATCTTATGAACTCAAACGTTCCACTTACAATAATAAAGTTAACCGTTTGTCAATACTTCATTATTCCAAGGGTTAATTAATACAAATTGTCCACACATATTAGAATAAAAGGTATAATACAACGCCTAGATGCAGTAAGTACTATACAAAGATTAATGGTATACACTCAATACTTCAAGCCTCTGGAAAAAAAAAAAAAAACGTTTGCTGTAATCGTTTGTGATATGAAAAAAATACTCCTTCATTGCTTATGCTGCACTTTTTGCTAGATAATGAATAAATATGTACATTTTTAAACAAACTTTTGAGATTTTGAAGTAGTGTGTTTGTTAGTAATTCCTTTCATCAGAACTGTAAATATTACTATACATTATGCATCTACAAGATTATATTCAGGAGCTGATGGTACGTAATAAAAAATAGAATTTACTGTAAAGGACTAAATTAAAATTCACCAAAACATTTTGTCAAGGGTTTAGTACAAATATAAAAAATGTAGATACAAATATCAAAAATGTTGTTTAAAAAAAAGTTGTAATATAAAAATATAGGTGCTTGATATTGTACAATGTTCTAAATGAGATACTGTACATAAGCAGCTAATTTAAGCAGCTAAGTAAATTTTAATGGAAAGTGCCTTCAATTACTTTACCTGGTGTTTATGTGCAGTACCATACAGAACAACGGCGTGCTGAGTATAAATTAGCACTATATTTGAAAAGTTAAGATTAAATAAGACAAGATATTCCATCACCATACCATGCCTTGTATGATAGCATTCAGCAGAGAAGTAATTTTGTAGACTATATAAATTCTTACTTTTCTAATGACAATCAACTGCTTACAGTGTCTCGTCAGCCAGATGGATTCTTCATCACAAGTCTTAAAAACAAACTACTTTACCATTTGTCCCAGCGAAGTGGTTAGAAAAAGTCAGAAGAATGATCGTCCATAAATTCACAATCCATTCCATCTCTGCTGCAGTCCTGTTACTTCAGTTTATGCAGAAAAATAATTATTTACAATTTTTTGTTGTTGTTGTTCTGCTTTCCCAGGCAGTTCTATATTTACGCAAAAGCTTCTTGTGTACTGCCGTCTGTCATGTTTCCCGTCTGAAAGCATGCACTCGACACTCATTTATTTCCTGCTCTGTGTAGTTGTTGCCATTCTAAGCACGTGGTGTGCATGATTGCAAGTGACTGCATAATCTATGTGGAAACATTGATGTCTGTTTGAAATATATCACCCATAACTTTAAAACTCTTCGTAGCGCTAAATATAGAAATGTTGAAAGAAACTTTATAAATTGATTAATGATTGAAGACAGAGAAATACTTCTACTTGAAAAGCGTGTCACTCAATTTATGACGTTTTTCTACATCAGTTTGAAGTATACCATGAACCCCTTTATTGGCATCTTCTTGTGGACTGCTGCTGTAACTACTTGTGAGTAGAAAGGGGAGCTTGACAGTACAGGCCATATATTAATCAATTGTGTGTATATTAAATCTGTACTTGTATACTGTATAAAATCGTTATGTCACTAATAATTTAGCATTAGTGTCTGTTGACTTTGTTGTTAACATTGAAATATTTAATGTGGAGCAAATTTATATATTTATTTGCTTTTACATTTTCTGAAATAGTTTCTTCTCATATGTAAGTCAAGATTTAAGGTTGTGTTGGGAGCACGTTCCTGTGCTTGCTACACTAACATTTTAAGGGGCACCTTTGTAGTTTATTGCTGTAACAACAAATATTGCTCGTTTAGTGTTAATTTAAGTGTCTCTAATGACTGTATTTACATAGAAGTTACTTAGAACTTACACATAAGTACAATGATATTATGCATAGTTACAATGTACTTAACGTGTAAATATTTTTGCAGGATATATGTAAGAACACAATTGTATCAGAAAAGGGTTAGGGCTAGGTTTATAATTAGGTTTAGAGTTAAGGATTGGGTTAGGTTCAGTATTGAGGTTATATTATTATTATTAGTTTATTTAGCAGACACCTTTATCCAAGGCGACTTACAGAGACTAGGGTGTGTGAACTATGCATCAGCTGCAGAGTCACTTACAACTACGTCTCACCCGAAAGACGGAGCACAAGGAGGTTAAGTGACTTGCTCAGGGTCACACAATGAGTCAGTGGCTGAGGTGGGATTTGAACCGGGGACCTCCTGGTTACAAGCCTGTTTCGTTAACCACTGGACCACACAGCCTGCCTATATCATACAAAAACGTACAAAGATTCAGATATTTACTATTTTTGTTCAATACAAGAAAACTAAAATATCATAGGTTATTTATCAGTGAGAGAAAAAAAACAGAACTTCTGTACACTGACTGACCAAATAATAAGAGGTGACCTGCTACCAAAGCCCACCATGTCCATTTTGAAGGTTTCTGAGATTTGGGCCACTGTAGCACATGTGTTGCTTGTTACATTATGTTTCAGTCTCTTCAGGCTCCATCCATCCTGCTTGCAGCCGGCGTTGTGGTAGCGGTTTTCTGCAAACACTGATGATGGACATGTTGGATGGGCACGCCAGATGCACCTGCAATCATCTCCCTTGTGAAGTAACAGGCAGCCTTCTTTCCCATTGCTGTTGTTGAATAGTTACACATAACTATAGGTCTTACATATATCAGGGAATCAATCTTAGCCTGCGGTACAAAATAATGAACTAGAACTTGTTTCTCTGTGTGAATAATTGCTGAAAGAAATATGTCTATCCCCTCGACCTTATGACAAATACACATGTGCCTGTGGCAGAAGAAACTGACTGCAGAAGAGAGAAGGAACTCATGACACCCAACCATACACTACACTGCCGGACTTGCTAAATATTAGAAATATAGTGGAAGCTTTTTCCTTTTCCTCTTCAAAATGCAAAATACTAAAACAGAACTTGTCCATTGGGATTATTTTATTTCTTTATTTAACTTTGTTTGGAAGATTAACAGACACAGCGCAATCAAAAATGAATTATGTAATTCCTACTTTACAATGAAAAAAAATATTGTGTCTGATCCCGACTGTTGTTACTGCTGAGTGGGAGGTCATTTTGCTTTAATTTAGTCTTTTTCTCTCTCTCTTGGTTTACTTTCCTGGAAACCGGTTGTCAGCACCAAAGACAGGATATACCTCAAATAAAAAGACTTCCTGTTTTGCAATGCCTGAATTTACCAGTTATAATCGGACATAGACCGTAATTGTTGAATTTGTTTCTACAAATTTTAGGGGAAGGACTATTGGTTTATATTTTGAGTGTCTTTAATATGGTTCATTATTGACAGTTTTGCATTACTTCATCATAATAATAATATATGGTTATAATGAAAAAAGTATAAATAGTTTCAATGTATGTTTTTCTTTCTTATTTCTGTTAGTAAATACATACTTTAATTCACTTGCAATATCTTGCTGATCTTCAGCTTTGTTTGGAAAATGTATTTTAAGCTCCATGTTGGATGCTTAAATAGTTATAACAATATACACATTTACATTTCAGCAATAAATCAAATAAAAAAACAACACAATCTATTATATTAAAAACACTCAATGACTTCTGTATTTAAATTAGCACTATGTCTATAATTGCTGCAAAGAAACTTCCCTCACAAATGTAATTTTGTTAGGCGTAATTAGGGTTTCTGTTTTTCGGGTTTTATTAATTGTATTTTTCTGTGCTTATTTTTAGCTATTTTCGAGTTTTATGTAAATTTTTTGGGGGCTTTCGTTTTTGATATCCTGTATGAAATGAGTGTTTTCAGTTACTTTTCAAAATGCTTGAGCGTTTTTTTTTTTTCTGTCAAAATATGTATAGTAGTAACTCGACAGTACTTGCACACTTAAGTTGTACCTTCTTTCCTTTGCTGTCTTCCATAAAGAAATCCCTATGGTCACGGGCACATTCTTCTGGGGTTTTTGTGCATAGACATTTTTGTGCATTTCGCCACAATTCTGTTTTAAATCCTCTGTATCTTAACTGTAATACAGCTTTAAATCCCGCTAACAAGCCTCCATCCTGTTTGTAATCTCATTTTAAATCTCGCAAGCGGAGTCTCCAATAGAAATGTAGGAATGTGCTGTCATTCAGTAGCTGGGGTGGGTTTAAAGTATTGAGAACGAATCAATGATAGATGCAAGGCAGGAAGGCGGAACATTGCCCAGCAGCACTGGGAAATGTATTTATTATTATTTTTGTAGTAGGTTTTATTTTTTAATGGGAATAGGGTAAAGTCAACGTGAATTGATTAACCATTTCCACAGCTTTTCCGGTGTTTTCCGGTGTTTATTGGCTATCCACCGATTTCATTTTTTTTTGTATCGGGGGGTGTTGTATCGGGTTTTATCAGTTAAAACCGAAAATCAGAAGCCCTAGGCATAATGTTGCTGAGGAAATACAACATGGTATTCTGAAATTATACTCAACCATAAAGAATAGATTCAAGATATAATGCTCTGCTCTGAAGCAAGTTGAACATGTTCACTTAAAAAAGTGCTGTAACATTTTCAACTACAATTCAATAATGCAGCTGACAGTGGCTTAGTGTCATCATTCACACATAGGCCAGGCATTTCGTTTGACATTTCCAATTGCGCATTGTCAGCCAAAATCTTATACAAGACACAACCAATTGATATTTATGGGTCTAGTAGAAAATTGGTGCAATACTGTAGGTCAAAACCCTAGCATGAGCAGCAGTCATCTCACACACTCGTTTCTCAGGTTTGCATTTAATAACCAAGAATTTTAGTTCTTCAGTTTTTTGTTCCTTGATTCCACCAATGAACTTCTTTACAATGCACATGTATACTTCATTTGATATGGCAGAATGCTGGTTTGGGTTCACTGGCTGTTTTTAAATGCTTTTTGTAAAACAACAAAAGATGTTAAACCAGTAAGGAAGTAGCCTCAAATTGGAACAGGTATTAACATATCACATATCTTTTTGTGCACTCAGTGGCACAGGCTCTTCCTTCTTTAATAATTACAGCACAGTTCATTCCCAGTAAAAGAACATTTACTAAGGCATTGTTTGCATCTATAATCCTTTCAAGATGTAAGCTAATGTTAAATGGTTTACAACAAGGTGTTTCTCTGTCCTAAACCAACAGCTTTACTAGCCAAAGCTAACATGGTATAGATAATCTTATATGTGATCAGTTAGCTTAACTGTTTCTACATGCCCTATTCACAGCAGCGGTAGATGTAGATGCATGTACCACACAGTCCTTTGTTTCCTGAAAAATGAAACGGTATACATTTTAGTGGTGAAGGACAAACAGAAGAAATGGTTGCATTGAACACAGCAGAGCCCAGATGCAGCTATTTAAGTTATGGTTTAAATGGGCAAACTTGTGACCCTTTTGTGCAGTCCAATTGTTGGGTTATTTTGTATTTGTTTTATTCTTTTCAACCCACTGTGCTTGTTTATCCTTTCCAAAGACACATATTATACAGATTAGCTACAATTGGTTAATATATCGACAAAGTAAATGAAAGGAATGCTTTGAGCTCCCTCATCATAAAAAAGCACAGTGTAAAAACTACTGTACATACTACTAGAAATAGACTCAACCTAAACAAAAAAGAATTAATAATACATGGGACCCATTGTCATTAAACCACCTGGTTAGACAAAGGAAAATCTATGGTAACCTGGACATGCAAGATATGAATTACAAAAACAAATAGGTAACTGTAAAACCAGAATACAGCATTACATAATCCTAGTGAAACGCTGGTCACTGTCTCAAAAGTAGCAATCCGCTAAATAAATAAATAAATACATACATAAAACAATAACGAATAGGCTAACCTTATTGACCTTTATTGAACTCTATGACCTTTAGCAGTCGATACTGACCTGCAGGAGTGGTTGGCCACAAAACCAGAAGGCCTCCATCTCTGTCGTTAATGCTTGATTTAAATCTGTTTATGTTCTTGTAAGGGACGCTGGTTACAAAATCTGCAGAGTCTATGATTGATATCCATTTTGAAATAGACAAAATAACACCAGTGACCTACAACAAATTCATACATATGTTTCTTAAATCAGCTTGTTTTATATTATTTCAGTTCCAGCATAACTCTTTAATCACTGTCTTCACAGACCCAGTTAACACAAGCTAATGTTACCTTAGGTAAAGTAGTCCAAAATTCGTGCTATTCTGGGTCTGTGAAACCAACAATAAGACTTGACAGCTAATTAGCAAGTAAGCACAACATGTATAGCTTGGTCAGTCATAGACTATTATACACTACAAACCTGAGTTATAAAAGGAACGGTTATTTATATAATGAGAAATAAGACGGTACAGTTGTGAAATCTTGACCGTCTTGTAAGTTTCCATTATGACCATGACTCAGTAATACCCCAGAAAAAAGTACAGCACAAAATGTACACTTTTAATTCAAAAGACAATCATAGAATAGAACTATACCTTGGTTGGACTCAAAACGTCACAACCGACCTTTATAGAGCACAAAGAATCTTTATTGTGACTTATATTGGGCCGGATGTCATTGATTTTATCATTCGTAGCGTTTCTTTCGCGCTGTCATAAAGTTGCCCTTTACAATGTTGCACGTTAACTGCTGGTCTTTTATTATTCTCTCCAATAATTTAATAAACGTTACTTGTGTGACTTTAGAAGAGCAAAATAGATTATAAAGAATGTAAATCACAGAATGAATATAATGACTAACAGCCCTGTTTTCTTAACTGGCATTATTGGTGTGGCATGCCATATATTTAGCTACAATTGACCAATACCACAACTTCTTTATAGTAGCATCATGTCACATTCTTAAAATATGTTATAAAATAAGTTATCAGCAGATTAGCCGACTTTTCTTGACTTGAGAGTCACTCACATTTACTTCACCAACCACAGCAATGTTCTCATTATGCAGCCTTAGATAATGACATACTGTATCGACCACAGTGGATGCTGAAAAGAAAGGTCAACAACGAGCCATCTAAATAGATTTCTAATGAAATGCCAAACAAATTGTATAATCAATATTGATACTTAAATCAAGTAGGGATGCAATTGTGGCCTGAGTACTGTACAGCTCTAAGTATGGTATTTAAAAAGCGGTTACCAGTTTGTAGATGTAACAAAAGTATACTAATTTAATATCTAACATACAAAAAGAAAACTGCAGACATGTGCATCAGCCCTTGCCTAGTCTCTGTACGCTTTTGTCTTCCCACGCAGCAGGGTCCCTGTGATCTCGCCTGCAAGCCTGCAGCTCCAGCTCAGTCTCCGCAGAGGCCTGTCTCCAACACCTGCTCATCATGACCTTTTGCTTGTTCTCGGGGACTTCAACTTAGAACTAGGTTGTTGTCTACTGGGCCATACAGCATTGCAAACTGCAACAGTGAGCTCTTTTTCAATAAAGCCTTGGGCAGCACCTTCTTTGAACCCCACCTCACATATCGGCTCTCGGTATAATTGCCACCGTTATTGATGCTGTTATTGTTTCAAAATTACCATGTATCCTTGTTTTAATATTAGATCTGAATACTGCTGCCTGCCTTCAAATAACAAATAATAATCATTAAAATGTATGTCCTTGTTTCAAATGATTGATTAAAGCTCATCAACCTCAGGAATATACTGTCTGCACTGGTAGCATAAAAGTTACTGAACAAACACAAAAGCACTTTCTTTTTTTTAAAGCCGAGCACACATTTGCTTTGTGGGTTTATGGTGACAAATAATTACTGGTATGTTAAAATTAAAAGGTCATATATGTATCTCACACCATCATATATATATATATATATATATATATATATATATATATATATATATATATATATATATATATATATATATATATATATATATATATATATACTGTATACTCTATATAGTTGACCCAGACACAGGAACAGAGTTTTAGCTCTTTTGCACACTTTTATTATTTACGAAACAAACAAAACAAAACAAAACCAACTAAACACAGTAACAAAACAAACCTCTCCTCCACTTTTATAATTCCTAAACTATACACTGTCACCAAAACCCCTTGTTCACTAAACAAGGTATACACCGGTCTCCACTCAGGCGTGGCATGCAAAATATTTAGCTACAATAGTCTATGACTGACCAAGCTATACACAACATCATAGACTGTTATACACTACAAACCTCACTTATAAAAGGAACGGTTATTTATATAATAAGACGGTACAGTTGTGAAATCTTGACCGTCTTGTAAGTTTCCATTATGACCATGACTCAGTAATACCCCAGAAAAAAAGTACAGCACAAAATGTACACTTTTAATTCAAAAGACAATCATAGAATAGAACTATACCTTGGTTGGACTCTCAAAACGTCACAACCAAACTCTATAGAGTACATAGGCAGACAGATTGCCTACAAACATTTTAACCCTGCTTTTGTACCTGCCTGCTTGATCGCAGGCAGGGTGTCCCTCATTACATTAGAGCCAGGTGTAATCACTCCCTGCTCTAATTCCAACTTTTTGGGGGCATTTTGGGGGATGTAGTCCTGTATCCTATTTCACACAAGCTGACTGACATATATAATAAAACAGAAATCTAGATAACAAACTCCTGTTTTATAAGAAAGCAAAAATGGTTTAATCTCCTGGTGTTTGCTCTTGCCTTGCCAGAGATGATCTTCAGTTTTATTCAATAGGGTTTCAAATGGCTTGAAATTCAGTGCACAAGGATTTCAAGTATACGTCTGTGTTGTGCTCTTCATCCTCCATACAGATAGAGAGCCTCTTAGTAGAGCCCATCTCTAACGTAGAAGGAAGTTTTGACCTTTCTCTAAGTCACATATCTGATTTTGGGTGTTCTGGTGGTCGTTCTGGTGTGTTGAATGAGTCAACATAAGAGTGCAAGTGCTGACACTTGGTTTTGAAATTAAGCCGACGTACAGATTATCAATATGATGGATTCCATGCTTTCACTGCTTGGTCACTGATCCAATTCCAGTCTAAACCATTACATAGCTAATTTGCTGCTTTTCTGGCAGTCCATCAGAGAGGCCTTTGCTTACAGTGGATAGACATTAAAACAGAACCCTTACCGCCCCCACCATGAAGCATTGATGAGGTAGCAGGGACACCTTTACAGTTTTAATATGTATGCCTGCTTTTGCTTGTTTAATACGCAACATTAGGGGGCATTGAAAATGGCTTGTCTTTTAAAGACACATACACAGGTAAGTCATGCAGTCAGGGGTACTTATCCAGGCTATGTAAGGTTTTGGTTCTTCACTGGAGGTTCCAAACGCCTCTGGAGCTCCCAGGGGTTAACAGTCAGGTAGAGCAAAGAACATGACAGAAACCTGAGAAAATTAACGGAAAAAAAATTTAAACACATTTTACTGTTACAATAAATCTCTAGACTCTACATTTATTTATTAATATATACTGTGTATATATATATATATATATATATATATATATATATATATATATATATATATATATATATATATATATATATATAAACCTACTCAACACTCTGAAGAGGCAAGAGAATTTTTATTGTGAAACAACAGTTAATGAAAAATAAAAAATAAACTGAAATGTCTTGGTTAGATAAGTATTTACCCCGAGTCAATACTGTGAGTCTTTTGGGGTAAGTTTCTACCAGGTTTGCACATCTGGATCGTGCAATATTCGCCCATTCTTCTTGGCAAAATTGTTCAAGCTCTGTCAAGTTGGATGGGGATCGTTGGTGGACAGCAATCTTCAAGTCTTGCAACAGATTCTCAATCGGATTCAAGTCCAGGCTTTGACTGGGCCACTCTAGGACATTTACTTTCTTGTTTTTAAGCCACTCCCGTATCGCTTTGGGTGTGTGCTTGGGGTCATTGTCCTGCTGAAAGGTGAATCTCTGTCAGGTCTTTTGCAGACTGAAGCAGGTTTTCCTCAAGGATTTGCCTGTATTTAGCTCCATCCATTTTGCCCTCTACCCTGACAAGCTTCCCAGTCCCTGCCGATGAAAAGCATCCACATAGCATGATGCTGCTACCACCATGCTTCACAGTAGGGATGGTGTTACCTGGGTGATGTGCTGTGTTGGGTTTGCGCCAGACATAACGCTTTGCATTTAGGCCAAATAGTTCAATTTTTGTTTCATCGGACCACAGAATCTTTTGCCACATCTTTTCAAAGTCTCCCACATGCCTATTTGCAAATTTCAAGCGGGATTTTACATGGGCTTTTTTCAGAAATGGCTTCCTTCTTGCCACTCTTCCATACAGGCCAGATTTGTGGAGTACCTGAGCTATTGTTAACACATGGACAGTTTCTTCCACCTCAGCCATGGAACGCTGTAGGTCTTTCAGAGTTGTCGTTGGCCTCTTCCTGGCTTCTCTGACCAATGCCCTTCTTACCCGGCTGCTCAGTTTGGGAGGACGGCCTGCTCTAAGCAGATTCTGGGTGGTGCCGTATACCTTCCACTTCTTAATGATCGACTTGACTGTGCTCCAAGGAATATTCAATGCCTTTGAAATCTGTTTATACCCCTCCCCTGATCTGTGCTTCCACAACTTTATCCCATAGTTGTTTTGAAAGCTCCTTGGTCTTTATGGCAGTATCTTTGCTTTGTATGCCCTACCCAACTGTGGGACCTTACAGAGACAGGTGTATTTAATCTGAAATCATGTGAACCACTTTTATTGCACACAGATGGACTCCATTTAACTTATTGTGTGAATTCTGAAGGCAATTGGTTGCACCTGTGCTTATTTAGGAATGTCATAGCAAACGGGGTGAATACTTATCTAATGAAGACTTTTCAGGTTTTTATTTTTAATTGATTTGTTTTTTCACCCCCCTATTTTTTCACACATTGAAAGTGTTGAGTAGGTTGTGTAAATCAAAGGGAAAAAATCCTATTTAAATGCATCAAGATTTCAGGTTGTAACACAACAAACTGTGAAAACGTCCAAGGGGGTGAATACTTACTATAGGCACTGTATGTATATATATATATATATATATATATATATATATATATATATATATATATATATATATATATATATATATATATATATATATATATATATATATATATATATATATATATATATATATATATATATATATATACAGCTCTGGAAAAAATTAAGAGACCACTGCAAAATTATTAGTTTCTCTGGCTTTACTATTTATAGGTATGTGTTTGGGTAAAATGAACATTTTTGTTTTATTCTATAAACTACTGACAACATTTCTCCCAAATTCCAAATAAAAATATTGTCATTTAGAGCTTTTATTTGCAGAAAATGACAACTGGTCAAAATAGCAAAAAAGATGCCGTGTTGTCAGACCTCGAATAATGCAAAGAAAATAAGTTCATATTTATTTTTAAACAACACAATACTAATGTTTTAACTTAGGAAGAGTTCAGAAATCAATATTTGGTGGAATAGCCCTGATTTTCAAGCACAGCTTTCATGCGTCTTGGCATGCTCTCCACCAGTCTTTCACATTGATATTGGTTGACTTTATGCCACTCCTGGCGCAAAAATTCAAGCAGCTCGGCTTTGTTTGATGGCTTGTGACCATCCATCTTCCTCTTGATCACATTCCAGAGGTTTTCAATGGGGTTCAGGTCTGGAGATTGGGCTGGCCATGACAGGGTCTTGATCTGGTGGTCCTCCATCCACACCTTGATTGACCTGGCTGTGTGGCATGGAGCATTGTCCTGCTGGAAAAACCAATCCTCAGAGTTGGGGAACATTGTCAGAGCAGAAGGAAGCAAGTTTTCTTCCAGGACAACCTTGTACTTGGCTTGATTCATGCGTCCTTCAGAAAGACAAATCTGCCCGATTCCAGCCTTGCTGAAGCATCCCCAGATGAGTCCAATTTTCAGCTTTGCCCAACACCTGGTCGTCTAATGGTTAGACGGAGACCTGGAGAGGCCTACAAGCCACAGTGTCTCGCACCCACTGTGAAATGTGGTGGAGGATCGGTGATGATCTGGGGGTGCTTCAGCAAGGCTGGAATCGGGCAGCTTTGGCATGAATCAAGCCAAGTACAAGGTTGTCCTGGAAGAAAACTTGCTTCCTCCTGCTCTGACAATGTTTTTCCAGCAGGACAATGCTCCATGCCACACAGCCAGGTCAATCAAGGTGTGGATGGAGGACCACCAGATCAAGACCCTGTCATGGCCAGCCCAATCTCCAGACCTGAACCCCATTGAAAACCTCTGGAATGTGATCAAGAGGAAGATGGATGGTCACAAGCCATCAAACAAAGCCGAGCTGCTTGAATTTTTGCGCCAGGAGTGGCATAAAGTCACCCAACATCAATGTGAAAGACTGGTGGAGAGCATGCCAAGACGCATGAAAGCTGTGCTTGAAAATCAGGGTTATTCCACCAAATATTGATTTCTGAACTCTTCCTAAGTTAAAACATTAGTATTGTGTTGTTTAAAATGAATATGAACTTATTTTCTTTGCATTATTCGAGGTCTGACAACACGGCATCTTTTTTTGTTATTTTGACCAGTTGTCATTTTCTGCAAATAAATGCTCTAAATGACAATATTTTTATTTGGAATTTGGGAGAAATGTTGTCAGTAGTTTATAGAATAAAACAAAATGTTCATTTTACCCAAACACATACCTATAAATAGTAAAACCAGAGAAACTGATAATTTTGCAGTGGTCTCTTAATTTTGTCCAGAGCTGTATATATATATATATATATATATATATATATATATATATATATATATATATATATAATTAATTTACAATGACAGAATGGTCCTAAGAATGAAATACTCTTTATTAAGCGCATCCTGTATAAGGAAGTTGTGGCTGGTTTACAGGGTCCTGGTTTTGCTGACTGTTGTAAATCATAGCAGTATAAACCGCAATGATAAATAGTACGTGCCGTTTTATATATATAACCCAGATAAACTGCAATGTCTTGTGGCTGTGCTAGCTAAAGTACACTGTATTTGCAGACCATATTGGGACGTTTTTATTTATTTAGCTAGTGTAACCCTCATTTTGAATAACCAACACTTGTGAAAGAGGCCTGTTCCATGTTGTATGCTACATTTGCCATTGCTTGGCTTGGAAATGGACTGGTGTTTGCAGTGAAGGGACTTATGTCCTAATACCTTGCAGTCTCTTTAAAAAATAAACAGTGGGTATAAAAAGATAATGCAGTGAACCGCACTTTTTTTACAAAAATATGATTTGTTGTTTTTTGTTATTTCTGTGAATGGTTAGATACAAGCTTAATGCTGATGCATTTGGTCTATTCTTTAGGTAGTTCGACATTTTATTGGTGATAAATGGAGTATATTTTACTATACAAATACCTAACCTACTGCGAATAGCAAATCAGCAGCAAATTAACCAATTCAAAATATTATAATTACTTTCGCCTTAATGATCTTTCGATTATTTTGCCTTAATGTGCCCTTAAATATCTGACGAATCAATTCATGCAAGCTACAAATGTATTATTCGGTTTATGCAGTACCTCTGTACTTGTAAATCTGGACTACACAGGTAGTACCTTGGATTTGACCCCTAGGGTCTATTCTATTTTCATGAAAAAAAACAGAGTAAGATCTTAATACTGCCACCGTTTCTAAAAATCTGGTGGTGTTTTCACTTCAGTAGTGATTTTTGACCCCAATATTAAAATCAACAGAATTACAACAAAGAAGTAACTGCTGTCTCAATTGTAAATATAGTAAGTATCTAGCAGCTCAGAAATTGGGACATCCCCATCTGCATCTAGTGGTCAGTCTAAATGTGGAGGGACTATCTCACCTGACCACAGTTTGTGGAGGCAGCGTTTGCAGAGCCGTTTCCTGATTTTGTTTACAAGTAACTTAAGCACCTCGAGGGACAAGCGTAGTAGGTTTCACATTGCTAGTTAATAAGTGGTTACTATATTCCCAGAAACAACGCAGTATGTGGAATGTCTGTATAATAAAACTCATATCTGACTCTTACTGTGATTATCTGAAGTGACTCAAATCAGAACTGAAACCAGTGGTTTGTCATACACTTCAGTTCAATCAGTAGGACTAGTGGAAAATACTTAAATGAATACACATTTCATTTGACCTTTTTTTAAATCAAGAAAGAGTTTGGTCCATTTATAGAAAGAAATAAATACAATGCAATAGCAAATACGTTGGTTTTAGGGAACATGTTGGGTCAGTTCGGTATAGAACTCACATACAGAGAAAATAAGGTGTCCCCTGCTAGGGATAGAATGTCAGTACATACCTGTATTATGTTCATCTGTATGTCACATGTTGCATGTATCTGGAGAACTTTTTATAGAATTGTCATGAAACTTGTTTTGAACATCATTATTTTTACTGAGCATATCAGACTCTGGGTGTACAGGGAGTGTCTGTCTGTTCACACATCCGTCCGTCTGTATCTGAATGTCACAGAAATCATTTTGCACAGTTTGAGCAGCTCAGCTTCACTTTGCGAGCGGACTCTCAACCAAACTGCACAAGATAACATATGTTATAGTAATAATGGATAACCTACGCGTGACGTTATTCTGTGATTACAGTACTTTTAAAACAACAAGACATTATGTAGCTCAATCATAAGGGATTTCAAATCACAATTTATGTCATGTCATGACATAACTTTCTGCAATAAATAAATTGAATATGATGTGTTGCCTGAACTGAAGGGCTAGAGACAATAATGATTTAATAATGAGAAAGACATTGATTGGTTTGTACTAATTTAAGTTAACTATTGTGCCGGAGATAGAAATATTTAAATAAGATGTACTGCTAAATCTATAACAGCTGACTTTCCAGGTATTATGTTCAACTTACTGTTCAAGCATTTACATTTACATTTTTTTAAATTATTCTTCTTATCTAATAAAGTGGCAGGGTACAATATAGAGTCACAGGGAAACCCTAAATAAACATGTGAATGGGGAAAACATGATGCTGTATTTTATTTTATCTGAAAGGGGAGGCCCAGAGATGAAAAGAACAGTTTTATAGACTGATGACAGCTCTTTGACCTGGTGATAAACATTCAAATGGCTTCCTGTTTACTCTATTGCACTGTCGCTGCCATTGTTTATGAAACAAGTAGTGGAATACTTATTTATAGTAAAATCTCTCTATTTGCTAAATATTACGATAGTACTTTACAGTATGTGTCTCTAATTACTGTGTATTTACATAGTAGTTACATAGTAAATACATGTGTACTTGCACATAGTTCATTCTGAGTGCAGGCTATCGTTCCATAAAAAAAAAAAAAGCAGTTTGCCACATTTAGGGCCTGCGTTTCAGTCACATATGTGAATGTGTAAAGGCACCTTAAAAACACAAATGTGAACTAGGTTGCAGACCTAAATATGGGGCGGCCCTGGGCAGGTCTGGTTTAACAAACCACGCATTTAAATAGTAGCATTGATATATTAATATTCATCGACATGACCAAAGAAAAACTAACCGCACATGTTAGTGAACATTCCAATGTTATTCATAAGGTGAGTTCAGAAAAGTATTTGAAAACTAAACTGTCACCACCTAACTGAAACGCTAGAATTCTACGCGAAAAGTATGCTGAGAGAAAAGTTTATGAATATGTATCCCATCAATCAATTTGAAGAAGAATGGTAATTACTGTATTTAAAAAAAAAAATCAATAACATCAGGCACATTTTTATGATGTTTTGCAGATGAAAAAGATGCATGTTGAAACATGTGAAACAAAATAGGTCAACATTTAGTGAACAGGAAAACCAGCAGAAAGAACTGAGTTCCTTCACCTACCACAGAAACAGGGTAATAGATTCATATCTACCACTACGTCTTCAATTTACCATAATTATTTACCAGACAATAGATTAATATTGCTCATGAATTTTCTGAAGCCACTTCCCTACATGTATTGCAACTGAACCCCTTTGCAGAAATGTCCTTCCATGAAGGCAACATTTGTTTTATTGCATACCAAACATCTGCAAATATACAGCAAACCATTTTCCGCAGTCAAATTATCCCCGTAAGTATCTAACATTACTTCCTTTGTTCATTCCTTCCTCCCTTCCTTCTGCTAGTGTGGTGCATACAAAAACCTATACATCATTTATCAAGGATATTCTTCATCTGTCAAATAGAGGTGTACGTATTTGTTTTTTTTGTTTTTTTTACTTTTTGCAGTGATTAACATGTTTGTATCTGAGCTGACCCTGCATGGGATTTATACAATTTGATCTTTGGAAAACTCGACCAGAAATGACAAAATCCCCACTTAGACTACATCCCCAGCAGTCAGAGAGCAGTTGGTTAAACTTACTAATTCTTTTATCTACAACAAATAGAAAGAGTCCACCTGCTCACGTACTCACAGCATTGTTCATTGACATCCATACCAACATCACTGTCTCAGAAAACAATCTGTTTTACGGTACAGTAGTTATTTTTATTTATCTAGCTCTGCCTCATCAAGGCAGGATTTGCATAGTTTTGAGGGAACCCCTAAGTGAAATAAACATTTGAAACTGAGAAAAACAGGGGATGTTGCAGGTTCTACAGTAGTAAATCCTAACTGATGTTTTTATGTTTTTTTTTGTTTTGTTTTTTATCTCAAAGGGGATGCCCATACAGCAGATGAAAAGAAGGAAACCACTTTTGAAGACTGATGAAAGGTATATGAACTTGCGATTACCAATAATAGCAAGCGCAGCAGTCAGTCCTGTTCCTTTTTGTATTTATTTATAACAATAAAAAGTCTATTTTTAAGTTAATCTGGTGGGACATTTGGGGAAATGCTTTCAGCTTGTGAATGTTTACAACTGTCTCAATTATATAAAATTGTAATTATTTATTTATTTTTATTTATTTATTCACATTTATATAGCACTTCAAGGGGCTTTACAATATTGTACAATATAATACAACATTTAAAAGGCAAAGATAATTCCTATAAAACAGTTAAAAAGACTAAAACAATATACAGTCAGTGATAAAATTATGGTAAAAAAAAGCCATTTTATAAAAATGAGTTTTCAATGCTGTTTAAAAAGTAGAAAGATTCCCTGCTTTTTTGACTGATGGTAGAGCACAGTATTGGGGCTTTACAAGAGAAGGCCCTCCCTCCCGCACCATCTTTATTCACTCTCAGGATAGCCAACAGCCTCACATCCTGCAATGTAAAAGTACGACTTAGATTGTAAGGGGTCAAAACAACTTGGTGCCAATCTATTTAGGGCTTTATAAGTTAAAAGCAAAATATTATAATCAATACTAAAATGCACAGGGAGCCACTGCAAAGAAGCTAAGACAGGGGTAATATGCTCATTTTTTTGGTTTTAGTTAGAATTCTGGCAGCAGTGTTTTGAACTAGCTGTAAACGAGACACCTCGCGTTTATTATTATTTGTTTATTTAGCAGACACCTTTATCCAAGGCGACTTACAGAGGCTAGGGTTTGTGAACTCTGCATCAGCTGCAGAGTCACTTACAACTACGTCTCACCCGAAAGACGGAGCACACGGAGGTGACTTGCTCAGGGTTACACAATGAGTCAGTGGCTGAAGTGGGATTTGAACCAGGAACCTCCTGGTTATAAGCCCTTTTCTTTAACCACTGGACCACACAGCCTCCCAGTTTAGGAATACCAGTAAACAGAGCATTACAATCATCTATTCTGGATGAAACAGACATGCATTAGCTTTTCAGAGTCAGGTACAGAGAGAATGAGCTGACAGGAAAGGGTTGTTGGTAAATCTTGACTCGCCAAAAAATATATTTTCAAAACCTGGTATATAGAGACAGAGTAAATGTAATTACTTTCATCATTTATCAAGTTTAAATCAGTTTGTATTTCAACTAAAAATCATATTAAAACTGAATTTATTAGATTAATAAAAGTCACCATGCTTTGAAAATAACTCCCTTGGTTAGTATTGATGCCGAAGAAACCCCATCTTTTCATGTACCTTTTGGCAACTTGTATGTCAGCACACTTCTTTGTAGATATTGGAAACCCCCGAGACAGAGAGAGAGTGAGAGAGATTTTTTTTTTTATTTTAAACACACTATGGGTTGAGTTAAAACCCTCATAATACCTACACATAAGTATATTAGGCCAATATGTTCCACTGTGGTCTAATTATAAATATGTGGGCAAGCTGCCCACTTTGGAAAGTGAGGCCCTTAATCTTTACAGCAAAATATTGCGTTATGAATGTGTGATTGTGAGACTTCAGCCTAGTATCAAGGTGAGTATTAACTAAATTAGTGTTTAATATTCATGCAACTCTTCTAGCCTTCTGAAAAGAAGTCAGCAACAGTCTCTAGAAAAGTTTGTTTAGTAACACTTTCCATTTACAAGGTTTGTATTCTGAATTTAGCAGGGTATCTTATTTCAATATTTCAATCTCCGGTACAATAGTTAACTTAAATTAGTACAAACCATCAATGTCTCTCTCATTATTAAATCTAGTGACTAGATTATTATTGTCTCTAGCCCTTCTTTTCTACTTTTGGAGATATTTTGGTTCTTTGTTTGCATTTTGAAATATGCAGATATCTCAAAGACAAAGCTATAGATAAAAAGTTGCTGTTCCTTCATGTAGTTAAATCTTACGGCCTGCAAGTTGAATGCCAAGCTCATTGCAAAGGCAATGTAAACAGCTTTATATTTTAAAACGTACTTAAAATAAACAACAGAATTCTCATTGCTAGGAGAAATGCAATTACATGATCATGAATGGCTATGACATCATCAGCCACTTACTTTCACGGCCCAGATTAATATCTTTATTTCTATAGCTCTCAATACCCTACCAGGGTGCTCAGTAAGAATTGTCTTAAAACACAATTGTATTACTGCTAATGTGACTTGTACTGTACTTTCCATGAACTGAGGAAGATGGTTGTATGACATCTGAAATTGATTAAAAAAAAAGAGAGAACCGGACAATTGAATATCTACAGTAGGAAGTAATGAAAGAGGAAAATATATGCATTAAAAAGACATTTAAATGAAATCTCAAGCTATTCCTTCATAAAAGGCCTTTTTGTTTTATTATTATCGTCAAAAGTTGATTCTCTTATTATATCGCGGGATTGGATTGAGACCCAATCGGCTCAGTTCATCTACTCTGCACAGCTTCTTCATGAGTAGTTCAATCAGCTGGAGTCAAGATGGTGGAGACAAGGTGCGGTTTCATTCTTTTACTAAACGCATGGCAGCAATCAATCATTAACAGTCCCAATGTGGAATTGCCTTTATAAGGCAATCAGCCTTAATATTGTTTTGTCATACTGTATATTAATTTGCTGAGTAGTTTCAATCATTTTCTGCTTGCATCTGGAGACCATTGCACACAAATGATACAACAAACATGAAAGCAATGCCAGGCAAAGGCAGGAAATGCCTGCTATCATATTTAGGCTAAAAGTAACGCCTCTGGTTTATATATTGGTTGATTTCCGAAGTCATCTACACCTCCATGTAATTGCAAAATGCACCAGTTAGTGCATTTACAATTACATCAATGAGGGCGATACTCTTGGATAGCCCCAATGTAACTTCTGTGGAAACATTTAGATCTGGTGACTAATATATAAAAAAATTACAGACATTTTCAAGAATTTTTTATTTATGTATTTTTTGTCAAGTTATTATTAAGCTTATGTTACTATCATTAGTCACCGTCATTACACTATTGTTAAATATTTAGTGGAATAATCTGTTTTGGGATGATAAAGGGGTGTTGTGTAAGTGTTTACCTAATTACCTATTTTTTAACGTTATTTTATAAAATTATTTTTTTGCGACATTACCATTCATTGCCTTGCAAGATTTAATGTATGTTTTAGTATCAACCATATGTCATTGCAGGTGTAGGAGGCTGTAACATGAATTACTTAAAATGTAAATATCAATTTGTGAATTTACTGACATCATTAAACACATTATAACAAAAATGAAAGTCACTGCTTGGTAAAATATTGTAATTTGCAGCACAGATTTGTGGTATAACTTCTTCCTCTGCAGAATAAGGTGGTGTGACCTGGGTGGCCTGTGGGTGACGTCAGAACCAGAAATACACAACAGGCAGGCTGGTCCGTGCATTTATTAGAAATGAAAGGTTTAAACAGAAAACAAAAACACTTTTCAAAAGTAAATGGCACGGTGGCCAAAACAGACAAGCATAGGTAGCAATTGTTTTCTATATATGCTCTTTATCTCACGACTCACGTTTCTCGTTCCGCCTCTGAACACAGTAACCCCGTTCAGCCAAAGCCTCAGGTTTTTATGCATGTGACTGTATCCAGTTTAGTAATAAATTAATCAAACTGGAGATGGTCACATTCTGCATGAGTTTAGCATGGATGGGGGATTTTACCCCCATCCATGCTGTAAAATAATTAACAATAAAACAACGTGTTTTTAAAACCAAACCGTACATTTTAAATAATAATAATACAAAATATAGCCCATCATAGGTGGCTTAATAAGTACCAGGAAAAAAAAATATATATCTGAATTTGTTATGTCAAGATCACAGGATAAACTATCTTAGGATAACGACATTTCATATTGTTACGACAAGATGACATGAAAATGTATCTCAGGATCTCAACATTTCACATTGTTATGTCGGGATCACAAGATACATTTTCTAGGTAACTTTACATTACAAACTGAGTTACAATACCTTTATTTTTGTTCCATGGTGTTTCCCACATGTACTGATAATCACCCATAACGTCTTCCGTAATAAATAGTAACTTTTAAGCCTACAGTAGTAGTGTCAGTAACACCAGCAGTACTGTAGCATTTACATTTCAATGACACACGTACTATATTCAGTTTGACACTCATCCAATGACTTGAAGGGAAAACATCTCTATGGTTTTTGTTGCCACCTGTCCCTGTTACGCCTGTATTGTCATGGTTTTGAGGAAGGTGTCCCAGGAATTCAACATGCCTTCCCAGGACACTATATGCCAATTCGATAAATTAAATAAATTCACACACAATATTACTGCAATAAGACACACAGTATTAATTAGTTGTCAATACTGTAGTAGTAATATTATCAATGCTTCCTACTGGATGAATATCAGATTTCTAAAGAGAGTTTAAACAACACCCCTTCTGTTTGGAGGTCCTGTTTTTTGTACCGCAGAGGTGGCAGACCCTAATCTATCTGACACCAAGAAATTCAGCAAAGCAGTGGTTCAGGCAGGGAACTCACTTTTAAGCTAGATTAAAATCATAAACATAAGCATATTAGGCACCTCCTAAGAGCTAGTATCTCATTCCTGCCCCCCTGCCCATGGCCAAAGAATGTAATAAAAATATGTATAATGTAGTATTTGAATGGATAGAATTGCCAGGTTTTTAAGGTGTTCTTGTGCCATTGTGTTTCTTGTATAGCTCTAACCTTTTGAGACAGGAGAAGCTTCTTTCCACACCGGCAGAAGTTGACCCGATTGTTGCTTGTACAGCTGGTGCATCGCTTTATCAAGACCACTGCACTTGAAGTACCGCAGCAAATGTTGCCACTGTCACCTTGCAACTCAGTGTCTGAATAGAAAACTTTCAGCTCTGTTTCTGTTTTCAAATGTTCCGTTTCATCTAGGAATACGTTTCTTTATTGCTGCAACTTTCTCGTGATTCAATAGCTCATATCGATGACGAATCTGGAGTATTAAATTGTCCAAAATGGAAAAATACAGTGTATGGTATTGCTGCTTACATCTTGGAACTCACCCTGTCGTCGGCGACTCTTTCTCCTGTGTGTGTCAGCTGGTTCTTCTGTCAAGTTGGCTGCTTTTTCATACAATGAATTAAATGCTTCTTCAGTACTTTTCTCCTCTGTAGAATGAAGCAGATTCTTGCAGAACATAACATCCATAGCCTTTTGCTGAACGATATCAAATACTGTATCCGTAACAGAAAAAAAACCTGGTTGAACGTGAAAAGCAGGAACGTGAATACGAAATCTTCGAGAGTTCAAATGAACCCACTTGCACCTCTGATGGCATCATCATCCATGCCCTCTGAGTTGCACAATGCACTAGAAAGTCTCAACCAGTTTGTCACGATTATTGGCGATCGTGCTGACGATCCTTGAACTGAAGTCCCAGCGAGTTGGAGCATTTTTTGGCAGTCGAGGGCAACCAGTTTCTTCCATCAAAGTTACCCTTTTGATGGATTTGGAAAAAAACAATGTGAATCCCACTAGTGCTGCAAAGAATACCCTGGCCCGTGTAATGCATTTTGCTCCTTGGCTTAACACAAGGTCTAGATGATGCCTGTAGCAGTGTATAAAGACAGCACTTGGAGCCACTTTGGCTTGTAGCCCGTTCAATTCAGAAGCCATCACTGCAGCTCCGTCATAGGATTGTGCAACCAGTAACCCTAACCCTAATAACCCTAACCAGCCATATCAGGTCAGAGGTCCTGCATACTATCAATGCTGAACCATATTTTGGATTTTGGCTTGACCCACTTTGTGCAAACTAACCCCAGATGTTTAGTAAACAAGTTGTATTTTCCATGTGTTTTGCTAATAATATCAAGACCAGTTGTTTAGCCTTTATTTAAGTATAAAGACTAACATAAAATGTACCCATACTATATAAAATATGTACAATCAAAAAAAATGCCACTTACTTAATTCTAAAGATATTAAACTGTTGTTCAGAGTGCTGTTGTATAGCGAACAGAGTATAATTAAATTAGTTGTGACGTTGATATTTAAAACACTGGTAAGATTGAACAGTTTTGTTTCAGGGTCTTGGATCCAATCAGATGTAGCACTGAAATAATCTTCTTGCACAATGAGGTTTTCGGTATTCACAATCCAATGTAACGATGCATTTGGATAACCATTATTGGATGTGCAGGTTAAGTTCACTACATCTCATAGTTAACAGGGCCTGTCGGTGATAGAGATATAACTGGAACGCTGAAGTTAGCTGGAAAGAAAAATCAATCAATTACTACATACATACATACATACATACATACACACACACACACACACATACACACATACACACATACATACATACTTGCACACACATAGTGTAATGTTCTAATGTAGGAAAACAATAATGTATGCACTTGCCTTCAACATGTATTGGGTCTACAATTTCATATTGGGGTCTAAAATTGATCTAATTGCAGTCAAGCTAATTGTTCTAAATTCAAATGTTCAAAATAGGATTGATGATACTTTTATAATATAACATGCACCCTGTGTATAACATGCATGACTGAACTGCCTACAGTTGAACCCCCTTACAGAATCGGCACCTTTGTATAACATGCACCTCATCTAAAATATCGTTATAGGCGTTTTAAAACAGCCCTGTTCCTTCTCACGGTTTTGATGTGTTTTGCTACTTGAATCCTTGCACCTTCATCTATAACATGCTTAATGTGAATTTGTTCTAACAGCTTCAGTTTCACTTTGGCATTGACGTGGTCTTTTGCTTTGGAATGTCATTTTACTGCTCAATCCAAATGTTTTATATCATTATATCCGTATTTTGTCCCAGAACTAGCAGAAATACAGAAAAGTAAACAAGGCCAACAATACAGGCGGTTTGTAGTCGTACTGCCTGTCAACCAATGATCTAGTAGTACTTTTCTTCACAGTATTTTCTTCTTCTGCATTTGTTTTTATCTAGCCTCGGATTTTATACAAACTTTCTCAGTATATTCTAAAATACCAAAGAGAGACTTTAGCAACACCCATTTAACAGGGTGGCACTGGCGCCACAGAATTCACTATAATTGTAATATATATATGAAAATGAAATCGTGTTTCCTACTTTTGCCCAGAATTAAATGGAATGATATTCACCTCACATACAGAATATTATTAAATGAAACCGCTTTAATACAGGCAAAGATGTCTACTATCAACTTTCAACATACTCTCTCCACTAACTCCAACAGCGTATGCATAATAGAACACTGGGTAACGTAATAATGATATTGAAATGAGCAAGGCTGGAAGCATGATGCTTGTCTCCCTTGATAAAAAATATATATATATTGCGATTCATCCAAAGAAAAATCGTGATTTTTTGCAGTTTGTGAAAGTCTATTGCAGATAGGGAAAACCAATGGAGCCAGTGCCTCAAGCTATCTGAATAGTGTTAAAACGCAGGTTTTTTGTGTGTGTCTCTCTCTGAATATTATAAACATCTAGAAAATTTAAGATATTAAAAAATACACTTGATTGTGTGGTTTAATTATATATTACATATGAACGGAACACAAGTATAATAATAATGATATATAATAGAATTGATAAAAAAGTGAATTTTAATTTCAGGTTTTTGGGGGAGGCACTGTCTCCTTTGCCTCCCCTGATGTCCATGGTTTGGTCAAAGGAAGATGAAGTGAACCAGAGACAGTCCAAGCCTAAAAGCCCTAGAGTGGTTCTTGATAATCTTGGTTAAAGAGAAAATGGATGCAACAAGTACACCTTTTTTCCTTGTTTTTTTTTTTTTTTTAAATATCACTTGATTACCCACTTAGGAGTGCACTTTTGCTTTTGTTATTATTTTGTTCTAAATGTCACTTAATTGTGTATTTGTGCACCTGTTATATTTTATTTTGTTAAATGATTGGTCACTTTTGAATTTACTGCACATTTTGTTGGTTAATTATAACTAAATAGCATCCTACACTTTTCAAATGAATACTAGAAATCCCAATGAATGGCACCTGCTCCTCGTTGTGTTTACCTGTTTCAGACACAAGTACCTCTCACAGAGAGGATCTTGCAGTACAGCACAAGGGAGTGCAGAGTCTGTGTTTTTTTTTCTGTGTCTGGAAGAAAAGTCTCTCATTTGTGGTCAGCGCGCATGCAAATTCATTTGTGCATGTCTAGTTTATTTTTTCCACCATCTTTGAATCTTGTCTGCCAAAGTGTCTACTTTCAATAGTTTTGCATTGAAATTTAATGATGGAAAGGTCAATGAAAGATCCTGTTTTCTGGAAGATTTGTGCATTTATCTATCGGAGGGGAAATACCCAAAGGATTCTTACAGAAACCTAGAAAGAAGTGTACAGAGATATACAGACAAATTAACTTTGGAAGGTAAGTCTCGAACACTTGGTATGGAACCCAGCAGAGAAGTCTGTGGAGATACGCAGGCAACATTTTCTGTGCAAAGTTTTATTATACATTTAAATAAAAATATATTTCTAAAAAGCAGGGGCATAGCCACGGGTGGACCTGTCTGTACGCCTATGTGAATGCCAAGTTTAAGTACATTTATGAAAAAATGAATGTAAACTGTGCGCCCCGAAGGCAGGTGTTCAAGTTTAGGTCTTTAACCAATCAAAGCAAAGCAGTCATTGTGATGCAATATTTGGATGGGCTCTTCCTCTCACACAACGAATCATGTGCAAGCTGCATTTGATTGACAGCTTGCGAGGCGGTTGGCGCAGATTTGTTAAGTCACAGTCGTTTCCATGTTACAACTTTATTTTAAATGTGCAGTTTTTTAAGCAAGTTAGTAGTGCAGCAGTCAACATCACAAAACAAATATGCACCCACGTTTAAGAGTTTAGTTTATAAATTACTGTCACTCCTGTCATTTGAAAGAGAGATGTGCGTTTTTCTGGAGTATGACTATAATTGTTCCTAAAAAAAAAAAACTTGAATAACTGATTTACATCAGACACTTTGGGGTATTCTGTACAAATTTGCTTAAACGTTCTATTCTAACAAAATATGCATGCATACTCTTACAATATTAAGTAAGCTTTATTTTTTAACATCTGTTTTCAGAGCTTTTCCTTTATTTAATAAAGCATTTATTTAAGCTTCCCTCATATTAATTAAGCAAGATTTTCCAACATGTAGTCCCAATTGTATTAATAAAGAAGGTATTGTTTTAATGACATTTTAAATTACTCTACGTCTGAACTTGTGAACACACCTATAAGTGAAAAATAATGCACAAATACTTAACAATATCTGCCAATAGTAAAATATAATAAATATTTGTATGTATATATATATATATATATATATATATATATATATATATATATATATATATATATATATATATATATATATATATATATATATATATATATATATATATATATATATATATATATTTATTTTTCTGTAAGTACTGAACTATTGCTGTCTCCTGCTGGTGCATTCTGGGGACTATAAGCACAGACTCGTTATATCCAATTAAATAACTTGTGCGAGGAATTCTGCTTCCAAATCAGAAGTTCCGTAGTCAAATGAATCTTTTGCGCCCCCTATTGCTTGGGAGGTGAAATTACAATGTATCACACCCACTTATAGCGGTACACAGGCAAATAACAAAATTATGGTGATTACACTTATTAGGGGACCAGAGATAAGGTTACCAATTGTAATAAGATTCATCTTTATAGAATTAGTAACCTCGTCTCTGGAATCTGATTTAAAAGCCTTGGTTATCACTTTGTTAAAGGTGACAATATGGCTTGCGCATTATGGATAGGCTTTTGGGACTCAGTGCTAGTCTGACACTTAGTGGTGGACTTAAGTAATAACACCAGCAATAAATTAATAAATAACCATATGATGGTGATTATGTCTATTTCCTTTTCTCACACGTGAGATACATTTTTTTTAATGTTCATTCATTCAGGCTGCGTGTGAGGTTGGAAATATAGTAGGGTTTGTGTAAAAAGAGTGAAAGGGAAAAAATGGATGAAAATATGAATGTGACTGTGCACACCAAATGGACTGTATAAGAGATTGTCTTTATACTATGAACTATAACTTATGCTCAACTGCTGTTAACAGAGCAAAGAACAAGTAGATCAGTGTGTGTAAAAGGCAGTGAATCCTCTGTCCCTTTGTCATGGAACGATTGTGGGAATATGGATAAGAACTTCCTGTTCTCTGGTACACAGTTGAGGTTTAAGATAAAATGAAAACACTCTGTTCTTTGGAACATTGCATAAAGTGTTATTTAACTAATCACATGCTGGAACCAGGTGTGACCATATAAGGAACTAGACCAGTGATACTCAGACCGTGGCTCGCGGGCCGCAAGTGGGTCTCTAACTTAGCATCTGCGGCTCTTCAGCAGATTCATTTTTTTAAACTCCCATGTGTGTCTTCAATCACAAACACAGTCTCTATCCACCCCATTTGCATTGGTTATTGGGAAATATAGTTTTATAAATAGCTCAAAATGTAACCGATAGATTATATTGAGCTATTTATAAAACTACATTTCCAAGTAACTAATGCAAATTTCCACACTATGTGCAATATTGACCAATCATGATTCTTCACTTTAAGTGTTTCCTGAGGAGCTTTCGAGAGCTGTGGAGTGAAAGAATGTTGACTGTTAAAAAACGACGACATGAGGACAAATGTAGATGTTTTCGTGAAGAATGGGGAATGGAGTTTTTCTTAGTCAAGGCTGGTGGAGGTAAATGTGCCTGTTTATATGGGATGCCACACTGGCTCAATTAAAAATATCAAACTTGGAGAGACACTACCGCACAAATCACCCTACATTTGACAGAGATCTCCCATATAGTAGTGCCCTGAGAGAAAAGAAACTTAAAAAACTCAAACAACAAAGGGTGAATCAACAATGCATGTTTAGCAAGGTTTGTAATGTAAGCCAACAAGTTACACTTGCGTCTTACAAAATGACATGAAATTTATGAAACGAAAGAAACCATATGTAGAAGGCAAGATGATTAAAGATTGCATAATAATTGCATGTTCAACACTTCGCGGCTAGAAAGGATCTAGAAACGGAAGTGAAAAAAATTCAACTTTCTGATTCTACCGCAGCTAGGATGGTCACTGATGTTTCAGAGAACTCTGAAAATGCGTTTTCACCAACAAGCATTGTTTGCAAAGTTCACTTTTCTTTGTGATGTAATGAAAGACGTTATTGAATTGGTTAATTTTATCAGGGCCAAAGCTAGGAACCATCAGCAGTTCAAGATTCTATGTGAAGAATTAGTGATTTAGTTCTGCACACTGAAGTAAGGTGGCTTTCTCGCGAACGCATGCTCGCACATCTTTTGGATTTGTTCGAGCCACTCAAGCTCTTCATTAATGGATATGGTGAAACTTCCTGCTTTCAATTCATGGATGACACTGACTGGTTGCTGTGTCTTGTGTTTCTGTGCGGCATTACTTAGTACTTAAATGAGTTAAACCTGAAGTTTCAAGGTAAGAATAAAACTGTGTATGAGTTACACTCTGCTGTCACAATTCTTTTCTTGCAAACTTCAAGTACTGCACAGCAATGTTAGGAGCGGTAAATACAAGCTTTTTTCTCATGTCCAAAGCATCATTGAGAAAAATCCTGATATTGTTGTAAAGCAAGAAGTCTTCTGTGAAGTGCTGAACGAATTGTTTGAAAACTATGCTGGAAGATTTTAAGAAGTGTGAGAAATGGTTGCTTCTGGTGAACCTTCCATTCCTCCTGGAAGTAGATGAAGTGGAGGACATTTTCTCAGGAATACCTGATTCAGCTGACATGCTGATGGAGTTTGTAGAGTTGAAAAGCTCTGATGA
Source organism: Acipenser oxyrinchus oxyrinchus (assembly GCA_030684275.1). Lineage (NCBI taxonomy): Eukaryota > Metazoa > Chordata > Actinopteri > Acipenseriformes > Acipenseridae > Acipenser > Acipenser oxyrinchus. The sequence continues at coordinate 21,853,322 of CM060255.1, forward strand.
ATTGCAACAAGGATTTCGACAAAACGGAGACTACTTCTGGAAATTAGTGAACCATCTTCCGCATATCGCAAAATTGGCAAGCTGGTTTATTTCGATGTTTCCATCAACTTACAGATGTGAAGCATCTTTCTCTGCACTCCCTCAGATTAAAAATAATCACTGGTATCGACTCAGTTTTCAGTACACAAAAGAATGCCTTCGATTTGCAGTGACCACCATAGAACCCGACTTCTAAGCGCTTGCTTCCAAGAAGGAGGGCCCTGTATCTAACTGACAGCCATACAGGTAAGAATGAGAGCTTTCATATTTTTATAAAGCATACGTGTGTTTAATAACATAAAGCAATAATGTGCATATGTACTTGCAGTTAGTTAGGAGAAACACCACAAAGAAGAGGATTAATTAAAATATTTTACTCAGTTGGACTGTGCATTTCACTAATATTTAGCTGACACTTACTGCTCATGTGGCTCCTGAGCAAGTGAGGACTGAGTATCACTGAACTAGACTTATAAAACTGTGTGTTCAAGGGCTTGGCCACAAGGGATAGAGCAAATAATCTCTGATGTAGCATAACTCAGTTGCTGTATACCATATAAGGACATAAAACTGACTGTTGAGATACATATATAAACAAAGAAGTGAGTTCAATGCATTTCATTTCCTCGGACCATCTACATCCTTCTGTTCTGCCTGTAAGAGGTGCTCCCAGCTTCTGGTAAATATAGCCAATTTCTTTGTATGCTGTTTAAAACTAGTTGACTTATATTTCACCTAGACATATATGTTGCAATAACTGTAATTTATTTATGTGTTATCAATAACTAATGGATATTAACATTTAATAAAATGTCATTTGATTATTAACATTCATCATTATTCAAAACTTGTCATTGAATATGAATAATTCATCTTAAATAACTATTAATTGATGCAAGTGCCCTGCCTGTAGATAGTGTGGGTGTTTGTGTTTTGGTGGTGTTTGGCAGTGATGGAATTAATTCCTGTCCTTGCCAAAAACATGTGGCTGTTCCTAATGGAATAATTGGTGTTAATTAGGAACATCCACATCCTGTAAAAAGAGAGCCCAAAGCTCCATTAGGGAGATGAACAGGGTGGTTTGCTACCTCATGGAGAGAGTCAAACGTGCCTATTTTTATTTAAAAGCTTGCTGTGATAGTGCAATACTTGGGTGAGGGATTTTCTTTTTTATTTTGTATTCACGGCTTGTTTTGTTTAACCTTTTTATTTTGGCTCTGTAAGCTGTGTTTTTGTTAATTTGATTTAATAAAAATAAACTTTCTTCAGTCCTGAGTCTCCTTTCTGTCTCCTGACCACCATAGACACCTGGCCACTCTACCACAATAAGGCTTAGGATATTTGGTATAACCACATTCCCTACAACATCACCTGGTGACCTTGGCAATAAATTAAACTGGGATGGCTTGTGTTTACTAATACTGGTATTTGGTAGATGGCACAATATGATTTTTCACATCAAAAGCCCCCCCCCCCCCACCCCAACACAAAAGGGCTTAAAAGTGTTAGTTTGGTTATACAAGGTTTCAAAACCACTTGAAAATAATAATAATACAAACATTACACAAACTTACAGCTAGCAACAGTATACCATTCTACAGCCTGTGCCCTTCATCATGTGCTTTCACTTTGGGATGCTACAGCGTTGCTGTCAAATATTACTTTCAGGGTTAACTGCTACTTCACAGCGGTCAATGCTTCACACAAGATATATTAAAATCTTAAAAATATCACTTTGGGTTTTAAATAAATAAAAAGTAGAACATTATATTAAAGCTATATAGACATAATATTACAAAAATGTACACTTGCAAGTAAAAAATACTGTTAGCACTAAATACTTTACAGGATTTACAGTACTTTGACAGTTAAGTTGATCTTAAGTACCATAGCATTTTCAGTAGTGCTTTTCTGGTTATTCTTTTCAGTGAGGTGCAGTTGCTTTAGTTATATTAAGAAATATTTATTTTCCAGGTATCCCTGGTCTCCTGGGTAGTTGAAGTCTCATCTATTAAAGTGCAGTGTTGCTGACGATTCAAAGCAGCTATTGTTTGTAAAGCACACATTGCATGTTCTTCCGATGGTCAGTTACATTTGGAAACATGAAGAGGAAAACACTGTAGTTTGTACACTTTGTTCTTCCGATAAGCTCACAACGCTACTTAGCTTAAAGTAGCTTTTGGAAATGTCCCCAGTGTTTGAATTCTTCTGACCAGTGCTTTCCTGATGCCTAATGCTTACAAACATCAATACAAACATCTATCCGTAGTCAACTTGAACTTTCTGAATGATCCTGTGTTCTATTCATGGCATCTAGTCCTGATGCATTTAATGTTCTTGTTGTGCAGGGACTTGATACCCAGTAATAAGACAAACAGTCACATTCTTCATTTCTTTTCACTCCTGAAAGACACAATGTTTTCACATTACTGTAAGAGCTTTCCCGTTTTAATTATATTTCTTTAAAGAACAGCATCTTCAAAAAAAAAATCTGATGTATTAAAAACATGCCATTATTCTTCATAAATTAAACATAACTGCTGAAGCACAAGTGAACACAATTTAATCTAAAATATCACAATCTGTGTAATGGACACAAAGCTAATAATTCATAATACTGTTCATTTTGACTGATGCTAATACCTGTGGTGTGTGATTTATGCCAGATTTATTTATGCCAGATTTAAGATCACCATAAACTACCCCTTTAGTGTGTGACTGGTTGCATTTGGGGGTTTGGTTTGGTAAGTTGCTGTTGGTTTGCCATGAAAATCCTTCTCATTTGTATATGCATGTTGGTCGAGTTTAATAAAATTACCTTTCTATGGACATTTCGTCTTTATGAGCACCACCACAATAACAAGCAAAATCGCAGCGATCACTGCAACAACTCCGAAAACATGAGAGCGCCTCTGTACCCAAGAAGTGTGTTCAATATCTACTTGACAGAGAGAACAGCGAGATTAGTATGCAGTAAGTACAACCTCCTATTAGAATTAGAATTAACAATATGTTTTGTTTACTATGTATTTGGTCAAAGTCAAGATCTGCCTTTTTGTGATGTTTTTTGGACCAATCATTACACATACCGTAACCCTAACCCTAGGCTGGTTCAGACTGGGCATATGATTCAAACGGACGCTACGAACGGACGCAGGCTGTAGTTCACATTGAGCGATCTTCTCCCTGCGTTAGTTCATTCTGATTGGTTTAAAAAAAGACAACGCTTTTCTAGAGATTCGGGGAGTTGTGCACACAGCCGCATTTAACTTGTACACTGTATAACCGCAGCGCCTCTTTTTTATAAACAGCTGATCAAAAATAAATAAATAATTATTGTGATTGACAGCAAGTGCCACCATTCAGTTTCATGGTAAAATCACGGACATTCACGCACACTTTGTTGAGCTGACCCGCTCAATTTAACCATCCCGCTTTCAGTAAACACTGTACGTAGGCTGTTGAGAGTCACACATCAAACACGATTTAAATTCCTGAGTTGATAGTTTTCATTCTGATTATTATCTGTTTATTTATGGTACCGTACATGCTTAATTATCAGTTCTTTAGACATTTTCAGCTACATCTATACAAGTATACTGTATTTAAAATAATAAACTGTAAATTGCATTTACGGTAATTTCTAAAGGAAAGAGAATGGCATGTGATTGGTTGAACGCGAGTGACGTCACCACTTGACGCTAAGAAGCTGAACCAACTCGTCCGCAGCGTCTACGATTTGAACGCAAGGTTGTGCGTTCGTAGCATGTGTCTGAATCGTATGCTCAGTGTGAACCAGTGTGAACCAGCCTTTACTCACAACCCTAACCCTAAGCAAAACCCTAACCCTACAGACCCAATTTGTGCAATTGAAATATAAAGACTAACATAAAATGTACCCATACTATATAAAATATACAATTTAAAAAAAAGCCACTTACTTAATTCTAAAGATATTAAACTGTTGTTCAGAGTGCTGTTGTATAGAGAACAGAATATAATTAAATCAGTTGTGACGTTGATATTTAAAACACTGGTAAGATTGAACAATTTTGTTTCAGGGTCTTGGATCCAATCAGATGTAACACTGAAATAATCTTCTTGCACAATGTGGTTTTCGGTATTCACAATCCAATGTAACGATGCATTTGGATAACCGTTGTTGGATGTGCAGGTTAAGTTCACTACATCTCCATAGTTAACAGGGCCCGTGGATGACAGAGATATAACTGGAACACTGAAGTTAGCTGGAAAGAAAAATCAATCAATTACTACATACATACATGCATACATACACACACACACACACACATACATACATACATTAAAGTATGCACTTGCCTTCAACATGTATTAGGTCTACAGTTTCATTCTGGGGTCTAAAATTGATCTAATTGCAGTCAAGCTAATATTTCTAAATTGAAATTGTTTAAAATAGGATTGATGATATTTTTATAATATAACATGCACCCTGTGTATAACATGCATGACTGAACTGCCTACAGTTGAACCCCCTTACAGAATCGGCACCTTTGTATAACATGCACCTCATCTAAAACACCAAAGTATACTATATAGAATAAGATCCTTGCTCCTCGTTTATAGCAACCTGTACATAACTTATATTTGTTAAACGGTATTCTATATATTTAGAAAATGATCCTATAACCAATTTAACAACAAAGCATGACAGAGACCCACATGCACTATTCCTTACCATTGTTGTGTACCCGGTCTAAAAAGAGTTATCAGAATAGAGCATTGAAGTGAACTGGCATATGATCAACCAGTAACTTACCAACAACACTTAACTCAATTTGTGAGCTCAGAACAGATCCTGATCTTAGAATGAAGCAACCGTACAGTCCTTCATCTGCTGTCCTTATATCTTTGAGCCAGACAGATCCTCCTGCTGCATCCAGCCAGGTACGATTGGTAAACTCTTTGTCTTGATGCTCTGGTTTCTCTTTCCCTTTATACAGTTCAAACACCACAGAGTTCATTTTTTGTATATACATCACGTAGTCTTCACTTGAAACATTTTGTTGATTGGGGAGCATGCACGGTAGCTCTGCCTCCCCTCCGACACTCACTTGCAGGTGCAATGTGTCTGACAGAATGTTCCTTGCTGTTGAAAGAAATCAACAAGAGATTAGAAGTCTGGCATTCTGCAGTTCAAAAACTTTAACGGTTAGTCTCGTACTATTTCAAAGCCAGTTCAGATTCATTAATAAACCACATTGAATGACAGCGTGGCTAAGAATTGACCATCAATAAATCAGTTTGAAGTTCTGTTATGTTTGACCCAAGCATTGAAACAATGCACCCAGGTGAGGTATTTTGAATAAGTAACACCAGACTGTGAATTGCATGTTTTATGGTCACCTCGACACAGGTTCCAGTGACATTACAGACCAAGAGATAAGCTTGAGTAAGTTCTGGTTGTCCGAACATACTAATTGTACTTTTCATATTATTATGGTTAGATCAATACAATAAGTAGTGCCAATCAATTGTAATTCGCGGTTCTGATCACTACTGCAAATTACAGACCAGAATTGTGAGCTATGTGTTACAGAAGCTAAGCATATAATTATTAGTGTAATGTGACTATCTGATTTTCTTCCTGACAGACTAACATACAACCCTCTGCCCTGTCTCTCTAAGGTCCATCTCTGTGCAAGCGAACAGCACAGCATCATGGAGGTTGATTTAATAAAACTGAAACATCATTACAGCAAAGCATAACCTAAACCAGATCTCAGGGTTTTACATTAAACACAAAAGGCCAATGCCGTGGCAAACAACAAAGACCGAACAAACACACCAAGGCTGAAATAGCCAGCCAGTTAATGTGGGGTTATTATTTAAGAAACCTCAAGGGCCATATTTTAAACAAGTGTAAAGGTTGTTTTTCATATAGGAATAAAATGATTAAAAGTAGTAAACTAGCAAGAAACAACCCCGAACAATAATTGAACTGTTCATACTGAGATGTTTTTTGCTTGTTTTATATATGTTGTTTTATCCTCTCCTTTGCACTTACACTCCTTTTAAAATTGGTCCCATGGTAGGAGAATATACAACAGTAAATGGAGGAGAATTGCCTTCACATTAAAACATGTATGGCCACTAGGTGGTGATATAGCATTAACCATATTAATGACTGCTGTATTCAAGCCAAGCCTTAAAATATTTTCATATGGTAAAATTCACTGAAATCATTACAAGCAGTTACAGAAATAGGACACAAGAAGGCATTGAAGGTTGATTGTTTCATGTCCGTAGTACTTCAGATTCATCCACCACAGTTGGTGAATTAAAGTTGATATGTGACCATATTATGACAGTATGTATTAGGTTAAGAAAAGCAAACAGTGTCATTTATTGAACAATACACTGCTACTCTTAAGTGCAGTCAAAATAATCCAATTAAACTAAAACATGTAATTAACCTCTGATTGAAGACTTTATAAATATACTTTCTGAAACACCTGTGAATAAAAAAAAAAATCAAACAAAAAGAAAATATTTATGCATACTTTATGCAAACTCATAACTGTCCAGCATGTTGAATTGGTGGATGATTCAATTACTTTAACCATCTAATTGAAGTGTTTAAAAAGAGGAGGTTTAATGGGAGAACTCACTGGGAGGATGTCAGCACGGTACAATGTGCTGCAACACTCTACCATTGAATATTATCTGCAAATGCTTGATCTTTAATTACACTGTGCTTATGTGGATACTTACATTGCAAATACATTACCACGTGTGAAATTATATTGTAATCTTTATCAAGTCTTTAGCAACTGCCCGTACCTAATATTTATTTCCATTTTGTAATTAAACATTTAGTAACATTGCAACTACACAATATATAATTACCCACTATCTATACAGTAATTACCTGATTATTACATGGTAATTAGTATAATTAAGAGACACTAAATATGCTGTCAATTATATCCATTTAATCTATTATTCAGAAACAAAAAATGATGTTGTACTTGCTAGTACAGTATTTGTTTTTGCATTTTCAAACAATTTAAATAAACTATAATATGTCTTTCAAATCTGTTGCATACATTTTCTGTTTCCTTCTTAAACATTTCATTTTGCAGTGTACAACTGGTTCATAAAATTAGTAAAATGATCTTACCTGTAATTAGTACATATATGACGACCACAACAAACTTCATATTGTAGCTGGGAAATAAATCATAAATGTTTGATTAAGGAGAGACGAGGAGTACCATAATACACTATTATGTTACTATTATTACTATAATAGACTATTGCCATTTGAATTGTTTGCACACTAATAAAAGGGCTTTTTCTTACAATTCAAAATCAATTCACAAAACAGAGGTTGTTGGAGGTGACTGCTTCATTATTCTGATTCGTGATTGATTAGGGAATTGCATTCTGTGCATACCCAACAAACAATTTAACATTACCTTGTGACATTGCTGCATCAAAACTATAAGAGGTTGTTTCACAGAGCCTGGTTAGCCCTAATGCCAGACTACCTTTCCCAAGGTAACATTAGGTAGTCCAAGATTAGTGCTAACTGGGGTTTCTGAAATCTTAAGTACATCCCTATTCAAAATATATGTGTAATAGGTAGTATCTGCTGATATATAGGAGAGAGGCTGGAGGTTATGGTCGACTCTCCATGTAGGCGATCAAGATTTATTTACAAAAATACATGAAAACAAATGATTTTTAAACAAATTATAACAATATAAAATCACTGCTTTTAGATGCTTTGGGCAGCAACCCACTGACACTCCTTTCTTAAGCCCCAGCATCATTAAAAAATATTTAGTAAAAAGTAATTATTTAATTGGACAACCAATCAAGGTCCACAGTTTCTTTCAATTTCCACCACATTCTCACATGGAAATTAAGTGTTACACATCAATACCCAGATGTAAACCTTTACTGGGTCCAGTCAACACACACATTTACACAGTAGAATATGGGAATGAAGGAAAATAAGTACAAAATAAGCCAACACAATAAATCATAAACACTATTTACATGTGCAGGGCTTCTGCCCAGTCACAGCATGCAACAAAATTGAAACACGTTTAGTATTAATTTCAAATAAATACAATGATCTATAAACCACTGTTATCCAATACACCAGTCTGTTACATGTTTAATAGGTATGGCGTAAATCTGTGGTAGGAAAAGGAGATTTTGTTGAACACGTCTTCCAAAGACATGCAGAACAGGCAAGCAGTAGAAACTGTCTAATGCAATTAACAATCATAATAAATATGTAGCATATCATAGTATGAATAAATAAATAAATACATACATCTGATAAGCAAAACAGAGAGGAGGGAAGTGTGATAGAAATGTATTTAGTATTTGAAATTTGAAGAGAAAGACAGGAAAAAGATAAATACCTGCACAAAAGACAAACTCAGCGTGCGTGGTGTCTATCAGCAAGTGGGTGGCAGAATGTATTCTTTTTAGACAAAAATGTTAACTCCCTGTTTCAAAAGATGCCTGTGGTTGGGCATTAGGTGTATACAGTCATGTTTAATATGGTAGTGTTAGGGAGTTTCCTGAAGATTTTTTTTTATTTTGTAAAATCATAATGACAGTATATTTGTTGTTAAAAATTTCATCTAATCTGAAGTAATTATTATTATTAGTTTGTTTAGCAGACGCCTTTATCCAAGGCGACTTACAGAGACTAGGGTGTGTGAACTATGCATCAGCTGCAGAGTCACTTACAATTACGTCTCACCTGAAAGATGGAGCACAAGGAGGTTAAGTGACTTGCTCAGGGTCACACAATGAGTTAGTGGCTGAGGTGGGATTTGAACCGGGGACCTCCTGGTTACAAGCCCTTTTCTTTAACCACTGGACCACACAGCCTAATTAAAAAGAACCAAACATAAAGTGAATATGTTGTTTCTGGAACCTAATACTGTGTGGTCAATGGCTTTCTCATTAAATGTACTATTATTCAACCAGAGTCTCTAGCACGTGTAAATATATTTTCTTTGAGTTTCTGTGGCTATAAGTAGAATGTGTGTAAGTTAAAAAAAAAAACATACTTTATTTTAACAATCCCCTTTTCTGCAAGCTTATGCTTTTCATTCTGAATTTCTCACAAACCAGTGAGCCAGTACAGAAGTGCTTGTGACTTTATCATTCAAGTGCAGTCACTTCCGATCTCTCTTGACATGTGTTTCCCAACACTTTTATCATGTATCATATTAAGGGTTTGAAGGGTGGGGAAAATTATCTTATTGTGCATTATTCACAAATATATCTGTTCCACATGAGATCCATAGCTTCCCATGGATATATGGTCTTGGAAAGATCATTTAAAAGGGGTCATTTCTCATTCAATTGCATTCAAAATATTTCTGTTTCTGTATAAGGCAATATGATTACATGATGACTAAAGGTGCAACACATGTTTGGGGAGTTCCATTCAGACAATCTGTGTACCTTTGTACACTGCTTGGAAATACCTCCAACAGCTATGGCCAAAAATTTAGCATCACCTAGAATTTTAGGATTGAGACATAATAAAAAATAAAAATATATATATGAACATAATTTCAATCTTTTATTTCATGTAATCAAAGAAACTACAAATCGATATTGCAAAAGTCTGCCAGAAGCCATAATAGTACAGTAGTACAGTATTTCATGTTAGATTTTGAAGTGCACATTTTTCAATTTTTTTTTCGGTTTTTCGTTTATATGGAAAACCACAGTACAAAGTGGTATGTAATTCAATATGTTAATGTAACATTATTCAGCAGGTTTCTTTCGACTGTTTGAAGTAAAATCAGTTCATGCTATAGAGTGATGTAAAACCTTTGGCCATAGCTTTAGATAGGAAATGATACTGCTACATGGGAAGGGCATTTCATAAGACAGGGTTGACATGAGTTACCTTGTGCAACACCCCAAGTTAATGGATCTAACTTGATTGTTTTATTTTTAAATAATACAGTCCTGCAGACAGGGCTAACAGTAGCATAAGGAATTATGGAAATTCCAAGCACACAAGATAAAAGGGAAAGCATAGTATACACAGTGCAAAATGATTGCAATATTTTGCACCATTAATATACTTAGACACATATTTGTGTTCTAAACCCCTGGCTTATATGGTATTGAAAAATTGAGATCTAGCTTTTGCCACAGATGGTTCTACAAAATAAAATTTCACTCAAAACAGCAACAAGTTATTGCAGTTTAGAAAGAAATACTGGAACAAAATAGAATAAGTTACTGCTATCTATTATAATCAAATCTTTCGTTTTCTCTTGAGACAGACTTTACCCTGTATTCTAATATCAAGCCAATCCATTGGAAATCATTTATATTACTATTATATTATATTATTTTAAATAGGACACACACCATAGTTATACCATTAGGTTAGTAAGCCAAAGCCAGGTGCCTCTAGAAATGCAGCAGCTAATCTAGCATCCCTTTACTATAGATGCGTGAAAGGTCGAAGGTAGAGGTAACTGAACCAACTTGTAAAGTTAACTAGGGTGCTAAAGAGAATCATTTCTGATCTTTTAAAATGAGTTTGTTCATGAAACCACAATTTATTCCAATAGTAATAAAAGAAGAACGACAGCATAATTGGTATAAAAGATAAACCCAGCTGTTGCGTTGCTAAATTAAGCGTCTAAAATTGGCTCCTTGTCTGTTCATTCGTCAACTTAGACAAATATGTAAATATGTGATTTTAGAAGCAAAGAAGGAACACTTGCTATGTTTATGATTTCTTGGTCACGTTCATGAGCATCTTAATGAGGAAATTACCGAAGATGGTTCCTTTTAAATTATTTAATGACGCAGAAGCACTTGGATATCATTACACATCCTCTATTTTCTTTGCCCTGTACAGGAATTAAGTGGAAATCCCCATAGATTTATAAACTAGAGTACATGTCAAAATCATTGAAAAGAATAAAGTTACACACAGTTACCTTGAATACAGTGCTATGTTCCCTATGAAACACCATTGTATCTAAGCAGGGAAAGTTTATTTAGCTAGCTCTGTAAATAAAGTATTTGTTTTTAGTTATGGATTTTAGTATTAACAATTGTGTATGTCCTTATTGTTTCAACAAAGTCCAAATCTTCCATTTCTATCATGCTTCCTGTTTTCTGTAAACTGCTGATTTGCCAGTAATCACAGCATTTGAGACAGACCTCCGTCCATACACACTGTGAGAGAGCAGTTACTTCTTGTTTCAAACCACAGCAAGTACTATATCTGTAACATTGACAACACTGTATGACCTTGTGTTGGCCTTCACCCCCAAAATCAGGAGGTGTCTTAGGAACCAACGAAAGATCTTAGGACAGGACAGATGATGGTCAGGTAGTTCAAAATAGTAAAGACTAAAATGAATGATAGATTTCAGTGCAGCCGCACACTTTTATGGCTGACTTGGACAAGTACTAATAAAACAAATAAAATACAAACTTAAAGCAAAGGTTATCTTAACTTTTACCGTGATTACCTCCTTGCAAAACAGTTGCCCTGCAACACACCTTCAGCATGTCACCTTGTGACAGAGAGCGAATGAATCCTAGTCAACAATCTCCCTCCCGATCTGTGAGGGAACTGTATAACAGGAACAGAGTGCCTCGTACTGGATGGTCTGGCAGTTAATTCCAGGGTCAGTCGGAAGCCAGCTAGCCAGGAAAGGGGCGGAGTCACAATGCCTGACGTCATTGCCCTAAAGCGGTACGGATGTGTCAGTCATGGATTGGAGGAGCTGTGACTCAACTAGCTATCGCAGGGGGCATGACTAAGGGTATAATTGGGGATGTGACGATGTAATCTGGTCCTTTGATGTGTTATGAGAATGACCGAGAAAGGAAACGGACTGTGATAAGAGTATCGTGAGTGTTAAGTGTTTTGTTTGTTTCTAACTGTCTGTGCTTGTCATTATAGAAGACTAACCTCTGGTATCTGTAGCTAAACCGCCAGTAATTAACCTCGGACTACACTTCACCATTGTACACGAATAAACGTGTAAATCACCACTTTCACTAAGAGCACTCACTCTGGACTTGTGACTGTGTTGTGTTTGTGTGTGTTTTGTTTAGTGTATTATTATTTCAGGACTGAACACCGTGGTTTGCCTGAGAGATACACATTGTTGTGCAGAACCACATATTATTATGTGCCAGCAAATAAAGAGCTGCTTTTTCAACATGAACTGTCTTGTGTCTATCATTCCTGAGCACTGCATCACCACTGCACCTGTGCACTACAAACCACGTTGCCACACACCTCTTCGTCCAAAACTCTGCCATTATTATTTCTTTTTATTTTTGCTTAGATCATTATTTGGGGAGGCTTCAGTGTTTGTACAGTGGAGGCTTCAGTGTTTAGTGCTTAATCTATGGAATTTAATGCACAGTGGAGGCTTCAGTGCTTAGCTAATGTTAAATATATTACAATAATATTGCTTGCTATTTCGCCCATGTCCTGAGTCAACCCTCCCCCCACCCCCCACCCACACACTTTTACCTTAACATCATACATATATATATATATATATATATATATATATATATATATATATATATATATATATATATATATATATATATATGATGACTATATGTGTTGGTGGTTGGCAGAGATAGGGTTAATTTCTGTCCCTGCCAGATAAATGTGTGTGTGTGGCTGTGCTTGCAGCCACAGGTGTAATTGTTTTATTTAATTCAATGAATGGGGCCCTGCAGTCCATGCTGTGTGAAGCCGTATGGTCAGGAGAAAAAAAGGTACTGTGGAGACCTGTGTCGAGGTAAAGTGTTTGTGACTGGTAAACAGCTTAGCTGTCCAGTGGCATAAGTAGTGTTCATACAAATTTTGTTAGTGCTCTGAGGGAGCTAGGTTTTGTTTTGTTTATTTTGTGTAAAACTAAAAGTGCACGAAAGTGCGTAAATGCAAGTTCTGTGTCTGGGTCTGCTTCTTCAGGGTGCAAACGAGCAAAGTACGGAGGGGCTACGTTACATGATATATATATTGTGAGCCAGCTCACAGGGTCAACACCAGGAGGCACTTATGGCAGGCCAGGAACAAGCCCACAGGTGTTTTGGATAATACCCAGATAGACCTGTGGACTGCCATGACGTCAAGAAGTTAATGGGCTAACAGGCTGCAGGTGTGGTTAGGTAAGGGAGAAATGTTAGCAACTTGTTAGGACTAATTAGCCTCAATTGGCCACACCTGTAGCCTGTAATAGTCCCATTCCTGGATAATCAAGACCCTTTAAAAGAGCACCTCTGCAGCCAGTCGAGTGGCTGTCTTCCGAGGTGGGAAACTTGCCTGGGATTTTTAACAGATACAGTATAATTTGGGCTTCTGATTTTCAGTTTTAACCGATAAAAACTATTAAAACACCCCCCGATACAAAAAAAAATGAAATCGGTGGATAGCCAATAAACACCGGAAAGCACAGGAAAAACAGTGGAAATGGTTAATCAATTCACGTTGACTTTACTCTATTCCCATTAAAAAATAAAACCTACTACAAAAACAATAATAAATACAGTTCCCAGTGCTGCTGGGCAATGTCCCGCCTTCCTGACTTGCATCTACATTGATTTGTTCTCAATACTTTAAACCCGCCCCAACTACTGAATGGTAGCACATTCCTACATTTCTATTGGAGACTCCGCTTGCAAGATTTAAAACAAGATTACAATCAGGATGGAGGCTTGGTAGTGGGATTTCAAGCTGTATTACAGTTAAGATAGGGAGGATTTAAAACAGAATTGTGGCAAAATGTACAAAAATATCTATACACAAAAACCCCAGAAGAATGTGCCTGTGACCATAGGGATTTTGTTTTGGAAGACAGCAATGGAAAGAAGGTACAACTTAAGTGTGCAAGTACTGTCGAATTACTGCTATACATATTTTGACAGAAAATAAAAAAAACGCTCACACATTTTGAAAAGTAACCGAAAACACTAATTTCATACAGTATATAAAAAACTTGAAAATAGCTAAAAATAAGCACCGAAAAATACAATTAATAAAACCCGAAAAACAGAAGCCCTGTATAATACTGTATAATAGAGAGTGAATTACCTTTGTTTAAGCGCAAAAGCGCATCACCACCAAGCCACCCGTTGCAATGTTTATTTAAATAACTTAAATACTTTCTGACAACGCTATAGCAACGGAACTAAACAAAATATCAATGCACAGTTTGTTTTCATCATGGGTTAGATAAAGAGTAAGTGGGGGGAATGAGTCCAGAATAAAATGCAACAATGTTTCATTTAATTCTTATTGCAGTAATACAATACAAATTTCTGAGCAGAGTTGCATTGTTTGAATGAGAGATCATTCAATATCAGCAAGAGACTAATAATCACAGTTAAGTTTAAACGTGTCAAAGCCACCCAGTTAAATATAGTTACCTGAAACTCAGGAAGAACGCAGTGCCAGAAGTAATTTATCATAGCAATACTAATTAATCATTAATCAACAGCATAGTTTGTATTTTTCTCATATGAACAACAATCTGACTCAGAAGAAAATGTTTTCTTATAAAAAAGTTTAGTTTTCGTTCTGTAGAAAATATTTTTTACAGATTCAAACAATATTATTTCAACATTAGTTGACATCAGATCTCTGACAATTAGATATTTGCCTCAGCATTTCATTAAAATAAATAAATAAAAATAAATATAAACGATTCAGTCGGTCTAATGATTAAATAAAGTTATTCGACTGATGAACTATTATTGAGAACTGCAGTAGATACCCAGAGGATGAACATTGCTGTGTTACTTTCCATTAGCCTTTCATTTGTTACAACAGGGCGCACTATATATATATATATATATATATATATATATATATATATATATATATATATATATATATATATATACACAAACACACACACACACACACACACACACAGTAGACTCCAGTTAATCGGTGTTTCAATAATTGTGTTCTGATAATCTGTACGGTTTAATACAGTACATTGTCAAAATGTTAGTGTAGAAGTCATCTGATCTATGCAGAAGCGGGTATTCCAGCTTTATAAGTCTTGGAAATCAACATATCTGTGCGGAAGTTGACGGTCATTACTTAATTTAATTCAATTAATTGAGTACAGCACAGTGCAAGCCAACAGACAGCAGGCCTACTGTATTGTAGTTACTGAAAACAGTGACAAGCGAGCAGAAAGCAGACTTAAGACAAGCAAAATCAGTGACTTTTTTTAAATCAGCTCTATCTGCCTCTGAACAACACTGAGTATGTACAGTATATATTTTGACCACTGTTGGGACATTATATTTTATTTGTATTACTGCATTTTTCGAGTTTTCAATTAATAGCACAGGGATTTCCCAAACAGTAAACTCAATTTTGGCTAATCCGTATTTTTCACTAATTCAGGCTCAAAGCAGTTCCAATCTGCATGGATTAATGGGGGTCTAACAGTGGTCATCTCCGTGTTGACAAGTAGATTATTTAATCACACCAGGAGATTTAATGAGTAATACTTGTACCTCATTTGTGTCTGCCCTAAAGGATATTTATTGGGCCATTTATTTATCACTAAACTCAAATAAAAACTACATTGGAAATGAGTCCAATGTAGAGTGTTGTTATAAGTTTAGGGGGTTAGCTCATTAATATAACATCAAGTTATATTGTAGCAGCGATGAAAAAAAAAATGAATTTCCTTTTTTTCTGGTCTGTAGGCCTTAATACTGTTCCACTGAAAAACGATAGTAAAGTGGCTTCTGCTTTCTGCAGCTAATACAGTACAGTAAGTAACCCAAGCCCAATTACTGTATGGAACTTAACATTCTGGTTGAGATCAATGGTTTATTTTCTAAAAATGAGACATTTTTTGTGCTATAGTTTAGTTCCTAAATACATACAAACATACTGTACATACATGCATACATAATACATACATAATGTACATACATTCATATATAATACATACATAATGTACATACATTCATACATACATCTACATGTTGTACCCAGTAGTTGAAGATATAAACAAATGAAGATTTACTCATACCTTAACGTTCCAAACTTGTTGCAGTAAATGCATTTATGTATTAATGCTGTGTTAGATAACTGAGGTCTTCTGTTTTAAAGACTCCTGGATCGCTGCACTAACCTCAGCTACTTGCTGTTTGAATAAACTAGTAGACGACTGTCCTTCCCTTTTTTTTAATTCATTGGAGATTTGCCAGGCTATGTCACGTGCACAGCTATAGTTTTTAACGGGAAAACCTTTACATCAGATTCCTTTATTTGCATAAACTGTTTTTTGTTGTTTTTTTTAATGCGGCCTCTACAATTACGATGAAGGGATTTACAGGACATCCAAAATAACCTTGCTGGGGTGCTAATTTTAATTATCATGAATGTATAGAATCTTACTGTATTTTATACTAAATTGGGAAAGACTTTACATTAGGTGTCTCATTACTGTGTATTTAGATACTAGTTACACAGTAAATACATGTGTACTTACACCTAATTACACTGTTATTATGCATAGTTACAATGTACTTAATGTGGACATTTTTTTTCATGGCATATGTAAGTACACAAATGTATCAGAAAAGGGTTAGGGTTAGGTTTAGTGTTAGGGTTAGGGATAAGGTTAGGGATAGGGTTATATCATGCAAAAATTATACATTAAATAACTATGCATAATAACAGTGTAATTAGGTGTAAGTACACATGTATTTACTGTGTAACTACTATCTAAATACACAGTAATGAGACACCTAATGTAAAGTGTTACCCTAAATTCTAATGCTGAATTGATAACATGACTGTCAAATCATTTAAAATTGGAAGTACCATTGAGATGTAATGGTTCAGCCTTTAATTGGTTCGCTTCAGTGTATGATAACAGTGGAAATGTCTTAATCTTGTTGTTATAATATTTTGTACATCTCTTTAAAAAAACAGCAGAATTAACAGGGGTCCATGCTTGTTGTTTGATTATGGGTAAATGGCAAATTTCAAAAATATAATATAAACATTGGGTAACTCAAGCTACTTTTGGAGATTCATGCCTTACTATTAATGTAGGATGAAGATGTTTCTTTTTACACCCTGACAAAGGCACTTCTGTGTTGAAACGTTGGTGATGTGATTTTATGAATACTGATTTATGATGGCTTCAGCCTTATGAACTTGTACCTTGTCTACCTTGTCTACTTCGGTGTGTGGATCCTTTTTTCTCTTTAAAAAGGTGTTCAGTAACAACTGTTGTGAACCACCTAAAACCAGAAGATACATTTTAAGTTGAATTGTCTTTTGCAATTAGAACCCCTTGTGTTTTAGTTTTACTCAAAGTACAATATTGTATATGGCTCCATACACAAAGCTCTGCTAACTATCCCCTTTCAGGAGTGAAAATAAGATTTGTACGTAATTGTAACAGGAGCAAAACCGAAATTAGAATAAAGTGATCAGTTGACACTAAACTGACGTTATGGCAGAAATAGAAAGAGAAGCCACATTTGTTCTCGTACTCACCCTGTTTTTTTTATTATATCATTGCTTTCTGTACTGGGGAAAAATGTGGGGCATTTTCAGTCATGCACAGTCAAATAATGTTTACTGGAAGTTTGGGTGGTTAGATAAGATACAGTTTTTTATTATTATATGGAAATTGAATCACATTAAGATCATATTTCTTTATCGATTTCTCAGGGAAACAATTTAAATTTGCAGCACTCCTCTAAAAGGAATTGCTGTGTATTCTTGATAGGACTGTACACATCACCATCCGCATCTTGGTTCAAAATGCTTTGATCTTTAGAGGTGATGCAATCCACTGGATCCTTACCCATGGCTCAGACCTCTTATTGGACAATTAGAGAGCTGAATCTTTAAACAATGTTATAATAAAGAATATCGGGCTATGGGAAATACATGAAACTGTAATTCCATATCACTTAAGAAACATTTTAGAATGTCGTCCAGCCAAAGGTAGAGTAATGTTATTCTTTTTGTGGCATGGATCCAGTGAGTCAGCAAAAACCCAAAATTAACTTCTCCGCCACAGTCAATTTTCATACCGGCAATACATTTTGAAAACACTGTATACAGAAAATGAAATATTCATCGGTTTATTTATATATGAATTCTCCTTCCATCTATATCAAAGTAAGCTTGTGTGAATGGATTGTACCTCACAAATGTTTATTCAGTTATGTACCACCTGGTGTCCCTGACATATAATAAAAGAAAGCTGTCTCTGCCTGGTGTAAGAAGTTTCCACACGAGCTTGACAGCAGATGTGGATGAATTTAGGGGGCTTGCTTGTCAGTTTCTTCTTCATCAAAGACTACATAAATTGCTGATGCTTCATAGTGGACAGTCTCAAATAGAGAATTCATAAGACTATATTTACTCACTACCTCCCAAAGGAATTACAGGAGGTAATCATTTAGGAATAGTCACAGATCCCTCCGGACCAATTTAAAAAACTTTCTGACTCAACAAGTCCAATTAGTGCCTCCCTGGCTGCAACTCTTTTGTATTACAAAAACAAAAAACCCCACTGTACAGTACGCTTTGTGGTATTCAAATAGATGACGCACACAGTGCCTTTTAATAGATTAATGTACCCTGAATTGCAGAGAAACATTCCACTCATTGAGAAGTACAGTCCTTCTGTCAGTTTCAAATGTTTCATGGTTTTGGTTTGTTAACCAACATTCATGACATTTACACAAACTGTTCATGACAGCCTTGAATTGAAATTGGAAATCCCCCTTTAGGAATTCCTGTCT
Source organism: Acipenser oxyrinchus oxyrinchus (assembly GCA_030684275.1). NCBI lineage: Eukaryota > Metazoa > Chordata > Actinopteri > Acipenseriformes > Acipenseridae > Acipenser > Acipenser oxyrinchus. The sequence goes on from CM060255.1 coordinate 21,872,192, forward strand.
ATTAATAATTGAAAAAAATAGGGGAAACACATGTGGATGGGTGAGTGGAGTGGTATTCAAATACAGTCACCTCCAAAATTATTGGCACCCTTGATAAAGATGAGCAAAAAAGGCTGTATAAAATTAACAACACAGGTAATGAGCTATATGTTATGCTAAAATATATGGAAAACCATATTCTTTTATTCTAATACAACTGCTCAAAGGAAAACTTTTTTTATTAACATAAAATAGTAGTAATGCATTTTTTTTCAAAAAGATAGGTGTCAGAATTATTGGCACCCCTAAAGATTCTTATAAATACAATCAAACACAATTAAATCTGCATTAACATTCTACTTCTTTAAGTTCATCTCAGTCTTAAGGAACTGTATTGTGGCCTTCCATGGCTTCCTGTTTCACTGGGGTATAAAAATGAGGTAACACGCATATGAAATCCATTTGTCATCCATCACCATGAGGAAAGGCAAAGAACTCACAAATGAAAAGAGACAAATGGTTGTTGACCTTCATAAATCAGGCAATGGGTACAAAACAATAGCTAAAAAACTAAATATACCACTTACCACTATTCGGGCAATAATTAAAAATTTCAAAACCACTGCAACAGTGGTGAACTTGCCTGGTAGAGGACGCAAGTGTATCTTGCCCCCACGCACAGTGAGGCAGATGGTTCGGGAGGCAAAGGGAAATCCAAGGGCCACAGTTGGAGAATTACAGAATTTGGTTGCATCTTGGGGTCACCAAGTCACCAAATCTACAATTAGACGCCACCTCCGTGCCAATAGGCTATTTGGAATAGTTGCCAGAAAAAAAGCCTTTATTTAGAGCAATCAACAAACATAAGTACCTGGAGTTTCCTATGAAAGAAGGATGCGTGTGCAGAAAAGATCCTCATACCTATTGTACTATGCTGTTGGATCTTTGATGTTATGGGGCTGTTTTGCTTCCACTGGTCCTGCGGCCCTTGTTAAGGTCAACGGCATCATGAATACCCAGTACCAGGACATTTTAGCCAAAAACCTGGTTGCTTCTGCCAGGAGGCTGAAACTTGGCCGCAAGCACACATCAAAATCCACAAAGAAATGGTTAATTGACCACAAAATCAACATTTTGCAATGGCCATCTCAGTCTCCAGACTTGAACCCCATTGAAAACCTGTGGCTTCAATTGAAGAGGGCAGTCCATAAGCGCAGACCGAAGGATATCAAGGATCTGGAAAGATTCTGTATGGAGGAATGGTCTAAGTTCCAGAAAACAATGATGGTCTCTGTTCTTGCTGTATGAGTCATAGCACTCCCCAGGGAAATTTGCTCCAACATTAAAGTAATTGTAGCTAACACAATAATATCATAAATGTTGTCTGCCATGCACTGCTAATTTAGATTTTAGTTTTAGAAAACCAACAAACAAATGACATTCATTTTACATAACTGTTGTACTCTTAAGACTAAATGCAAAAAAAAACCCCAAAACAAAACAAATGGCACCCACTCTGATTTCCTAAAGCATCTCTCCTGCTGCATCGTAATGCCACGTGCTCCTGAAACTAACTGAGATGCCGCTGCCTCTGAAAACTCGTGTCCCTTTGTACTGCTTCTCTGCAGTGGAAACTATTCAAAATGCCATGTCCTTTCCGTAAGAGCAACAGTCATCAGCTGTACAAGTAATATCAGTAGCATTGACTGGATCTCATAGCCCACACAATGAAATAAACACATGATGTAATGAAAAGAGAGATTGTGGTACTTTCCAGCCTCACATTTAAAAGCATAGTAATTCAGTTGTAGTAAATCAATTTCCTTGTTCAAGGTGGATGCGGTTTTTTTTTGTTTGTTTTTTTGTTCAGGATATGTTTTTTTCTAAGGTGTGAAGATGGGCATCCCTTTTTACAAATGTTTCTTCAACATATTTTCATTCAAGATCAAATTAAAAGTGATGAACTGATCTGTGGGTAGTAAGGTACATATAATAATACACATTCTTTGGAACATTAGAATTGTTACAGGGAAGTTTCTTTTTCTCCAATTGTCTCCAATTCCATTAAACATCTCACTCCATTAGAGAACATGAAGGTTCATGCTTCATGTTAAGGGTGTTTTTTTCTTACCTACCAAGCAGCTTTGAAAAACATCATCAAATGTTCATTTTGAGTTAAAAGTAAATATATAGTGACATGTTTGTAAATGAATAAAAAGGTATAAAAACCCAATCTCATTTGCAAGTCATTGCTACAGTATGACCTTTAAAAGTGCTTTAAAACTAATCGAACCCCATGATTTGAACGACTTAAGGTTAAATTTTACTTTTGTGGGGTCTTTTACTCACAAAAAGTAAATTACGCAACTTGTATCCAAAGGAGAAAAACACCTGTTTTGATTCACTTTGTAATTTGAAAGGGTGTTTTACCTTGAAAAATAGAGCAAGTTACACTTTTCAGTAAAAGAATTGCAAATGTGCACCTTAGAGTTGGAAATCCAAAAGCATTCCATCTCCAGTTAAATTGTCCATCGCGCAGTAGCATTTAATGTGTTCCCACGGTGATATGAGGTAATTACTAGAGTCTCCTTCACACAGATCAAGACTTTTTGCAGTGGTCCTCTGAGAGCAATCCGTCCTTTGGATGAGACGTAAAACCAAGGTCCTATTGTAAGTGACTCAGTTGTTGATGCATAGGGCACTCCCTAGTCTCTGTAAGTCACTTTGGATAGAAGCATCTGCTAAATGACTAATTAATAATTAAACTAATTAAACCAAATGGTTAGTTACCGGCACTTATGGTGATTAGATCACAAATGCAATTTAGGGGGAAATCATGTGACTATGTTTATTGATGGTGTAAACTGACATTAACAGAATAGCTCATTTGAAAGTGAACACCCCCAACAGAAAGTGTAGTAGTCCATCTTTTGCGCAGACAATTTAAATTGGGATAGAAATAGGGATCTGATGTTTGAACATTTCCAGCTGTTGTTTTTTTTTACAAGTATTATTAGATAATTATTATTAGTTTACATATGTTACATACTGTATATATTAACAAACAATTAACAAAAATGAACATAATTTCTTAATATGTTAGTAAACTATTTATTTATTTTAAATCCACTTGTAAAGATGACCAAAACGTTTTTGGCTACAAGAAGAGATAATATCAGCAGTGAATTCTGGATTGTTTGTGGTGGTGTGAATAGAACAAGGTTTAAGACAATATCCATCTAAAAAGCTAGTCTACAGTAGTTCCATTAGGCAAGTGCATTCAAGGTTCAAATCTGTCATCACCAATTAAATGGGACTATCCATTTTCAAGGTTTGTCAATGAAGCCTTATAAATGAGAAGTACTTGAGCTAGGCAGTGGATGTTAATCAGTTTAATATCAGTTCACTGCAAATACATGCCAATTGATATTTACACATTCATAAACAGGACATTTAAAGTTGCATAATGCTCATTATGTATTGGCTAACTGCAGTTTGCTGGTGGTACAAATTAAAATGCTATCAAAGCTTCCTGAACTAAAGCAGTCAATGGAATCTGCATTCAGAAAAATTATACACATATATTCCATACTTTGTTGGTGTTTAATTAGATGGTGTAGTAATTGCTATGATTAGCATTCTTGTCACAGTTTACATTTCTGTTTAGTTTCTTAGACCTAAGTAAATAAAAATAGATTGGCTTCAGTGAGTTACAGAAAAATAATTTCATCTAGGGTTTTTGTGAAGTCATAAATTACTAGACCAAATATTAAAGAAGATGAGGTTCAGCAGTACAGTTGGTTTTTTTTAAACGTAGTGTTTCAGTGCTGTACAGGCGTTCTATGTCTTTATCCGTTTCTCCAGTTTCTCTGAGATACAAATGTACCAGCTTTACATCTTTTTTTGTTAATGAACATTTCTGTACTGTTGGTGTTGTCGAGTGATTGAAAACGAGACATTTTGTGTTTGAATTGAAAATGATTTATACACGTTACATACTGTATATATTAACAGACTATTAAATTAACATCTGTTAATATGCTAGTAAACTATTTATTTGTTTATTATTTTTAATATATACAGTGCTCTCGAGTGTGCTCACGATGTTAGCTTAACCTTCATTATCTCCTACAAGTACTTTTAATGAAGACATTCAATGTAGCTTCAAATTACAGTCATTTTGGACTGCCTGTTACCCTTAGATAGTTAAGGTGCTTGGAGAAGAAGCTCTTCAGTTCTATTTGCCAGATTTTCTTTCAGTGTAGACATATATAACACAGGATAGACCAGCAAAGTCTTTTTCTAGCCGTAAAAAAACAGCAGTATTTAGTGAGAAGCTACTGTGTATTGACAGCAGTACAATTATCTTGATTCACAGTAGCTGTAGGTGCTTACTACCATACAGACATTAAGCGGTGTAACTTGAATATACAGTCAATTCTCATTTAAACAAACTCAGATTAAACGCATTTCCTGATACTATGAATTTTCTATATGGTCCTGGAAAAATTTAGCAGTTGCTTATCGATAGTAAATTACTTCTTATATTACTAATTCACTTAACACAAATTCCCTGTGTGTACAAATTATTCCCCCCAAGAAAGAACAAATTGAGTAAAACGAATTGGCCTAGTTCGAACATCTGAGTGTAATGGATATTGGGAAATATATTCACTTGCATACAGATTAGTGCCTAAGTACTCTGTTTTAGGCTGGGACCAAATCAAAACTTTGACAACCCGCTAATCGCACTAAAGAAAACTGTATTTAATAGTGTTTTCTTTTTATGAGTAGAAGAAATAAGATACTTCCAAAAAAAAGAAAACACTATTAAATACAGTTTTGTTAAGTGCGATTAGCGGGTTGTCAAATTTTTGATTTGGTCCGGGCCTTAGTGCTGTTTTGGGACTACTGAGCCTGAACCGGGATACAATAATAGAGGCTTATGAACAGCAAACTGTGGATGCAAGTCATCAGCCTTTCTGATTTGCTCAATACCCTGATGTTGAGGACGCCTCGCTTTTGTGGTTTAGAATGGGAAGTGCAGTTATGCAATATATATATTTTTTCAAAGTTCACTTAGAACTGTATTTTCAATAAAATGCACCTTTTCCATTTCTAACACTTTTTATTGTACTGTAATTGGAATTAGATTTCAGTGTTACTGTATCTTGAATAAAAACTGACAGTATGCATTTGGCTTAGACTCCTGAGAATATGAATTACTGATAAGACTTTTTTTTTTTTGTGGTCCCTTGAAATTCGTATTAATGAGAGTTGACTGCACTTAATCTTTGAGCTTCATCATGATGATACACACAAAAATAATATTTGGTTGCAATACAGACACTCCAGAAGCCAAGGTTTAAATGGTTGTCAGACAGGTAATCAGTGCAGGGATCTTTACAAAAATGATTCAATCCCTAGGCCTCCCTCCAGTCCTTGTTTCAGCCCTGATAACTACCCCTTACAGTCTCTGTCAGAACAGGGCATGCTTCAGCCTCTTTACACCCTTATTACTATATTTTTCCGTATGCCTGCTGCGCCAGGTCCTTTTGAAAACAGGGGTATGGATTGGCACTCCAGAAACACAACAGTCAAAAAATCCCTGCCCTGCCATAATAATTAATGCAACTTTGAAACGGTAACTACCGCTGTGTAATCCAGACTCATTGTGTGGGATGTTGTGTCTCAAAGAAAAAATTAATCTACTTAATGCTGATCCTCAATGAATATGCTTTTTGTCCCGTGTATAATTTGCATTTTCTTGGTTGTAGCTACTTTGTCTATAACCGGCTTCCCTGTGGATATCTAATCATTAACAGTATCCTCTGATAGATTTTTTTTTTTATATATATATATATATATATATATATATAATTTGTTCATAAACTGTTCCCAAAGTACTTATAACATATAGCAAGTACCTTAAGGGAAATTTCAAAGCTGCCCAGCCTAGCTATCTTTTGCGATGTCATGGAGAATTATTTCAGGGAGCTCTAGTTATAATGCATCATACTTCAAATCCAAGTGTTCATTTTGTTCCAGATGATATTCACATTAATATTAAAGTTCAATCTTGTTATACAATATTTCTTTTTCAGACTGAACTATACGCTGTGAAATACAGCTCAGATTGGGTAATTGACTCTGGCTTTCTTTGTGAAGCACCATCCAATATTTAAGCTGATTTTTCTTTCATAATTGCTTTTCTGAGTGATCTTCTGTCTCCACTTTTTTACTGTGTACATCCTACAACATACAGTATGCTTGACTAAACTTCATTGACTTTGCATCACAAGTCATCAATTATAAAAGCATTAAAAATGTGGCTTCATAAAAATAGTTATTGTAAAAAAATTGTAAAATGTCATTATTAAATTATGTCTGCATATCTGCATTTCTATGTTCCTTTTTTTCATCTTCTTTTCTTTTTTCATTGAACAATTTCCTGATCACCCAGAAACATTTTGACATGCTTTTGCATGTGTGTAGAGGGCTTGGTGCTATCTATAGTCACTAAAGTAACACTAGAATTGTGGTGTTGCTAATAAAATAAGAAGGAGTGTGGAATAAAAAGGAGCTTAAAGGAAGCTATAGACATTCATTCTGAAGCAATCATTTCCAATGATAAAACCCTGCTCACATCTATTCATAATTGGATTTGAAATGAAAGGGCATTTCTGATGGTTGATTTGTGTCTTGATATCAAAACTTTAAATACTAATTTATCAAAAGTGTTTTGTGATAGATACAGCTTTATGTTCTGTTTTGTCTTGCACCATGGTACTAATGATTGGGTTTTGCAATTCTGTGTGTTTGAAACACATTTCCTGCTTGCTGAATCACACTGAATTACCTCAAAACCAAAGCCAGAAAAGATTTGTGTGGTGATCAAGATTTTAGAAACAGCCAGGCTCCTTTCTGTCATGTTGATCCCTGTTATGTTGCTGCCCTCATCAGGTCATGTATCATTGTGTTTACTCAATGGCCCCTTACAATATTTCAAATGCCTTTTCTTAAAAAAAAAAAAAAAAAAGGAATTATATTTGCACTGTATTCTGAGCAAAACAAATATAAATGTTTGTAATAAAACAGTGATAAGGCATGTAAGTTAGGTGTGTTAAATTGGTGCTGGAACTAGTGCAATTTTGCTACAAGTGAGAAAGCAGCTCTTTAAAACCACATAACACATGTTGAAACAAGATCAATCTAAAAATCTAGTCTACAGTAGTTCCATTAGGAAAGTGCATCCAAGGTTTACAATTCTAGAAGCCCACTTCAGTATAATCGTGTTAACAAGATCCCGGTCCTTAAAGGGTTACTTGGTTCAATTTGACAATTTAGAACAGGTTTGGAACAACTACCAAAAGAGGAAGAGCCAGCTTTGATCCTTTAAGGAAATAAAGTTTGCCACATCACTCCTAGTTTATATCAGCCCTTATTTATATATTCCAATAAAATGTACCTTTCCTTTGGTATGAAACAAAGCAAGCGGATAAGAGCGTTTAGTTCATTTTAGATATTCCTAATGTTATCTTATATATTACTCATTTGTTTGAACTGCGGGATACCTTTATTTTGTCTCAGTGTTTTCTAAATGGCCAAGAGCTTCTGAGAAAACTGTGTGGGACACAGTAAACATGGATCTCTGTTTTGCTTTGGAAAGGTTAGGTGGAACAATCGAGAACAAGCTGGATAAATTTGGGGATACCATGTACGCATGTGGAAGCGAGAGGTTTGAAGTTGAAAAAAGAAAGGAGAAAGTACAAATTATTCCTGTAAAGTCTAGACGACAGCAAGAGATTGAGCGCTTAGTTAGAGAAAGGAGGCAGCTGTGGAGGAGAGCAGAACAAAGTCAGAAAGAGGCATTCAATCTATTACAAAGGGTCATAAAAGATAAGCTTGCAACATTGCACAGAGCTGAGCGCCTGCAGAAACGCTGCAAAAAGAAGGAGCGTGTGAGAACTAACTTATAAAGACCCATTCAAATTTGCAAATAAGTTATTCACCAGGGAGAATAATGGTACACTAAAAGCAACTAAGTCTGAGCTGGAGAGATCTCGAGGAAACTCACACAGATTCAAAAAGGTAGGAGCTTATGTCGATTCCTTCAGACATCCCACCTATCAATCCACCAGAATACCAAGTGGAGGACTGTGCACCTAAGTGGAAAGAAGTAGAGCAAGCTGTGAAAAAGGCAAGTGCGTCATCATCTCCTGGGCCTAATGGAGTTCTGTAAAAAGTGTACAAGAGTGTCCCTGGTGTTCTACGAATCCTGTGGAAATTGATGAAATTGGGAAAAACAGGTTGTACCAAGAGCATGGCGTTGAGCAGGTGGGGTCTTTATACCCAAAGAAAAAGATTCTATGAGTATTGGTCAGTTTTGTCCTATTTCCTTGTTAAATGTGGAAGGTAGGATTTTCGTCAGCATTGTTGCTCAGAGATTGTCAGCTTACCTATTGAAGAACTGCTTCATTGACACTTCAGTACAGAAAGCCGGTATTCCAGATTTCCCAGGATGCTTAGAGCACATGAGTGCTCTAAGTTCAAACAGCTAAAAAGGAGAGCTTCATGTGACATTCCTGGATTTAGCTAATGCATACGGTTCAGTACCACATGAGCTTCTTTGGGCAGCATGTGATGTTTTCAGTGTACTGAAGACAATAACAAACTTAGTGAAAGCCTACTTCAGAGATTTGCAATTTTGTTTTTCAACTTCAGAATTCACCAATACATGGCGGAAGAGGAGGCCTTGGTCTCAGTTCAGCTCCTCCTACATGGCACAAAGCAGCCCCAGCTCAACAGAGATAGCTGGTTGTCAATGAGGTGCAAAAGCAGGAGGAGAGGATGAGGTGCGTAAAGGCAGTTTCCCAGGCCCAGCAGGGAGAATGGACGAGATGGGAGAGTGTGGAACAATGCAAGATCAGCTGGCAAGACCTATGGACAATGGAACAGAGCAGGATCAGTTTCCTCATCAGGTCAACATATGATGTTCTCCCATCAGAACCATAATGTATGGGTAGGAGAGGATGCATGGTGCCCTTTGTGTTAATCTCCAGCTACATTAAGACACATTTTAACAGGTGTGTCTTAGACAAGGGTGGTTTACTTGGTTTCATGACCAGGTGCTGCGATGTTTGGCCTTAGCATTGGAAGACAAGCGCAGCATGACCAACAGGTTGCCACCAATTCCAGAAATATATGACACATGAAGAACATTTCTCCATCCAGGGGAGCAACCACCAAGAAGAAGTATTAAAACCAAAACTCGACTAGGACAACTGGAAGCTGCTAGAGACTGGAAAATGCTGGCAGATTTTGGAAAACGGCTTATTTTCCCACCTGAGATTGCCACCACTAACCTTCAACATGATATTGTCTTGTGGTCTGGATCAGCACGCCTTGTTCACCTGGTAGAGTTAACAGTGCCATGGGAGGATGCTGTGGATGAGGCGTATGAAAGGAAGAAACTTTGGTATGCTCAACTAGCTGCTAAAGCGGAACAGTGAGGATGGAGAGTCCAGGTTTACCCAGTGCAGGAAGGTTGTCAAGGATTTGTGGCACATGTCACAACCTGGTTTCTCAGAGACATTGGATTTAGTGGTCAAGAGTTGTGATGAATAGTGAAGAACTTATCTGAAGCAGCAGAGAGGATCAGCAACTGGCTCTGGTTGAGACGAAAAGATTCTGGTTGGGGATCTCAAGCACAGTAGAAAGAAAGCAACGTCAATATAAAGGAAGGTAAGTAAGCTGGGCTTAACTGAGTGGGGGACGGAGGGGGCTGATGCTGGGACACAGGATCACTGTCTTAAGGTTGTCGTAAAATACTGACTGCTTTTAATGTCATTTTGTATGCATTTGAATAAATATTTAAAGAAATAAATGGCATTGTATTGTTCTGTAGTGTTACACTCTCAGAATATGAATATCAAAGGGAAAAATTCTGGCTTAAAGTTCTGAATCACCAGGATTATACACTTTTTGTGTGAATTGCCAGCTAGATCTACAAATCTTCAATGTCATAAACAGAGAGGCTGTATGCCTTACTGTACAGCTCATTTCCATTTCAAAGCATGCAGGTCGATATAGTATATCAACATTAAAGCTTATTCTCCAAACACTTACGGTAGGGTGGCCACTGACGCATGCCCCGCTTACAAATAACTTATTTGTGAATACAGAAAAGTAAAATGGTATTTTTTTTTAAAATAAAGTATAAACCAGGACCTGTAATTATCCTTGTGTTCCGACATTTCAGTTTCTCACACCAGCAGGCTATCTTGGTCTCTTGAGCTTTTTTTTCAAGGCCAACATTATTTGACATGGTGGGTTTTACTAAAATCAACTAAACAATGACATATCTGACTAGCACTCTGTATAACTATATCATTCCTGTCTGTTTGAGATCCACAGTAGCACAGGCGTATTAGTCTTAGGGTATTAAGATAATTAAGGCCTACATTTTTAGACCCAGGAATAAATAATCACCATTGCTGTCATCTGAGTTAGATCATTGTCATCTATCTGCATGCTTCATTTTGCCTGCCACTTAGCCACTTTTTTTGTTGCCATAGACACTCCTTTGGTTTTGCCACAATGAAAGATGTAATCAGTATTATGACTCATTCCTGAAGACCTATTTTGAGAGAAAGCACCAAAATTATTTTTGCATGAAACATGCTGCATGATCCAAAAATGCATTGCAATTTGTGTAAAACAAACAGCAGGGAAATATGAATAAGGTCATGTGGCAGGGCAGGGCCCTGCCTGTAAATACTGTGTTGTGGTGTTTTGGTAGTGGTTGGCAGGGATGGGGTTAATTTCCTATCCCTGCCAAAAACATGTGAGAATGTGGCTGGAGCCACATGGGATATAAGGGGGAAAAAATGCTTTTTTGGTGGTGGTGTTTGAGAGGGAGGTGGTCTCTGTAGCGTGTGGGTTTGTTGGTAGTGAAGGCGTTTGAGTTCTGTTTCTGATTATTGTTTTTTTATTAAAATGTGCATTAGTGCTTTAAACAGCAGCCTTTCTTGCCTCTGAGTCTGTGTCCCTGCTAATAATAACACTTAGGCCCACGATGCTATTCTGTCACAGGTCATTATACAATGGGATTAAAAAGCTTTGTATATAATGTAATATTTGAGAATTAGAGAAAAACCAACCCAATGCAGTTTAACCTAATACAGTACATATCAGTCTTGAGTGTGAACTACATTACTGTTTCCCATGATCTTTTTTGCTGTTGTGGTTTTTGTATGTATCCACCATATTTCGAATTCTGTAAAAACCTGGATCAGAGAATAATATAATTGTAATGTTTATAAACAGACATCTGGAGCAGACAGGAGATGGCCAATACCATTAGTGAAGCAACTGTACAACACAAGCATTGTTCCAACCAGTGACAACAGTACCTGAAATTATCTCAACTATGAGACAGACAGCAATTACTACCCATTTTGTGCTATGTTCAATTTTCAACTCAAGTAATAACTGAAGGGGATTCTTTTTTAAGAACATAAGAACATAAGAAAGTTTACAAATGGGAGGAGGCTATTCAGCCCATCTTGCTCGTTTGGTTGTTAGTAGCTTATTGATCCCAGAATCTCATCAAGCAGCTTCTTGAAGGATCCCAGGGTGTCAGCTTCAACAACATTACTCGGGAGTTGGTTCCAGACCCTCACAATTCTCTGTGTAAAAAAAGTGCCTCCTATTTTCTGTTCTAAATGCCCCTTTATCTAATCTCCATTTGTGACCCCTGGACCTTGTTTCTTTTTTCAGGTCAAAGAAGTCCCCTGGCTCGACATTGTCTATACCTTTTAGGATTTTGAATGTTTGAATCAGATCGCCACGTAGTCTTCTTTGTTCAAGACTGAATAGATTCAATTCTTTTAGCCTGTCTGCATATGACATGCCTTTTAAACCCGGGATAATTCTGGTTGCTCTTCTTTGCACTCTTTCTAGAGCAGCAATATCCTTTTTGTATCGAGGTGACCAGAACTGAACACAATATTCTAGGTGAGGTCTTACTAATGCATTGTAAAGTTTTAACATTACTTCCCTTGATTTAAATTCAACACTCCTCACAATATATCCGAGCATCTTGTTGGCCTTTTTTATAGCTTCCCCACATTGTCTAGAGGAAGACATTTCTGAGTCAACATAAACTCCTAGGTCTTTTTCATAGTTCCCTTCTTCAATTTCAGTATCTCCCACATGATATTTATAATGCACATTTTTATTGCCCGCATGCAATACTTTACACTTTTCTCTATTAAATTTAATTTGCCATGAGTCTGCCCAGTTCTGAATGCTGTCTAGATCATTTTGAATGGCCTTTGCTGCTGCAACAGTGTTTGCCACTCCTCCTATTTTTGTGTCATCTGCAAATTTAACGAGTTTGCTTACTATACCAGATTCTAAATCATTAATGTAGATTAGGAATAGCAGAGGACCTAATACTGATCCCTGTGGTACACCACTGGTTACCTCGCTCCATTTTGAGGTTTCTCCTCTAAACAGTACTTTCTGTTTTCTACATGTTAACCACTCCCTAATCCATGTGCATGCATTTCCTTGAATCCCTACTGCGTTCAGTTTGAGAATTCCTCTTTTATGCGGGACTTTGTCAAAAGCTTTCTGGAAATCTAAATAAACCATGTCGTATGCTTTGCAATTATCCATTTTCAATGTTGCATCCTCAAAAAAGTCAAGTAGGTTAGTTAGACACGATCTCCCTTTCCTAAAACCATGCTGACTGTCTCCCAGGATATTGTTACCATATAGGTAATTTCCATTTTGGATCTTATTATAGTTTCCATAAGTTTACATATAATAGAAGTCAGGCTAATTGGTCTGTAGTTACCTGGTTCGGTTTTGTCTCCCTTTTTGTGGATCGGTATTACGTTTGCTATTTTCCAGTCTGTCAGTTCAACCCCTGTGTCAAGAGACTGTAGCATGATCTTGGTTAGCGGTTTGTAAATAACTTCTTTCATTTCTTTGAGTACTATTGGGAGGATCTCATCCGGCCCAGGGGATTTGTTTATTTTAAGAGCTTCTAGTCCCTTTAACACTTCTGCCTCTGTTATGCTAAGGTTATTTAAAATTGGATAGGAACAGGTCGACATGTGGGGCATGCTGTCCGTGTCCTCCTTTGTAAAAACCTGTGAAAAGTAATCATTTAATATATTTGCTATTTTTTTTTCTTCATCTATGATTTTACCATTTGTGTCTCTTAGACATTTAACCTCCTCTTTAAATGTTCTCTTGCTGTTATAATATTGGAAAAAACATTTTGGAATTGGTTTTAGCCCTCTTAGCAATATTGATTTCTATCTCTCTCTTGGCCTTTCTAACTTCCTTTTTGACTTGTGTTTGCAGTTCCAAGTACTCTTTCTGTGTACTTTGTTTTTGGTCCCTTTTAAATGCTCTGTAAAGTGCCTTTTTTCACTGAATATTTTTTTTAATTGATCTATTAAACCATTTTGGCCATTTTGTTTTAGATTTAGATTTGTCTACTTTTGGGATGTAATTGTTTTGCGCCTCTAGTACTACATTTTTATAAAACAGCCATCCTTTTTCTGTGGATGTATTCTCTATTTTACTCCAATCTACTTCTGTTAGTCTCTGTTTCATACCTTCATAGTTTGCTTTTCTAAAATTGTAAACCTTAGCTTTACTTTTGGGGTTTTAAAAAATACTTCAAATGAGACCATGTTGTGGTGGGAGTTTGCCAATGGCTCTCTGACCTCTGTTTTAGTTACTCTGTCTTCATTATTTGAAAAGACTAAATCAAGGCATGCCTCCCCTCTAGTCGGTGCCTTGACAAATTGCGTTAGGAAGCAGTCATTTGTCATTTCCACCATTTCAATTTCGTCCGTTGTGCCCCCCACTTAAGAAAGAACATACTGATTTTCTTCTTCATTTCTCAAATTACTGGTAGAGATTAAGCATTTTGACAAGCGATATTTTGGGTAATTCACTTCAGTTAGATATGGGAGCTTGTTTTCAAAATGGTCAATATGTAACAATGGCAAATTCTACAGTAAATCAAAACATGTAGTGCAAGATTTTTCAAATTCCAAATTTTTCAAACACAATTTGCAAATATCTCTTCTATAATCTACACAACCCATTGTTCCTTTACATCTTAGTATAATTTGTATATATAAAATACAGCAAAAGGGTCAGTTTGACACTCACTGGACAAAGAAATCACATTTGCCTTCAGTGTTTCCCCATCTTTCCAAACCGAGAGTGGTCATTTTTTGTAATTTGTTTTTTTTTGTAATGGATATTTATAAAGGGAGTATTCTAACTAAATGTTTTTGAGATTTACTTGGATGATTTGTTGCACTATAATAATAATAATGACATAATTACATACCTTTGTTAATCATTGGTTCTATAAATTGTGTTCTTTTTTTAACAAAATATATCACATCCATTGTTTTGGGATATCCTCATTATTAAAACAAACCAATAAAAACAATTGAAAATAGATTATAGTAATTACTGTTATTATGAAAAATAATCTGGTCTCAAAATAATTATCCTTTTGTTTACTTCTGAAATCAAATCGGTATAATGCCCTTTTTTTGATACACACACTTGTTTAAAAATATGTTTGTCACCAGGTACTGTAATTTACCGTTTCCAGTACCGTATATTGTAATTTCAAGACTTTTCATTTCGGTCAATGTCTGTTGTTAAAATGAATAAGGACAGACTTCATCCACAAGGATTTCTTGATAATATAAAGCCAACAGTTTTCTGACTCTAGACCTCATGAGGGAATTTTTACTCATTCCTAAAGGAGGATTAACATTTGAATCATCCTGCATCCCAGATTCAGCTAAAGTAAGGGGAACAGGGGGAGCAAAATCAACAATTGTAGCGCACAGAATCACCAAATGACTGAAGAGGCTGGAAAATATCTGTATCATGCATACACAGTACAGTAAATAGTGTAACAGAAATATGGCTTGATTTGTGTTTTTTTTTGTTTAGTTTTTTGGCCCCTAAAGCAATTGTGTAATGCACACAATTTGCATAATACATAGGTTGGCAACTAATTTCGTAATAAAATATTTGAAAAGAAACATTACATTTGTGTTAGTGGTATAAGAACTCCATTGCTCAGATAAATCATCTGTTATCCAATCACATTTGGTTGATATGTGACAAGATTCGTAAACTTCCATAAACCCCCACCTCCAACCCAAACCATAAGACTAACATGAAATCTAAATACATGGTTGATTGTCAAACGTTTTAATAAACAGATAAAACTGGTCTACTAACTACACAATGCCTAGGACAGTTCATTTTAATTTTACCTTTTGCAGATTGAGTACTCTGACCATATATATCTTCATATGTTCTGACAGGTTTATTAATCATTAAAATATTAGATTGAATAAGGAGATGTTGCAAACAGAAAAGAGATGTAGAAATCTTTGTTGAAAAAGAAGAAAAAATGAACTCTATGTAGGGTGGCAGGAGCCTCGAGCCACTGTTTCATTACACTGTATAGTTTTTCTGTTCTTATTCTAAATAGACTACCACAGTAGTTCCTTATCTAACATGACATGGTTGTACATTCAAAAAGGCAATGGCTCATCGCATATTTGATCCCAACGTATCTGTGATGCTTTCCAATGAAGAGACTCAAACCTTCTAGAGAGTTTGTCATTTAACATGGTATAAAAGCACATTATTCAAATGTTACGTGACCTGCATTAAGTGCTGTAACATATGGCTTTTTTTTTAAAAAAGACAGCTTTGATATTGCTTGTATAGAGCATGCTTGAAGACTCACGTTTTTTAAAAAAAACAGTAGTGTAACACTTTAAACGGTCTCTTTACACTATGCAATAGTACACCAAACAATGATAAACTCTCAACATTATTTTTATTTTCATAATTTTATTTAAATAATTGGATATTTTCTGACTCCCTTTAATGTAATCCAATTTGGCGTCGGTGGCTGATTACCACTCCTCTTCCAGCCGAGGGTTATCAAGTGGAAACACCAGGAAATACGAACCCTAAACTAACCCTGGATGTGCACAAAGCAGAAAAGATTATGGAGGTACATGAGATTTCATAAACAATAACTTCCAACAATCATTGGAACAAAATATGGGGCACAAGGTCTCCTGTTGAAGGGAAGCATAAATATTGTAGAAAGTAAAATGTGTCCAAAAAGTCCTCATGCGTATGATCAGTCAAGAATGTTTAACATTATAGTACTGTTCCCTACATAGTAGAATGTCATTTTAAGCCGCCTTTTTGTTCTGTAGTACAGTATGCTAGTTACCCTCTGTGGGTAATGACCCCTAAACAAGGTTATCTTTAAAAACAGCACGTATTATAGTAAATATCAGCAGAAGAACCTACCACTATAAATGAATGGCATTTGATCTGATGGACATTTTTCTGCTGTGAGTAATGAACATTCATCAGGCAACAAAAACGATCTCAAGAGGTCAATGACCTGATGAATCATTGATTTATCTTCAAAGAAAATGGGAAAAATGCTGAGTTATTTTCTTAGGGAGATTGGAAGCTTTGAGGTCATCAAGGGAAATGTATTTTTTTCCACAGCTAACCAAGAGTCTGCCTTAAGGTGGATCTACATGGAAGCGGCAGCTGAAAGTGACACGTGTGATGTGAGCAAATTGTGTATCTACATATTTTAGTAGAAACGGTCATGTGACCCTGTCCTTATCCCTCTCGCTGTTCTCCCACCCAATCCCACACAAGACAGAGGTGGCCCATTCACATTTAAGAAAAGAAAAGAACCCAACATATGCCAGAGAGTAAGTTAGAATGAGCCTCTTCAGTGCCATTCTTTCAATGTTATATAGACTGCCCATCTTAATGGAACCAGGTGTGCCTGATTCACTAATGATTCAATCAGAACGCACTATTCAAACAATGGAACTACCACAACCAGCCATGTGCTTCTTGTCGCGCTAATCAATTCCCTGTACCCTGGGTCACAGTTGCATTAAAGTCATGAATGATCTTATGGCAGGACTAAGGCTGTGCATATTGTATATTTTTAGAACACTTCAGTCAGTAAGCCTTTTCTGAATGTCATGGCAACAGCCTTTATAGCTCATCTGTCAATTTGTTTCTGAACCTGAAAGAAAAACAGTCTATTTCAAATCCCAGTTATTCTTACCTGTACAGCCTTACAATAAATACTGTATATAAAGACTTTGTATGCAGTCTAACTAGGAATTTTCAGTGTTTTCCTGCAACTTTTCTACACTCCTTTAAAAATTCAGCCTTTTGTGTATCTCAATTATCACAACTTAGAAACGTGCTAATCATTACGTGGTTTTTCTATTAAACAACTAAATGGTCTTTTAAATCATAAGTCTTAATTTTTCATTTCAAAGCAGACTCTTTATTAATGTAAATACAGTCATGCAGAACAATTGTAATAAATGGTATATAGCTTTAATAAGATTAGTCGCTTATTAACATCTTGCGATCTCATTTGTACGTTCTGCTTATTAATTAAAAATTAAGTCCTGGCCAATGTAAAAGCCAATTTAGTTGTTTCACAGAAAAAAAACCCATAAATTAAATACATTTCACAATTAACACATTTCTCAATTGTGATTGAGATACACAAATGGCTGAACATGTATCAATTGAATTCTTAAAGTAGAGTAAAAAAGTCGGGGTAAAGCACAGAAAATCAGAAGCCCTAAGTATAACATTAAAGTTCATTATCTTTAACAAACGTTCGTTCATCCAAACATATGCATACTACTGTAGAAAACATTATACTGTGTTTAGGTGATATTGATCAGTACCTCAAACTTTATCACTAAAAAAAATGTATAAATTGTGCTATTAGTATGACTTTTTGCAACATATCCCTTGCCAGGATAAAATTAGGGGCATCAGGACCAGTACCATGAACTAGCACACTGCGTGTACAGAATAGTAAATCACAAGAAATGGCCATAGCATAATTATCCCCCACAAACAATTCCTCAATTAAACCCTACTTGAACAAAGGAGGGGATGTGGGTTTGTAAACATGTAGAAATTAAGCAAATGCATGCTAGTATACATTTTGCTTGATAAACTATGTTATTTTTGATTGTGACATCAGCAACATTAGTAGACAGTTTTGAATCCCAACGAGACCTTTATTTGTGACCGGGACTTTCCTAATTACAAAGCAGCACTTGTCACTTTCATCGTTCATACAAACTGTAGAAGGATCACAAATCTTAAAACGTACAGGCAATCCAAACTACTGTAAAAGATAAGGCCATCTCTCACAAATAGGCTGCTGGGTTGTCATGTTCCTTCCTAGTACTTTTCTGGTGTGTTCTAGATGTTGTTCCCTCTGACTTAAAATTACATTTTCTTCTCAAAATGCTAACAATCTGTACATGTGACATGGCCCAACTGAAAATAGTAGATTTTTGTACTGTTGTACTTTTCAAATGAAAAAAACCTGCAGAGTGTAATCATTACCTTGAAAATAATGTACTTAATAATAATGTACTGTACTTAAAGAAACAATCTAAATCTATTCTGCACTATTTTCTATGATCCCTCCAATCAATTCAACAACCCCCAAATTGAAAGGATTGAATAGATATATAATTGTGTGCTTGTAGAATGAAAATATCAGTTATGTCACTGTGAAAATTATTGCTTGTCTGATGTTCTGAGAGAGAATGACTTGTAATAAAATCAACATTTTCTTATTAATCATATGTCCCTCAAACGAATTCAATAATTGCAAATATAAAATTCATATAAAATCTCACACTTTTGCTATACTAAAGCCTCAAAAATTGACACTTTGTCAGCGGCCTCATCATTTATTATCAAAAGTATGGTTTCACTTCAGAATTTGAACTAAAATCAACTCATGATTCCTCTAAACATTTCAGACTGAGCTCAACAAACAATGAATTCATATTCCATAACCCTTCCAACATTTTAATCACAAAATTGTCATGTAACAGGGTTGAGACTAGGGTAACGGGGTTGAAGATGGTAACAGGGTTGAAGAGACAAATAGGGCTTCCATATAAATTGGTTTTGTTTACTCTCAAATTCACTCAAAGATGTTCAATAAACATTGTATTTCTTATATATAACCATGTAATGAGGACAATAGAGAGAACAATTTGAATTAAACTGAGTTTTATTAACCCAACTGCAGTAAAAAAAAAAAAAATTAATAATAATAATAATAATAAATAATAATAATAATAATAATAAAACAGACATTAATAAGTCATCAGAACAGGTCAACAAGTTAGAACAAGTCATCAGAATCATAAAAACATTGTCTGCACATGGACATGGAGACACTCAGGAGCACCATGGTGCTGGTCTCACAGGTAGGTACATACTTTTGGTGTGTGTGTCTTGCTTCATGGCGTTCATCCCGAAAGTCTGTCCACGCCTCTTTCAAGATCTCTATGTGGCGGGATGTCACAGGCTGTGGGGGTGGAATGATTTCAAGGACATCAATCAAACAGGTACCAGAGGATGTCATCACGAACAGGCCAGAAGAATCTTTTTGATCCAATGCGATGCATACACTTTACTTGGACATGCATTTCATCTGTGTTAAGGATGATGCCTGGATATAGGTCTTCATCGTATCTGAGCATACACCACTGCCCAAGCAGGCCTGGACTTCGCCACTGGATTTCTTTCACTGGTTGTGGCTTTCCTTCACTGGCTGGCTGTGGCGCAGCAGTTGGAACCTTCCTGCTGAAACTAAAATGCTGTGTGTTGAAGCACTTGCAGTCGAGTTGCTACTGTGTTGAGCACATGCAGCTGACATCACAATATATCAGCTCTCTTGGAGCAAGAGTAATCACCTGGTGGATCCTCATTGTTGATGGCACTGCTGGTATCTGGGTTGGCATCTTCTCCAATGCGTTCTCTACGTTCTCACTCTTCACAAAGAACAATTTTACTGTTGTGTTTGTCTCAGTCAGGGCCTTGAAGAGCTCATGTGTATCAGGGATATCACGGCCCTTAGCCACCAACATGTCAGCTGTTCTTTTTAAGGTTCCCCCGACACCATCAGGAGCCCCTTTGCCGTGACTCGAAAAAATTCCAGTGCCAGCCTTGAAGCCTCTTCTGTCCAATTCTGTGCTGAAAAGGAAGAAGTTGCCTCTTTGCTTGTATTGTGTTCAGGGGCCATCACTAAAAAAGTGCAGCACAGACCCTTCCGATGTGTGGCCTGAAGGTAATCCAGCATTGGATCGAGGTGTTGCCATATTGCTGGAGGGCCTTTGTGCCTGGAGGGGGAGATTATTATTATTATTATTTCTTAGCAGACGCCCTTATCCAGGGCGATTTACAATCGTAAGCAAATACATTTCAAGTATTACAGTACAAGTAATAATACAATTAAGAGCAAGATAAATACAATGACTTTGGTTCAAGCAAGTACAAATGTGACAAAATACAATTCAATAATACAGCAGATAATAGTGTCAGTGATAGTTACATCAGGATATGATTAAATACAAAATACTACAGATTAAACACTTGGCAGATTACAGTACTCTGAAGTACAGGATTAAATGCAGTAAAATAGGGGGCAGATCAGATACAGATGGTGCTGAAGCATATGGGCTCTGGTTTTTCACCTATGTACAACACCCCCATATGCAAAGTAGCCTGCTGGTGTGAGGCCCCAAAGTGGACAGCTTGTATCTCAGAGCTGTATTTACAGGTGTAGTTTTCTGAAAAGTCTATGTGGATCAAGGCCTCATCCATTGACATGCATTCCTTCAGCCCTCTGCAGTAGGCATACTGCTGTTTAATGTTGAACAAGGGTCTTTCAAACCTGTGCAAGGAAGTGTGGAGTAACGAGGTTGAGTGTGACGGGGTTGAGTTTTTTGGCTCAAAATGGCCACTGCTCCTCATGTGGTGAACAGGAGACCACATGGCATGCATGAAATTAAGAAATTGCAATAAAGAGAGTTTTGATAAGCAATAGTTTTCTATTTCATGTAACAGAGTTGAGTTGTTGAGCTCGACGGCCCCAATCTAACAATAAAAATCTATAAAATATAGATATAAAATAATGTGATAACTTGCCTGTCTTTGCACCATGTTGTTCAGAAGACTTGTATGATGTAGCTTCCAGTTGAAGATGTCACATAAGGATAAGTTCACTATTTTTATGGGGGGAGATTGGTTGGCATAAACAGGGTTGAGGGTAGACTGAGGTACACAACTAAATATTGTGATTTTAATCAATAATCATGCATTTGGAAAGAATACATTCTCAGCAAAAGAGCACAAAAAGATGTGTAGATCAATGGCAAAATGTATGCATTATTTGGCATTTTTATTAGTCATATTCTAAGTACAAATTCAGTGAAGGCCACAGAGGACATGACAAAATGCTTGGTGTCAGTTGAAAACAAGATATTTTCTGATATTAAAGATGAAAGTAATGTAATATTTCTTACACTTAATTACAGGGGACAGTTCAATTTATATAAAAAAGCTTTTAAAATTAGATTTTGGTGACCCAATACTTAAAATATACTTTAAAAGGTCAGAGGGACTCAAATCGTACCGGTTTCATGGAATGACCCATGTTCTTTAAAAAAAAAAAAAAAAACAGCAACAAATACACAATTAATCAATAAAGAAAATGACCGAGAGTGAGGAATCGCAAGGGCAGCGGACTTCAAACAGCAATTACACAGACCACACACAAACAGGTCGGCCGCCCTGCAGCGGATTGATTAAACTGAATCTTAACAAAGAAACACAACCAGTAATAAGAAAACTTCCAGTCTTCCAATAGTCTCTTGTGCAAAATCACATTCAGACAGATTGTTTCACTACAAACAATCCCGTGTCTATACGGCTCACAAAACAACCTGAATCAATATTCTCACGTTCTTTCCATAGACTTCGATGCATGCCGCAGCCCCGCCCTTGCTATTCCTCTCACAGATTGCAATGCCTCAGACCTCTCTCTGATTCTCGCCAACACAGCATGTGTGTATATGTGTATATCAGAAAAGACAAACAAGGAAATTATATATATCAGAAAAGACAAACAAGGACATTAGCTGCCAATTACATAATTAGAGTAGAGTAAATTAACACAACATGCAGCACGGAGCATGCATCTGGTGCGCCAATTACAAACAATGACACAATCACATCAGATAAAAAGATAAACTCCCGATAGTTAAAAAAGACCGCGTCCATCTATTCTAAGTGACACCAGCCTTCGGCTATTATGTAATTAAGCAATGTTATAGCAGCATGTATTCTTAAAATGCAATGTGCAACAACTAATTTGTTAAAGCAGTACCAACGCTAGTCAGTACATACAAAATGAGAGAATATATATATATATATATATATATATATATATATATATATATATATATATATATATATATATATATATAAAATACACATGTGTTACACTATCATTATTGGCCAACTATAAAAGAGATATACTGTGTGTGTGTGTGTAAGGTACTGACTACATATGATATTGTTAAAGTGTCTAAGCTTTACAGTAAGGTGAACATAAATACATTTAATAAACGTTTCACTGCAGCCAAATACAAATAATAGTCTTATCAGTTCTCTTCACAATGCCTTGAAATCGAATTTGGCGTTCTCTCGCTTTCTATTATGGAAGAAAAATACATTAAGAATAAAGCAATGGAAATGATTGGCTCGGCAAAAAAGAGTTGAGTGTCTTATGTGCCGTGTTTTATTCTTGGAAGTGTAATGAAGGAACCCTGCTGTGTGAGCGGGCGCTTGCTGCAGCTTGCTCTGCTTTGATTGTAATTACTCACTCCCACTCATGCACATTCACAGAAAAAAAAAAAAAAAACAAGCAATAAATAAATACATTGAAAGGATATCTGTAGCTCCAGTTCGCAGTCAATGCCATTAACTTTCGACGAAATGTGTATGGAATACCTGTAAGCGAACGTACCTGCACGACACCAGGTAAGATATGTTTCTGCATTTAACAAGAAAAATGAATGTAATGATGTAGGGTAGCAGATAACTGTACCTGAAAAAAAAACTAAAAGGAGAAATATAAACTATATATAGGAATATGTATTTGATTGCAATAAAAATGGTTTACTGAAACTACACAACGATATTATTATTATTATTATTATTATTATTATTATTATTATTATTATTATTATTATTATTATTATTATTATAGGGTCTTTTTCAACAAAGATGCCAGGAAACAGTTTCAGTGTTACTGCAGATATTCTTCTAGTCTTTGTGACTTTGACTTGTGTTAAAGGTAAGATACTTTCCAACTTACAAACAAGGTTGATGTGTTTATATTATCAAAAATGTGCGTCTGTACAGGAACAGTTAATTTAAAGAACATTTGGACAACTGGTTTCAAACAGTATTTGCACTATTTCAGACATCCTATACTCTTTACATTGCAATGATATTACACCCATTGTCACCCATTTTACTCTTTATTATTTTCCTCAATCTGGTGACATTATGCGAGGTTCTGTTTCTCGCTATATTGAAGAATAACTCTTCACGTACACATTGATGTTTTTTTTTTTATTTCAGCGTAACTTTATTCCAAATATAATATTTAGATGGTTGAAAATGCGCTGGTCACCTGTGACAACCAGCCCCATACTGGGGTTGGTTGTTATAAAGTATTTTCTTGGTTTTACAGTAGACAATAATGCAACATTTTTTTTTTTTAAATAACAAAGTTTCTACTGTGTACAATGACAGAAAAAGTTGTATTTTTACTTTTTATATTAACATAAAAAATATAGACCTATATATATTTTAAATGTTGACCCATGCTACAAAATAATACCACAGCCTCCACAGAACCGGAGGACAAACAGTAAATAACTTAAATAAGCATTGTATGGTGACATATCCCACATATTGGTGTAAAAAAAGTAGAAACAAAAAATATAAGACTTCTTCCTTTACATGTGACAACCAACCCCAAAAACTATGACAACCTGCCCCAACCCGACTTTACATGACAATTTAATTCTCTCAGTACTACTGGGAGAACTTACTGGTTTTGTTTTTACACCAAAAGATAGCCAGTATCTGGTTCTATTAACATGGCCATCAGTTCAAACAAACTCCAATACTACTAAGAGATATAACATAAATAACAAGATATACATTGTTTACTTTGGGTATGAAGAAAAAATGAAATATGTGCTAACCTTTATGTTAGATGGAATTGACCTCAAATTACAAGATGGTTGAGTTCCAGACAATAGAACACACATTTCAACTGCCTGCCTATCTAGTGTCATAGTTATGAGCACTGTGACATCCAACCCGTGTGACAACCAGCCCCGGTCTCCCCTATTATAAAATAACGAGTTTTACATGATCACTGCCAAGATGCACAATGTCAACCAGAGACCACACTTAAGCGTCCTGTTGAGAAAAGAAAAAAAAAAGAAAGAAAACGTGCTTTATAGGTACAAGACACATCTTTTTCTTATAATTTTATTTGAACTATTTATACACAATGTGACCATTCAGTGCCCATAGAGTTCACTCTGTGTGTTTTCAATGTATTTTCTTTTAAAAATGTAATAATTCTATACAGCCTTCAATTCCTCACTTACTTGTTCATCTCTGTTTATGTTAGCAATCTGATTGGATTACTGATTGCAATCTTAATGTGTGCCATAACAAATGCCTTGTGTAGTGTTTGTTTTGTGTTACTTACATTTTATCAAAATGTAACAAAGGAGCATGATAGAATGATTCTGACTATACTAGTGAGAGTTTACTGCAGCCACTTCCAGCACTAGAAATGACCCCTATCTCTCAAGAACATTTAATTTACTAAAACAGTTCAACTGTGCTCAACAGCTTGTAGCTATAGGTCACCTTAAAACGTAATTATGCTTATAAAACACAGTAAATGTGTTTTATAAGCTTCTGCCACTTATAAAACATATGTACTGATGTGGTGTGTTCGTGTGTCTGGAAGGTTGATGTATTGCACCATTGAAGGTGAAATAACTTAAGTGCATTTTTTTTTATTCAATATACTCCATATACTCCACAGACAGTGATACACTTAATTAGCTAGACGCCATCTTTATTAATGGGCACCAGGAGTTTATCTTTTCACTCTTACTGTCATTATCTAACTGAACTATGTATACTATTGGGAAAATTTAACACAAAATTAGCATAATAGCAAACAGTGCAGTGCCTGGAAAAAGTGCTGCTGATCAGTGTTGGGACCGGTCCCTATTGTTAATGTCTAGTGTGTGATATTTGCTGTGCTCTGCTGTATGCAGTTACACTAATGGAACAAAATGCCCCACCATTATTTCTATTACAAAAGAAGATGACATTTTAATATGGTTAAGATTTCAACAAAGACTTACAGCACCAAAGTTACTATACAGACTGAATAGTAGCCTACTAAACAAGCACATTTGATATATGTGTAGCAAGTGCCAAACCAATGTTTAATGTTTTTTAACATTTCTTAATGAACACATGTTTTTTATTCTTACCTGAAACTGCCCCTGTCTCATTTTGTTATCAAAGTTTTGAAAAAAAAAAAAAAAACATTTTAAGCCCCATCACACTTTTTTTTTTTTTTTTTACAAATGTGCCCATTTTTATGGATGCTCTGAGTTCAGAATTATAAAATAAAATAGACACTGCGCTATTGCAACAACATTTAAAATCCAGCTTTGTATCTGTCTCCACGTCTCCACACGCTATTAGTAAGATGTTTGTGTGCAACCCCTTTCTGTAAATTGTGACATCTGTTACACAAAGGACCTAGCTGGAAAAGTGTACTGAGCTGGAATGAGCAGGAAAAGCTGTAATAAAAAAAATGTAACACTCAAAATGACTGCTTAGTAATGTAAGAATAATAAGTTGCTTTTTTTGATAGGGACCTTTTTAGCTGATGTTAATGCAATCTAGTACCATTCTTTACTTGTTCAGTCTCTGGCAGGTGAATTGAATAAAAGGGAGAAGTGTTTCACATAAATGTCAAACGAAATCAAGACAGCAATGACGACTAATTAGTAATTAGGACGATATTTGGCTGATATCTTTATTAATATACACTAAGTACAAATAATGTTTAAAACCCTTTTTTGAAATGTCAAGTGGAGATTGTAACTGTGCACTTGGTATGGGTAATAAATAGCACAAGGGTTTTTTTCAACTCTTCTTTATATTTACTTAGTGTATGTTCCTGGGAAATTCTTGTATGGGCTGTAAATTGGCCCTATTTGTGATAATGAAATGTAATCCCCCTGCAGTTTACACAAAAGGAACAAGATGAACTGAAATTTTTAAATGCGCTGGGCTCTCCGTCCGAGGCAGGGCAGGTCACAGAACGGGGCTCTCCGTCCGAGGCAGGGCAGGTCACAGAACGGGGCTCTCCATCCGAGGCAGCGCAGGTCACAGAACCTTGCACTCCGTCCGAGGCAGGGCAGGTCACAGAACGGGGCTCTCCGTCCGAGGCAGGGCAGGTCACAGAACGGGGCTCCGTCCGAGGCAGGGCAGGTCACAGAATGGGGCTCTCCGTCCGAGGCAGGGCAGGTCACAGAACGGGGCTCCGTCCGAGGCAGGGCAGGTCACAGAACGGGGCTCTCCGTCCGAGGCAGGGCAGGTCACAGAACGGGGCTCTCCGTCCGAGGCAGGGCAGGTCACAGAACGGGGCTCCGGCCGAGGCAGCGCAGGTCACAGAATGGGGCTCTCCGGCGGAGACAGTGCAGGTCACAGAACGGGGCTCTCCGTCCGAGGCAGTGCAGGTCACAGAACGGGGCTCTCCGTCCGAGGCAGGGCAGGTCACAGAACGGGCTCTCCATCCGAGGCAGCGCAGGTCACAGAACGGGGCTCTCCATCCAAGGCAGCGCAGGTCACAGAACAAGGCTCTCCGTCCGAGGCAGGGCAGGTCACAGACCGGGGCTCTCCGTCCGAGGCAGGGCAGGTCACAGACCGGGGCTCTCCGTCCGAGGCAGGGCAGGTCACAGACCGGGGCTCTCCGTCCGAGGCAGGGCAGGGCACAGAATGGGGCTTTGTCCGAGGCAGGGCAGGTGGCAGAACGGGGCTCTCCGTCCGAGGCAGGGCAGGTCACAGAACGGGGCTCCAGCCGAGGCAGCGCAGGTCACAGAACGGGGCTGTCCGACGGAGGCAGTGCAGGTCACAGAACAGGGCTCTCCGTCCGAGGCAGGGCAGGTCACAGAACGGGGTTCTCCGTCCGAGGCAGGGCAGGTCACAGAACGGGCTCTCCGTCCGAGGCAGGGCAGGTCACAGAACGGGGCTCTCCGTCCGAGGCAGGGCAGGTCACAGAACAGGGCTCTCTGGCGGAGGCAGCGCAGGTGGCAGGATGGGGCACTCTGGCAGGCATGGCACAGGTCATAGGACTGGGCTTAATTGATTGTTAATTATTCAATTAAGTCCCAGCCATAGTCTGCACATGTATTTAGCATGGGTAGAATTAACCTTATCTCTGCCAAACTGGAACAACAACAATACATACAGAGGCTTGCGCCCTATCACAGTGCTATTTCATACTGATGTACAGTATTTCTTACATCCAATCTGGACAGTGTTGCAGGGGAACAGGCTACTGGTGTATCTGGAGGTAACAGAAATAACAATAAGTGTACATTATTTGAGACATTTCAGACCTGTACCAAGTTGCTCTAACTGCAACAAAGCAAAAATAGTTAGAAACACCTCAGATTGGTAATTTAACTTCCCAAAGTTGTTTCTTGCTAAAATATTTTACATTCAATATTATTTTTCTCATTGTCGAAAAAAATGGACTGATGCAAACAGAACGTGGCAATAAATCAAGGGAATTTATTGAAAACCAAAAGGCAGCTCTGAATCTGTGCTGAGAATGTGTTAGTAGGGCGTAAACCAAGTGAGAGGTCCTTAAAAATAGATACATTATTAAAGACATGCAAAGCAGCTAATACAGTATTTAACCATATATACGACTGGAGAAGAAAGAATGTTCCATTCCAGGATGACTAAATTGCACTGATTATAAGAGGCATTTTGGAACTGGTTAGATACTGCAGCAATTCTGTGTGAGCAAAGGTGAAGATTGCCATCACTGCATGCAGAATTAATAGAAATGAGAAATATGTGTCACAACCTTGCACCAATTAGCAAAAAAATAAATAATGTCTTGTGTAGTGATCAAAGTTTTGTTTTACTTTGATCTTCCGGTCCTAGTTTTTGTTATGTGGAATGTGATGAAAGAGAAATAAAATGGTGAGTAAATGTTGTTGTTTCATTCATTGTACAATGCCCCCTTTTCCACATATATTTTATTTAAAGTGTTTGTTCAAGTTAAAAGGTGTTATTACTTTATGTAAATTGTGCCAACTTGACAATGACAGTGCGGCAGGGCAGAAGCCCTGCTGGTGTAAATAGTGCGTGTGGGAATGTAAGGCTGGCAGGGATTGGGTTAAATCTGTTCCTGCCAACAATCACAGTTGTGGCCGTTCTCCAATTAGGTAACTGAGTGCTACATAAAAGGAGGAGAAATCCTCTGTGTGGTGGAGGAAGTTTGGTGACCTGTATTAACAGTAACAGTAACAGTAACAGTAATGGTATGGCAGCCTTTGTTTTGTAGTTAATTCACAAGGATAAAGTAAAGCCTTCACAACCTATTCTTACTTTTGGGATATTTTTCAACTTTAATGCAGTGTTACATATAATGGCTTTGATATGTTTTTGCAAATTAGCACATATCTGAATACTTGTCTGAATCTTGAACAGATATCAGAGCATGAAAATTCCATGTTCGTCCCAGCACTAATGATTTCATGGAATGTGCAGTTATATCAATTATTTAAAGTTCTCATGATTTTTTAATTGAGAACACAATTCCAAACAATGATTGAAATAAATACTGTATGTGTCTGTCTTTGAATACTTTTATCATATGACCAATATGAAGTTAATATTTAGATTTTATAAAACACATCTTATAGATTTTTGTGCTTTACTGAAATACAAATCAACATCCAGACTGCAGAGACTAGCAGCTAGAGGCATACTTTAACAACAACTATCATGGATCTCAACTGCCAATCTTCTACTCTACAGGATTGCCAAAGGTTTTTGAATAAAGTCGTACTGCCAGTCTCATTAGCAGCCAAGTCAGCAAACTGACTGCACGTAATCAAGGAGTTTACAAAATGAGATTTGAGAAAAGAGAATGGCTTTCTGCCTGAAATGGATATTTACAAGGGAACAGAATTATATTACTGGTGGAGTTTACTGCTCACTGCATACACTTGCTGTCAAAGTTAATAGAGTAAATACAACAGTATTTTTTTTTCATTTGACAATTTAATAGATGCAAAATTTGTTCCTGCATAAGCCTGACATTAAAGAGTAAGCGGGGTTCCGGAAAAATCTAGCGTTATACATCCCAACAATTGTTACCATCCTGACAACTTTTTGCACTTATAACTTTAAACTCTTTTCAAAATGGCTGCTCTAGTGCTTTTCCTGCAGTGATTTTGGACAGATCTCAAATCCCAATGCACTAGAGTGGCCATTTTGAAAAGAGATTTGAAAAAGTTTGTCAGGGTGTTAACAATGAAAAAAAAGATTGACAGGTACATTATTTAAACAGTTGTAGCAACATGTGGGGATGTATAACACTATATTTTTCAGAACCCCGCTTCTTACTATTTAAGGCTGTGTTCACAATGGGGGAGAGTTCATGAGGGGAGTTGGTTTCAAACACTGTATGGCTCGCTTTGTTTGAAGTTTAGTGTGAGCTGAGCCTGAAGATGTTGCCTCAGTTCATTTGACAAATTAGCTGAGTTTGGTTCACTTGCTGCATTTCAATGTGAACATCAAGGGAACTCAGTTTGTTTGCACAAAGCAAACCCACCATACAGTACAGTTCAGTAGCTACACCAGATGAGGAAGATGGAGTGAAGTTTCTTGGTTATTTTTTTGCAGTTGGGCTTTGGTCTGGTATTTTCCAAAAAGTAAAAGTATAAAGTTCAGTAAAAAAAATGTCAAGGGAACAACGTGGACTATGAAAGAAACAGGGATACTTTTAGAAAGTTAGTTGGACACCAAAATCCAGGCAGAACTTGACAAAGAGAAAGCTTTCCCTCCAGCTCCTGTACTTTCAGCCTAGCTTCAATAGTGCAAAAATATTGTTGACGAAAGACAGAACAATCCTGCTATCACTGCCATCTTAAAACAATACCAAGATGCTTTGCAGACACTGTAAATATCCTGTCCATTAATTAACAACAACAGAAAATTTATAATAATAATTTGCAAGTTAATTTGCAAATTATAATGTGAACACAAATTAACTCCATATCACACCCAAACAAAGGCATTATATTTGCTTCCAGGTTAGTGTGAACAGCATGCAAACTCATCCATTGTTTTAAGAAACAACAAACCCAATGTGAACACATGTATTCATCACTTTTCAAGAAAATGAGTGATTGTGGTCAAGCGTCACAAGAATACTAACCACATTTTTTTAAGTTATTGTTTACATGATAATACACCAGCTGGACCACTGTTTTGTCTAGGACTGGTTAGAGTCATGCACCTATGTGATTGATTAACTCTTAAAAAGTACCAAATAGCCAAAACTATAAAAAGCTGTGTGCAATTATTTCTAGCAATCACTGCAATAATTGAGAAAACTCTGTTTGTTTTTATGCTTGTTTTGTTAGGATATTGGTGACATAAATTATATTTACTCCAAGGGTTCTTGTATTATTATTTATTTCTTAGCAGACACCCTTATCCAGGGCAACTTACAATTGTGACAAGATATCACATTATTTTTACATACCATTACATTATTATTTTTTTACACATTATTTTTACATACAATTACCCATTTATACAGTTGGGTTTTTTACTGGAGCAATCTAGGTAAAGTACCTTGCTCAAGGGTACAGCAGCAGTGTCCCCCACCTGGGATTGAACCCACAACACTCCGGTCAGGAGTCCAGAACCCTAACCACTACTCCACACTGCTGCCCGTAGATTGCATTGATATTGATAGTAAAACAATCAGAACTATTTCAGAACAGCTTGTAAAAAATGTAACAACGGCTCTGTTATATGGTCAATAAAAATGTATTATTATTATTATTATTATTATTATTATTATTATTATTATTATTATTATTATTATGTATTTATTTAATTATTGGTTAATTATTTATTTATATTGACATTATAATGAAAGGATTTTTTTTTTTAATAGTGCCACCTTATAATTTCTATCTACAGAAGACATAGTAAAATTACATCACATTTGCTTATTTATGTTTTAACATTTGTAAATCCATACCTCTAAGCCTGTTAGGACAGGTTTGCGAATGAAAGAAGAAAACAGCTCAAAGCACTGTGGCAGGAGTGCTTTGAGCTTCATAGCTAGAAATCAATTCTAATTTTAAGGGAAATCAATGGCAAGCAATGTTTGCAAACTCTGTCGAACATCTCCTGCTTGGTGAGAAAAAGCAAAGGCCCTTTGCACACTGAAACTCAGTGGGTACTCCTCAGCAAGTGTGACATCGGGGTTTGTCCCTGAATCTCTTGAAGATTACATCTGAAAGTATCTTTTTTTTCTTTCTTTTTTACCTTTGTGGCTTTTACAAAGTGTTCCCAATGAGTTATTGTGAAGACCATTGAACTCACAGCATGTGCTATTACTTTTCTTTTTTTTACCAATGAAGGGCATACAGTATAGCTGTTGTATTGCATATTAAAACTGTTCAAGGCATAATAAGAGGTGTTAGCGATTAAATGGACATAATAAAAGGGGTGTTATAATAACCCAAAACCACAATTGTGTGGTTGCTAAATTGCGCTTAAGAATGGCTGTGTTTACAACAGAAACAGAGGCAGTACTCTTTGATAGTAGCACTGTTATTCCTGAAAACCATTCCACTTGACCCTGTCCTTTTTGTATTACGACATGGGTTTGTGACGTGTCTAAGTGCTGTGCCAGTTGGTGTCATTTTATGGTAATTGGGAGAGACTATGCAAATATTTTGGATGTCACACATCATAAGAACCATACAATGAATTAAACATGCAATGCTTTAAAACGTGTGTTTACAACAGCTTTGTAAGATTTTAGTATGATATTACAGAAACGTTCCACTTGTTGCACTTTCGACTACTACTGTGTGGCAGGACGGCTGAGCGGTAACGTCCCGAGACCAGAAAGCTGACAGAGACAGACTGGTACTGCGAGTGAAAGCGCTGCCTGTGTGTTTTTATTTTAAATGAAAGGTTTGGACAAAAAAAACAACGGTCACCGAGCAAAATCAAAGTGCATACAAAAACAGGTCACAAACACAAATACCTCCATCAAAAAGAAGTACCGTGCTGGTCCTTCCAGCACGAGAAGCAATGATTATATTTACTTTCTGTTTTACGTTTACTTTTACTTTCGTTTTCGTTTTTTGTTTTCTCTCAAACACCCGCTCTCGTTCCTCCTTCTGAACCCCCACCTCAAACACACAGTCAGACATGTTTATATACTTGTGGCCATCTCCGAATTAACAACCAATTAATCAGTTCGGAGATGCCACATTCTGTACATGTTTAGTGGGATCGGGCTTTAAGCCCATCCACGCTGCCAAACAAAAACATTGTATTTTAAATAAACACAAAATGCATTTAAATACACCACCAATCACATCACCCATTTAAATAAACATGAACAATACATTTTAAATCATGCCAATACACTCTCCAGTTCCCAATAAACACCAAACAATACACCGCAATACAACACATTCATCCGCAAGGCTTTGCCCTGCCCTCTATTTACACAGGGCTTTTCTGTCCTTCCACATACTGAATTTTATTTTGTTTCATATAGGTGTCGAAGTATTTTAAATTGTAGATGCTGCTAAGCAAAATGCAATAGAATTTGTTAAACAAGGGCAAAACTAGTTTAAGTCTTGATCTTCAGCTCTTTCAGTCACTTTTATGCAGAGCTAATATATATATATAATAATAGTGATTTACTTTACTACTAATATGAATAATCACTTCAAATGTACTAATTATGTAAATTACATACATGTTTTTTTTTTTAGTAAATTATTAACTTGCCTGCAGGGGAGGTCCACAGTTTGGGCCTTTTGTAGCCCTACAACTGGGAACACCCGTCCCTCAGTTTGATTGTTAACTTGTATTAGAGATTAGCATCGATATTAATTGATCAATCTGTTTCTTATTTGAGATGGCAGGGTTGTGGAGCATGTTGTTTAGAGTTACTTGGTATTTTTATATTTTAACATTTGATTATTATTATTATTATTATTATTATTATTATTATTATTATTATTATTATTATTACAGTATTGTTATTTGTGCGTGTTGAGTAATTTGCATTGCTCTTAAGCTTACAAAATAATTGCCTGGCCGCAATGCAATTTGAATTTTGTATCTGCAATTATTTGCACTGCATTTATACTTACATCTAACCCTAAGTGTCTATAATTACTGATACAATTGCATCAGAAAAGAGTTAGGGTTAGGTTCAGGGGGGTCAGGTTCAGGGATAGGGATAGGTTTAGGGATAGGGTTAGTGTTAGGGGGTTAGGTTTAGGGATAGGGTTAGGGTTATATCATGCAAAAAATGTACACATTAATTACATTTTAACTATGCATTATAACATTGTAATTATGTGTAAGTGCACATGTATATACTAAGTAACTACTATGTAAATACACAGTAATTAGAGACACTTCATGCAAAGTGTTACCCAATAAGGTTTGAGAGATCTAGCATTGAATACTTTTTTCATATACAGTACTCAATATTTTTTTTTTTTTTTGGAATCTATGAAATCTAACAACAGAATGACTGGCCAAATTGTACTTTTTCAAAAAAAAAGCAGTGTTGCTTAGCTGATTCAGAAATCGAGAAAAGTAACAATCTGAATATGGCTGTTTTAATTGTAATGCCACAGTGTAAATAGCATTCTGTTGTAATGATCTTTATTAACATCACTAAAACAATTGAATACAGTGAAAAGGAGTTGCATCAACACCAGCATTATGAACATCACAAAAAGCAATTGTATACCGTATAAAGAGAGCGTGTTAAAGCATTCTCATCCCAGTGTTAATAAAGAAGATCATTATTATTTAGCAGACACCCTTTTCCAGGGCAACTTACAATTGTTATAAGATATCACATTATTTTTACATACAATTACCCATTTATACAGTTGGGTTTTTACTGGAGCAATCTAAGTAAAGTACCTTGCTCAAGGGTACAGCAGCGTCCCCACCAGGGATTGAACCGACAATCCTCTGGTCAAGAGTCCAGAGCCCTAACCACTACTCCACACTGCTATACACACTTCCATGGAGTTATTCTAACCTCTACAGTGTTCCATGGTGTACGCTCTATTTATCGTGCTAAAACTGGATATTAAAATCAAATACTAAATATATTTATTTTACTTTTTTTTTCAAAGGTCAAAGCACCAATCCGCCAGCTCTATCAACGAATAGAGGACTGCATTCCATTCTGGAGAACACTGTGTCACCTGCATTTGGGGCAACTGTGATAATAATTATAACTGTCATTGTATCAGGTAGTGCCTACCTGTGTTTTCTGAAATATATTTGTACTGGATGCTGCAAATCCACACAGGTTGTGCCTGTGACAAGAATGGACCCAAACAAATCAGAAGAACAAGTATAGCTTTTTGTTTCTGTTCTGCAGATTCTTAATGAAGCTGCAACAATTCTTTGATTTTTATGTTGGTTTCTTTATAAGCATTTATTGCCTTGTTATTCAGTTCTGGAGGAGACTCATCTGTGAAGTTTTGAGTGGAACTGACAACTTAAAGTCAGGGCCAGATTAAAGGGCGAGGGGGCCCTACGCCAACCCATATTTTGGGGGCCCTATGCACAATGGCTTGTGAAACGGTGTTGTAACTAACAGTCTGTAGGTAAAATGTATCTGCAAGGAAAGCTTTCAGTTGTACAGATGCATGGTCACCATTTAGACCTTGCAAAACAAATACAATGTGTAACACATACTGATCTTGGTCATCAGTCGACTCGTCAGTGACCTCTGACAAGCAACCGATTTACCAATTCCATAATCTTCTGCTTGTGATACTCGGCAACTTTAGGTAAGTATTCATGTCTCAGCTGGGCTGATGAAGGAATTGCTCCACCATTTGCTACACTCAGTCTGAAGAATTACATTTTCTTTTTAGTTGCCCAATTTTTCAAGAGGGATATTTGAGCAAACAAATGCCTCTGTCAGGTCAAAATGTAATGTGTTTCGTGCTTCAAGGTTTTCAGTGGATTTTTAAGGAATCGCGGTACTACTCTGGATTTTTGCCTTTCTCTTTCGGTGAATACTTGAATCTTAATGCTTGTCATTAGACGATTTTCGGTAGTGATTTACAGTAATGTTAGGACATACAGAAGCGCTTACCTCCATCGCTGTGTAAAACTTGTGCTGGATACTGCTTTACGTGATCTGCTGCAGACACATTTTTAGAGACATCCATTTTCTTGTTTACAGTGTGTAATATTTTAATTTCCCTCCTAGATTGCATATACTGTAGTCACATGACATAATCACTGCACAGCACTATGTGCATGGCGAATATTACACACAGACACGCAGCAGATCTGTACAGTTCAGTTAATGTGATTTCTTTCTTAAGAATTTTGAAAAAATCACGGTATTGGGCTAATTTCACAATTTCCGCACAGTATATAAAGGGAAACAAACGCAATGGACTTAAACCCTTCCTGCCAGCTGCAGAAGGGTAGCCTCCCACATTATACACGTTTACCTTTACCTTTACAGGACCGGTTTTTAAATTGCCTCTAAAACTGAAATAAATGAATGCGTAAATTAAGCATGTTTCACACATTTTATCCTGCAGGCTGATGCCTCTGACGTAGGACTAGGGACGGATCTCTCCCAGGAGGTAGAGGGCGTGGAGCATTTGGTATTTTACATTAGCAGGAAGCTGCTAGCTTGAGAGACTCAAGTTTTTGTGCGGCTCTCTTCCTGTGTGTGTGTGGCCCGTCTCAAAAACGTCGACCTCCTGTGGGCCCAAATTCTGCTGGGGGTCCTACGCTACAGCATCATTTGCGTATAGGTTAATCCAACCCTACCTAAGATGCCAAAAATGATTTTATTTAAGCAAGGCTCTGCTTCGGAGCTACTGGATCCCTGCAGCCAATCCTGAGGCTCAGCTCAAGGTCACTCTATGAACTTGTAAGGTTTTATATAAATTGTAATAATTGAATGTGCCCCTTTAATGGTAAAGAAGTGAGAAGTCATTGAAATTCTGGCTCTGAACATTCAGTGATTTTCCTGTGTTTAATGTAAGCTCTGAATCAACGCAGAGTCAGTTAACTTAAAATCAAGCTGTACATAGCTGGTGTACATCAGCAGTTTGCAATCGCCAGCCTTGTCGTTCAACCTTGTGATGTGTCAATATGGCTTTGCCGTCTGTGAGAATTGAGCAAAACTCATATAATATCAAGTTGTTCTTAAGTGTAACTTCTTGTTATCTGGATTTCTGCTGACCTTGGTGACATGAAGAAGAAACACAGATGTTAATTGTTAATGTGCTTTGTCTCACACCATGCATCCCGCTAGGCAAAGAAGACCAAATTTGGTCAAGGAAATTACATAAGCTAGCTGTAAATATGTGCTGTATGAAGTAATTTCAGGGCATAGAAAACTACATCTACACTGACGCCAGCTCAGATAACTGTGTCAGGGCAGCTCAGAATACCATCAGCTGACGCCTTGTGTATGTATCATGTATGTGTATGTGTATGTATGTGATATTGCTTTGTTGATTTTCTTTGTTCCTGAATAAACTCTCTTGATTGAAACTACGTGAAAAAGACTGGCTTATTATTTTAAAGAAGAAATTGAATCGTACAAACTACAAAAGCTCTCATGATGGAACACAATCCATGTTCATCATATTTTATTCACAAGATGAACTGTGGTACACAATCTTTAGAGTATGTTCTAAGGGTGAATTGAATTCAGACTGCAGTGGCATGCGACTGATGGACAGAAACTGATATAGCCTAAGATAATTGATCCAATTGGCTTGCACATAATTGGTTAATGTTTGAGGGAGTATGAGATTTTTGTAAATAGTTTTGTGAAAGAGGAAAGATTAAGTTTATGATGTTTGCAATAACCCTCAGCAGTTCTTGCAGCAAATACTCAGTTGCAGTATTTTCAGTTTTACTTACCTGTGGAAGACATATGTAAAAGATGCAATGACATATAGTGAACAGGTACTAAAAATCTGCCTCTCATACAAAGGCAGAGGAAAGTAAATAACATTCTGAAAAAGTAATTTGAAACTACATGCTCTTGAATGGTCACTTTCAGACAGTTCTTTAAATTAGGTGAAACAGTATTCAAAGCTGTTATGTTTTTTGTCTGTTAGAATACTAAAAACTACTGTTTTCTGTAATATATTTATGCACTGTAACTGTGAGTGTTTTTTTGTTATTTTTTTTTATCTTTCATCAATGCTGTAATAAAATGCTGGATTGCTAATACGGTTGAATGTATTCAAGTTATGATTGAGTTCATTGAGATAGCACATATCATTTTAATTAGTATCCAGGTGACATATACAAGGGCACTTTTGTTTTTTTAAAAAAATGTAAGGAATGCAGATACCACATAAAGTAAGGAGCTGTGACGGGGTACCCCCCGCCCCTGTGTGTATTTTATGTTATATGTATGTATGTATTGGTGCACGGAGAATTGGTTATCTAGCACGGGTGATTTAAAAATGTATAATTGTATTTAGGAACGGGGATTGCACAATCACTTCACGTGCAGAGCAAAGTGTGTATTTGTTGTGTATTAGTTCACGTGCAGACTGTGCCGGGATTCAAGTGAATAATTAATTAGTAATCGAGTCCTGGCACAGCTGTAGCTAAAATATGCACAGTGGCGGGTGTACTCTGCCACAGGTGCATATGAGTTTCGTACTCACTTTGCATTTGTAATTGGTAATGCTTATAACAAATACAATATTATGGGTTATTATGTCATCTGTAGGGTGTTTTTTTTATTGTCATCTTGTACACAGGTTGAGCGAGAGGACTGCGAACTAATTTCTGTTTAATAAGAGACATCTTCCAAACAAGGTAATAACTTAATATAAATCACACAAATTCACATTTACAGGGATTGGTTTATTTGTCAAGTTATTTATTATAATAAATTATATTCAATTATAAGTTACGTTTTTATTTACAGTATTAATGCTTTGGAAAATAGAATCTAATGACATGCACTTTTTCTTACTTAATCACTATGCACAGCCCTCTGTTGGGTGTGGTCTTTGTTTGTTTATTTGTTCTTAAAAACAGATGCGTAAAGTAAACACAGTCAAGTACTCTATAATAATGACACTTACACAACCTGACTTAACCCGTATACTGGAATTCTGCATACCATAATATAGAATGATGAACAGCTTTATTACCTGCAAATTCTTTACTGTTTACATCAATAATGGGAAACCGTTTCATGTACAATTAATACAGTTATGGCCAAAAGTTTTGCATCAAACTATAGAATTAACTCATTTTGCTTCAGAAAGTTGAATGAAACATGCTGAATAATGTTACCTTAACATATTGAGTTACATACCGCTTTGTTGTTTTCTATGTACTTAACGAAAAACAGACACAAATTGAAATATGTGACATTGGACATTTCGATACCTAAAATGAAATACGGTACTACTTTTATGGCTTCCGATAGACTTTTGCGATATCATTTTGTAGTTTCTTTGATTACATGATGTTAAATAAAAGATATGTTATGTTCAAATATATATATATATATATATATATATATATATATATATATATATATATATATATATATATATATATTATGTCTCAATCCTAAAATTTTAGATGATGCAAAGCTTTTGGCCATGGTTGTACATTTTTGCATGAAAATGTGTCTTATCTATACATTTCAGACTGAACGACCTTGTTCAGACTGAACGACCTGTTCTATACATAACAAACTGAAAATCAAGTTATTCTGTACAGGGTAAATTGTGTTTTCTATGGCAGTGAGTGAACTAAAAGTGGAAAGCAGACAGAAATCTTACATTTAATATTGGTGGCATTAACCAGGCACTACCCAGCGGTCTGAAAAGAACCCTGATTGAATGTTGAAATTCTAGAACTAAGATGAATCAGTACACTGCTGCCTCAGGAATGAAATTATCTTTCCAACCAGACCCAGTACAGCTACTATATTATGCTGGATTCAATCGACTTTTCATTCACATTGAAGAATTTTAATTTGATATTTGATATAAGGCTTCTTGATACAAGAATGGCTACAATTTATTTGCAGTTCTTTAGTTTTTTTCATAAGTGTATTGGGATTCATTCTCTTTTTCTCAATTGCTTAATTTGGCTTTTTTTATGTCGGTATTTTCTTTATAAATTGTTCCTGGGTGAATCTGTATCAAAATGGTTTACTTTTTATCTGTGTCGATGTTATTTTTTTTTTTTTTTGCTTGATATGTTATGTAAACAATAAAAAACACTTGTCATTTTCTTACTTAAAAAAAAAAAAATATCTGCACAAGAAACATTATTTTATACTGCCTTCAGTAGCATGAATTATTGATTAATCAAGAGAGAGAGATCCCTTTGTAGTTTATTAATAAAGCAGAGTTTGGAGAGCTTGTGTAGCAAATTAGCCCTTGGTTGAGAATGTTATTGATTTTGATTTGCTAGAATGTTCTAGAAAATAATTGCCATTGCACATGGGACACAGTTTATCGGGATGTGTGAATAATGTGTTATTCATGTTTCGCTTGGCCTGGGGTGATTGTCTTTAGGCTTGGTTTTAGTAGCCATGTCATTGCTGCTTGTTTACCAGCAGTTGACTTACAGTATGTATAATTTGCATACAAAGTATGTAATATGTGTGTGCCACATCTGTTTTTTAAGATATATCCTCTCTTTTTAAAATAATGTATAACAGTAAATGTCATAATGAAAAATGTTCTTTGTAAAGAACAGATAATGTATGCAAATACAAAAATATATTTGTATTTTATTTTTTACATCTAACCGTGAAGATTATTGTCCACCTGTTTCTATAATAACCGTCCTCCTTGGTTGTCAAGAATTTTAGCCTGCAATACAAAATGACAACGTATAAATGAAAACAAAAAATCCTTGGTTAATACTGCCACCTGGTGGCATAACATAAGTACATTTCCAGGTTTTTTTTCAGCATCTAGAAAATGTTGTTACATTTATCTTTGAGAAATGTTCTCCATAACTCTACATACCATTGATGCACACTAGAAATAACACATAAATACGAGTCACTGAGGTCTATCCATGTAACCCTAATGCAAAGACTTGTGCATACAACTTAAAAAATAAGTAATCATCGCCGCATTTAATGAAAAAAATGAAATTACGAAACCTTCCAATTTTCAGAAACCAATTAACAAATCATGAATACAATTGTTTTTTAATGTTCATATGTGTGTGTTTTTTTTTTAATCAAATAGAAAAATGATAGAGTGTCAGATATTGTATTGATGATCCAGGCAACCAAACAAGTTAAAATAAAAGTGTTTTAAAAAAATAACAAAGCTAAACAACATTAACATTAAACAGAAAACACAATTCGTGTGCAGACAACACTAGAAAAGCAGACCAGGGTCAGCAGATTTACAACTGTGACAGGAGGATGCCACTGTCCTGTTCCCGCTACCCCGCCACCTCTCTTATATGGCCAGTTTAGAACATGTGAATTCTATGCCTTAAATGATCGAATCCACATTTTTAAAAAATGTATTTTATGATCAATTAAAGGTGTGCATAAAATGTTGCTCATGAACAACATTACACTAGGCATAGCAATATTATATATTCTTCCTGAATGCATGGCTCCTCAAGCCTGTATGACAAAACCCTTTTTTTTTTTTGAAGGACAATTTGAATTACAGTTCCAATAGACACAGTGAAGTTTATTCAATTGATATAAATACTTTCTTTGTCTAAATAATGTATAAAGGGCCATATGAATCCAATAAAAATCCATTACTGTATATTTGTCTCGTTAGTTTATTTCAGTCTATAAAAATATGGGGGGAAAAAAAATATTTTGATCCACCAGTCACTGCGTTCCCCTCTAGAGGGTTCTGATCGCGTTGTGCTTCAGGTATTCTGGGTGAAACTAACTTGCTCATTAGGGATGAACAATTTACACATTTTCTTTGTTTCTTTTACTTCCTGGATACAAAAGACCACACTCTCATTGATGTTAATCACTTCCTATAGTGGCTGATGATGTAAAAATATCAGGTGGCACAAAACAGTTTCTGTGATGAACTTTATTGAAAGGTATACAAACAGCAAAAACAATTTCTTCAGACCTGGTCACCTCCCATATACATAGAGTTTCTGACCAAGTCTTCATTCACTTGCTGGACAGAGATAGTCAGCTTTTTAATTAAGAGGTTTTACACTGAGCAGGAGAGAGGAAGGGAAGGAGGCATTGGTTGAGGAGAGGGGAAAGGTCTGGCTGGTATATTTCTATAAATAAAATGCAGATATTTTAAAATCTATATTATGTAAAGGTGACAAAGCTATGATATCATTAAACTTTTTTTATTTTTTTGGCAGGATGAATTTGCTGAGCTTGCTGACATGACTCATTTTCTGGTATCATTGTCCCTCCTTCCTCCATGGACAGTGTGTGACCTTTAACCTCAGGAGCCACATTTCTGAACAGCTCTCTCACGGGGAGGTTTGCTGCTCAGGACTGACTCTTGTTTATACTGCTCCTCGACTCCCTTTCGCTCTGTGGGACGTAAAGAAATTAGCAATTAGTTCATTTGTATTATTAAACACTATAGCCCTCCCCACCCCCCACTCACACAAAACAGTTGCTCATTCCAAAAAGTCATTTGAGACTGTAACTGTACTCTGCATTATCATATTTTATTACATTGTTGAAAATAAGACATTCATTAGAGTGAATTTAACTGGCATTTGAAATAAAATGACACCTCAGCTGGAGCAACAAAATCCATTAAGGCAAAAGAGAATGGAAATGTAGCTACTCTTTGAATTATTAATACAGTCTCAATGGAAGTTTACTGCACATGTATACAGTCAGCACTCGGATATCCGTTACCCAGATACCGCCCTTGTATTAAGAATAAAATCAACCAACATTATATATATATATATATATATATATATATATATATATATATATATATATATATAATATCATGTAACAAATTAATGCACTTATCCTTCACACGCGATTTCCGACTCCTTTCTCTCTGCATGCCAAATCAGTCTGAACAGTTGCCATTAAGTAATAGGTACATAAAACAAATCTACCCGCTCAAACCACGCCCCAGTCTTGACTGCTCATGAATATGCATGGCAGTGGCAATTTCTTTATATTTTATATTGATCTTTAATTATATCTTTGTTGTATTTTACTGTATTTTGCTTTATATTTTACTGTTCCCTTTCAAGTCGAAAATAACCATCAAGGATGGGATATTGCCGTCAGGCAGTAGCGATTGGCTGAGCTTTTATAGCAAAGCTGCCGATAGGCCTCTGCGTGCCACGTAAGCCCGCCCCCTTGGGAGCTTACTATACGCAGCGCGCAGAGACTCACGTCCTCTTTTGTCTTCAGCATTAGTAGCGGTAGGTATTAGAGCTTGTAGCTGTTTGTACTCGGTAAGCTTAAGCTTGAGAAGCTGGTTATTGCCCCTTCTCAGAGTTGATTACAGTTACACTAGTCGTTATTATTAAGGATTATATAAATTGTATATATTTTTATATATTTCCTTCACGCTTTGCTTCGGCATCGCGTTGTCTCGTGGTCTCCGTCTTTCCTGTTTAATAATTATTATTATTATTTAGTGTTGTGTTTTTGGGTTTTGTAAATAAATTGTATATATTGTGTGTTTTATATATATTTGTAAAGGACGCACGTTGCGTTGGCCTCGACCGCGCGCGTATCTGCAGCCCCGGTTTTGCCTTTGCTAGACCGCGTGTGTGGAGCCTGCACTGCTGTCTCCCACATACTGCCTCCGCGGTGTGTTTAAAAAAAAAACCGCGTGGTAGGTGCACTGTGCCCACACATTTATTGTGCCCCAGTTACTCTCACTGCTGCAGCGTTCAAAAATAATAATAATAATATATATATATATATATATATATATATATATATATATATATATATATATATATATATATATACAGTACTGTGCAAAAGTTTTAGGCAGGTGTGAAAAAATGCTGTAAAGTAAGAATGCTTTCAAAAATAGACATGTTAATAGATTATATTTATCAATTAACTAAATGCAAAGTGAGTGAACAGAAGAAAAATCTAAATCAAATCCATATTTGGTGTGACCACCCTTTGCCTTCAAAACAGCATCAATTCTTCTAGGTACACTTGCACAAAGTCAGGGATTTTGTAGGCATATAGTCAGGTGTATGATTAAACAATTATACCAGACAGGTGCTAATGATCATCAATTCAATATGTAGGTTGAAACACAATCATTAACTGAAACAGAAACAGCTGTGTAGGAGGAATAAAACTGGGTGAGGAACAGCCAAACTCAGCTAACAAGGTGAGGGTGCTGAAGACAGTTTACTGTCAAAAGTCATACACCATGGCAAGACTGAGCACAGCAACAAGACACAAGGTAGTTATACTGCATCAGCAAGGTCTCTCCCAGGCAGAAATTTCAAGGCAGACAGGGGTTTCCAGATGTGCTGTCCAAGCTCTTTTGAAGAAGCACAAAGAAACGGGCAACGTTGAGGACCGTGAGACGCAGTGGTCGGCCAAGGAAACTTACTGCAGCAGATGAAAGACACATCATGCTTACTTCCCTTCGCAATCGGAAGATGTCCAGCAGTGCCATCAGCTCAGAACTGGCAGAAAACAGTGGGACCCTGGTACACCCATCTACTGTCCGGAGAAGTCTGGTCAGAAGTGGCCTTCATGGAAGACTTGCGGCCAAAAGCCATACCTCCGGCGTGGAAACAAGGCCAAGCGACTCAACTATGCACGAAAACACAGGAATTGGTGTGCAGAAAAATGGCAGCCGGTGCTCTGGACTGATGAGTCAAAATTTGAAATATTTGGCTGTAGCAGAAGGCAGTTTGTTCGCCGAAGGGCTGGAGAGCGTGCACGAATGAGTGTCTGCAGGCAACAGTGAAGCATGGTGGAGGTTCCTTTCAAGTTTGGGGCTGCATTTCTGCAAATGGAGTTGGGGATTTGGTCAGAATTAATGGTCTCCTCAATGCTGAGAAGTACAGGCAGATACTTATCCATCATGCAATACCATCAGGGAGGCATCTGATTGGCCCCAAATTTATTCTGCAGCATGACAACGACCCCAAACATACAGCGAAAGTCATTAAGAACTATCTTCAGCGTAAAGAAGAACAAGGAGTCCTGGAAGTGATGGTATGGCCCCACAGAGCCCTGATCTCAACATCATCGAGTCTGTCTGGGATTACATGAAGAGAGAGAAGCAACTGAGGCTGCCTAAATCCACAGAAGAACTGTGGTTAGTTCTCCAAGATGTTTGGGCCAACCTACCTGCCGAGTTCCTTCAAAAACTGTGTGCAAGTGTACCTAGAAGAATTGATGCTTGATGCTGTTT
Organism: Acipenser oxyrinchus oxyrinchus; assembly: GCA_030684275.1. Taxonomy (NCBI): domain Eukaryota; kingdom Metazoa; phylum Chordata; class Actinopteri; order Acipenseriformes; family Acipenseridae; genus Acipenser; species Acipenser oxyrinchus. The sequence goes on from CM060255.1 coordinate 21,916,966, forward strand.
TGAAGGCAAAGGGTGGTCACACCAAATATGGATTTGATTTAGATTTTTCTTCTATTCACTCACTTTGCATTTAGTTAATTGATAAATATAATCTATTAACATGTCTATTTTTGAAAGCATTCTTACTTTACAGCATTTTTTCACACCTGCCTAAAACTTTTGCACAGTACTGTATATATATATATTATTCCCATTCACCACACAGAGGAAGACGACCACTAAGCCCAATCCCCAGCACAACAGGTAAGTAGTGCACAGCATCCAAGACACTGTACCAGCACTTAGCGTGTCCGCTCTGCGGGTCAGCTTAGGCGTCTGTGCTAGCGTTTTTTGCTCGGTACTCACGCTCCGGCGTGCTGCGCTTCGCGCGTCGGCGCTTTGCGCTTGGTGCAGCGCTTGGCGCTTTGTGCAGCGCTTCAGCGCTTGGTGCTAGCGCTGCCTGCGCTTAGGATTCGGTGCTCGGCGCCTCGGTGCATGCACCGCGGCGGCTCGGCGCTCGGTGCACGCACCTCGGCGCTGGCGCTCGGCGCTCGGCGCGTCGACGCTCGGTGCATGCACCTCGACGCCGGCGCGCATCGACGCTCGGTGCACGCACCTCGACGCTTCGGCGCTCGACGCTCGGTGCACGCACCTCGACGCTCGGTGCACGCACCTCGACGCTTCGGTGCTCGACGCTCGGCGCACGCACCTCGACGCTCGGTGTGTCGACGCCTCAACGCTCGGTGCACGCACCTCGACGCTCAACGCTTCGGCGCTCGGTGCGTCGACGCTCGGTGCACGCACCTCGACGCTTCTGCGCTCGGTGCTTTGACGCCTCGACGCTCGGTGCACGCACCTCGACGCTTGGCGCTCGGCGCATCGACGCCTTAACGATCAGTGCACGCACTCGACGCTTCGCCGCGCGACGCTCGGTGCATCGACGCATCGTCGCTTGGTGCACGTACCTTACGTTTAACGCTTCGACGTTCAGGGTCAGAGTGGCAACCATGTCCGGGTTCCACCGTTGCGTCACCTGCCAGGCAAAATTGCCAGCGAGCGATCCCCATGAGGACTGTGTGTCGTGCCTGGGGCCAGAGCACGGCGCATCCGCGTTGGCTGATAGGGCTTTTTGCCATTTTTGTGCTGGGTTCCAGACACGCACCCTCCGCCAAAGGGCGAAGAAAGCAGTGGGTGGGCACTCTCCTTCCTCTGGATCGTCCCACACCATTTCTGCCCCGCCGTCGTCTACGGCGACGCCACCAGTGCGGCTGCAGCTCTCCAGGAGCCCGTCCTCCCAGCTAACAGCTGGTCAGAGGTCCCCCACCAGACGTGCTCGGGAACGCAGCCCCTCCCCTCATAGGGTACGCCCCCGTCGGGAGTCTAGGTCAACTCCAGATCGCCTCGACGGAGAGCACGCTCTCGCTCCCCTCGTTGGGACAGGCGATACAGAGACAGGTCCGGGGTGGCGGAGCTAACCTCCAAAATGTCTCAGTTTATGGAGGTTATGATGGGGCAGCAGTCCATCCTGATGTCCCTAGCAAATGTGGTGCCTCCAGTCCCAGAACAATCGACTGGGCCCATTGCTAGCCAACCAGTGGCCCCTCCACAACCTGCACCGGTCATCGCCCTTCCAGTGTAATCTCAAGGGGAGTGGGATATCGATGCGGTGTCCAGAGACACATCTGACATCCTAGAGGGGGACAGTATAGAGGCTGAGGTATCCTCCCAGCACTCTGAGCAGGACATCGAGCCCCACGTGCTGGATACCGATGACCCAACGTGGTCTGTGGTAGAGAGCAACCCGCCACTTGGCCGAGTGGCCTATGGCGGAACTACCTCGGCGCCTTGTTTGAGTCGCCTTCAGCCCAGCCCCATCAGTCCAGGATGCTTCCGCATTCCCTGACTTTATTAAGGAGGTGCAGTCCACCTGGGGGCTCCGCCTCTGCCCCTGCGACTTCTCGCAAGGCCTCGCCTTTAACATGCAAGGGGCAAATGAAGCTGGGTTGGCGTCCTTCCCACCGTGGACGCTGCGTTCGCCGCGTTGGTGAAGACGCCAACATTATCGGGCTGACGAAGGATCCTGCATGCCCCAATAAGCAGTGCAGGACCACTGAGGTACACCTTAAAAGGGATACGCTGCGCCACGGAGGCGGTCAAACTCTCAATGTGGCCAGCTTGCTGACGGTCTACCAAGCGGCACTAATTAGAGACCTGCCTGAGTGCCCTTCTGCGGCCCTCAGAAGCGAGACAAGGCCCCGTTGCTGGATGCCCCAATTACACCGGGACACACATTTGGTCCAGCGGTGGAGGAGATGCTGCAACGCTCCGCCAAGGCGCGGGAGGCGTCGCAGCAAATGGCGAAAATGTGGCCAAAACCGCAGTTCCAGCCAAAGCGGCCTCAGGAACATCAGTGGTGCAGGACACCACCGCAGCACCAGCCACGGCCAGGGGGTACTAAGACCTCTCCCTCGAGCACAGCAGCGCGTGGTCAACCTCCATTTTCAAGACCGCAGCGCGGAGGGTGGCGCCCTAGAGGTGGTGGCAGGCCACGCCCTCGGGGCTCTGGCCAGGCCCCTCGCGAACGAGCCCAGCCTAAACATGATGTTGACTATTCCACCTTAGGACAGGTGTCATTGCGAGCATAGACGCTGAGGCGCAGCTCGCATATCGCGAGATGTGTTGCCTACGCAGTTGCGTTATGACGTAAGTCTGTCCTACTGCCGAGAATCCTCCCTCGCGACGGCTTGGGTACACTGTTCCCATCCTTGATGGTTATTTTCGACTTGAAAGGGAACGATAGGTTGCGGATGCAACCCCGGTTCCCTGAAAGAGAAAATAACCATCAAGCGCGCGGTCGCTCCAGAGGCCTTCACGGCCTGAAGAGCAAAGAGGGCGTGAGTCTCTGCGGCGCGCGTATAGTAAGCTCCCAGGGGCGGGCTTACGTGGCAGCTCACGCAGAGGCCTATCGGCAGCTTTGCTATAAAAGCTCAGCCAATCGCTACTGCCTGACGGCAATATCCCATCCTTGATGGTTATTTTCTCTTTCAGGGAACCGGGGTTGCATCCGCAACGTATCGTTTTTTTGTGCGTTTTTTTGCGGTAAATAGTGAGACCCCTGTTACACAGCGCTTCCTCCAGTTTCACCTGACGAAAATGCAGCCAAAACAAAGCAGAGACAAGCTACGGTAATGTAACAGTTAATCGTTAAACAGTTTTAGGGTTGTTATTGTTAAACTGTTGGGTCGTTAATGGGGAATTTTACATACTGCAATAATACTTATCAGATTTAAAAGTATGTACTGTATTACAATCCACGTACGATCTTTTGGCAAGTGGTATTTTCATTATCATGTCGTTCTGAATTAAAATACTACTTCTGTTGAAAATATAGTAGTGAACCAACTAAACCAATCCAGTACATCTAAATGGAAGCCTACTTATTTTAAAACACAATCTTTTCAGATACGTATTTATGATATTGTATCTTTTTTGTGTTCCCTGAAAAACAGACAAAGGTTGAAACAGGCCAAAATGAAATAATCAGATATGCATCAAACGTGTTTAACCGTCACTGAAGTCAACATTTTATAGGGTCGGATATGTGAGTGCTGACTGTATTTGGGTTAACAAACCAAGTGTTTGATCTCTTGCTGGGCAGACATAACCTTTTAATAAATGTAGCCAAAGCTGCCAGTTATCAATTGCTCACCTTTGGGCTGGCTACATGATGCTTTGGAAGGCTTCACTGGCTGGTCAGCTCTGGTGAGGGCAGCTCTGATCTTCCTCACCACATAGCTGCAGGCTGTGGGAGGGGAATAGGAGAGATAAAAAGGTTATTCTAAAGACCTACCCTTGCATACCTACCCCCTGCGTACGTGCACACTGAAAATAATACAATAGTTATTTAAAAGAGGAAAAGATACAGGTTCTTAATCTGACATATGTCCCCTTTGTCCCATTCCAAAAAAAAAGAAAAAAAACCTTTTACCTTTGCAGTGGAAATAGTATTTTAATTTCTGACATCATGGCATTTAACTTGTATATGGTGTTTTGATATAATCTTCATCAACATAAATAAACATATGACAAATATTGTTAAATTGGTTAAATAGAGGTTATTTACTGAATCATCATGGTGATCAGAAATGACCCCAACAATGATGCTTCACATAGACAAGCGGTTTATTGTAAATCGGAATGTTATGATGAAACGGATGAAAGTAGTTCTGTAGTGTCATGTGATACCGAGAATGATGCAACATTTTTTCTCAATCGTAGTATAATCCAGGCTAAGAAAAGAAAAATGCACAATAATGTTTCCAGCAATACAGGAAATCTACAAGCCTAGAGATACTGTAACAAATGTATTCCTGTGGCGAAGTGCCCCACCCCTTTGTATATTTTGTTATGATTTATTGTACTATTGTTGATAAAACATTCTATTCAATTTTCAAGCTAATTTTAGATTCTTACAAAGGGGTTGATAGCAATAAAAAAATAAATGTTTATTTCAATTCCTATATGTGTGTTTTTCTTCATTTACAACAATTTCCTAAAACTCAACACAAATGATTCAGCAACAGTAGACGCTATTCTCAGAGCTTTAACCTACTTATTTGAGGACTGCCTTGTATTATTAATTTAACTAAATCACTCCAGAATGCTACTGGTCTCCAAAGCAACAGGTTATAACAATTTCATGAATTCCAAACCTGTTGGAATCTCAGTCTACGTTAGCTTAGAGTCTCATTGCAAGCAATGTGTTTCATTTAATCACTTCCCAACTACAAAGCTGTATACAAGATGATTCCAGGTCGTTTTCTTTTATTGAACATTCTCGCATTCTGTGAACTGCGGAGAAAGCATTCTCTTTGAAAACTCTTAAATGCTTTGATTGACTACAGACATAAATACTAACATTCTGCTATGTTATAGCTATACAAAAGGAGCTTACCGTTAATGATAAGTAAGACCATCTCCACTTGGTTTTCTTATTGGAAGGCTTACTGGAATGTTTTGTCTCTGGTTTGGCTGATTCACAACCTGCAGCTGTTACATACACTGGCACCAAGACTAGCAATAATAACACTGGAGTTTAATTGGAGAGAGAGAGAAGAGGTGTGGTTTGATTTTGTATGAGATATGTAAGTTCAAATGGGCTTTTGGGAGGTGCATTAGTAGTGAAAGTGCACTTGATTTTATTCTGCTAAGACTGCTGATGATACCGTGTTTTATATTAATACGTCATTTGTTGGGTATTATTCTAAGATAGAAAGAGAAGTCAGACTGACAACAGCTGTGTTTAAAATGTGCAAATAATGAATGTATATTGACTACCATATAGTACTTAAGTTCTAATATTTGCCTAAATAAGGACTTTTTATTAGATGCATGTGACAATGAAACATATTTTCTCTTAAAAAATAAGGTGTAGATGTAATAAGATGGGCCAGTCGCAGCGCACACATACTACAATTTGCATTTTCTTTATGACAGTTCACAAAGTGCACATTTTGTCGGATGTACTAAAAAAAAAAATGTTAATGAAGAGAGCCGCAATATACTAATTTAAATGTTATTTGCGTCATCTTAGTGAGATCTCTAGTGAGAGTTGTGCGACATTTTTTCAAATAAAATAGCGGCAGTTGAGTTGTGGTTTGTTGCAGCGAACATCACTGCACATAGTTTCATGAATAACTGTATTTACACCACAAGCACTTTAGCACTCACTGTGGACTTGTGTTTTGTATTACGTGTGGGTAGGAACGGGATTGTTATTATTATGGGACCAACAACAGAGCAATACATGCTGCTGTATTGCTTGTTCTCATTGATATTGTTTACTGCCGTTTGTCATCAGACTTTGGATTCAGAAATAAAAAATCATTGCACTTGGATTATTGCTGTCTGGCTGTTCACTGATCACTGCAGCATTCCTGCACACTGTTAACCACGTTGCCACAGTTCAATTAACTATTTAGAACAGGGTTGGAAGGGTCAACTGTGGCCACCTCTGCCCTACAGTATAACAGCATTGTGATGCCAGATATGGCAGCAGTTTACTGCAAATACCTGCAGAGAAAATCAAGTGGACCCAAAGTCATTTTTACAGTGTGTATTAAATAGCCTACATGTGTCCTACCTCTCAAAACTAAATTTCCCATCATCCTCCTGCTCAGATATGTAACTGAGATGGATTTACCAGTGAGCAGGGGGATGATGGGAAATGTAGTTCTGAGAGGTCCATGCGGATACATGGGAAGCCATCTTGAGGCAGGGAATGCAATTTAAAAGTTTAAAAAAGTGGTCAAAATGTAAAAAAACTAAATTAAAACAATACACACACCTTACTTAAACAGTTGTAGCAACACATGGGAACATGTAACACAATAAAATAAAAAGGTCCTTATGTACCCTTTAACATTGATTTTTTTATGGTTTGTGAATATTGTTGCCAAATTATCCTTTTGTTTCAGTAGATGCACTTTATCATTCAGTGAGCCATTTTGTAGATTGATTGATTACCAAGGCTGCATTTGGAAGAGGTCAGTATCTGTGCAATGTTTGTGGTAAAGCAATGTTTTACTTCAATAACCAATGATTCTAATCAGTTCCATTTCAATCCGAAGATGACCAACAACATCCTTATGAGATGTGCCTGCATGTTCATAGGTATTACTGAGCTCTTTATATCAGAGCTGCCGATAGGCCCCTTCCTGGGTTGACGAGCCTTCAAAAAAAAAACAGCTAGTCAGTCGTGTTTTTCCTCCACCAGGGCTGCGTTGTTACCTTCCCTCCTGTAGAGTAGACCTTACTGGCTGCCTCGGCCCGCCTACCCCGGTGTGTCGGGCCCTGTCGTTTTTCAATTCCACCATCGCGGCTTTAGCCTGTGTATCTCCCTGGTTTATGCTACGCGCTGACCAGGTGTGTGACTACACGCGATCAGGACAGGCACCGCTGCTTTAGGTGCCCCCCGGTGCTTCTGTACCTTGGTGCACGCTCAGCCCTTGGTACTTCGGTGCCTCGGTGCGCACGGTCCTCGGTGCACATGGTGCATACAGTGCCTGGTGCATACAGTGCCTGGTGCCCACGGTGCTCGGTGCGCACGGTACTTCATGCGTCGGTGCGCGTAGCGCCGGTGCATGGTGGCGGTGCACACGGTGCTTGGTGCACTGGGTACGTATGGTGCTCGGTGCAAGCAGTGTTTAGTACCTCGGTGCGCATAGCGCACTCGGTGCTTTGTAGACCCGGTGCATGTGGTGCTTGGTGCACACAGTACTTGGTGCAAGTGGTGCGCACGGTGTTTAGTACCTAGGTGTGCGTAGCACCCTCTGTGCTCGCTGCACTCGGTGATCGGTGCGCACGGTACTCGGTGCACACGGTAACAATACACTACATGCGCACGGTGCTTGGTGCATCGCCCCTGCGTAGCCGTTCCCCATCTCCACAAGCGAGATGGGTTAAGCGATCAAAGCAGGCGAGGGACATAATGGACCTCAAGGCGCAGATGGCCCAGGTCCTGGAGCTCCTAACAAAGCAGCAGGCACCTGCGGCCCCGGCCACAGCCCCAGATCCGCTATCGCCTGCCCCAGTACCAGCCCCTGTCTCCCCCAGGGGGGATCAGGGTGAACGGGAAGCGTCATCACAGATGACAGAGGAGGACGCGCTATCAATAGCTGCCTCCTGGGGTGGACGCCTTTCCCACCGAGATGGAGGAAGGAGAAGAGCCTGCACTCTCTGCCGAGATGGAGCCTAGCTCTGAGTTTGCATCGGAAGCTAGTCTGTCCCCGCTTTCAAGTTCTACATCGGCGCTGATGGGACGTGCTGCAACCTTCTTGCAGGTCCCCTGGAGAGCAGCGGCCGAGCCACGCCAGTCCGTGTTCCGGACGCAGCTTTCTCTGATTTCCTGGAGGAGATACGCTTCTCTTGGGATCATCCGGCCTCGGCGCCAAGCGTGCTGAAGCAAGCTTGGCAGGGTTTCCCCCAGTTGACTCCACCATTGCGGCCTTAGTCAAGGCCCCGCCGGTGGGTGGTTTGCCCAAGGACCCTGTGTGCCTGAACCAGCAGCGCAGGGTTACAGAGACACACGTAAGGAGGGCATATGCAGCAGAGGCACAGGTAACCCGCTTGGCTAACACAGCGGGCATACTAACGACCTACATGGATGGCATCTGCTGCTCCAGATCTCCGGCCTTCAAGGGCAAACCCTAGGCCGGAGCCTGGCAAGCCACAGACAGCTATGGCTGTCACAAGTGAGGATCCCAGATGCAGACAAGGTGGTGCTACTAGATGCGCCGATATCCCCGGGGCATACCTTTGGGCCAGCTGTGGAGGAGATCTTGCAGTTCTCCCACCGTGAACGCAAGGCGTCTCGGCAAGTGGCTGTCCTACTCCTTCCCCGTGCTCCGGTGCGGAGCAGGTCGAGCCGTTGGCAACTTCCCCACGCACGTACCATTACCAGTATGGTTCTGGTTCCCATGGCTCTGCTGGGTGATCTGAGGGGTTCTACTCAAGATACTTTCTGGTACCAAAGAAGGACGGCGGCTTTTGCCTCATCCTAGACCTGAGACTCCTCAGCGAGTTTTTGAAGGAGAGGAGGTTCCAAATGCTGACTCACCGTCACATTCTCCAGTCCACAGGAAATACCTCTGCTTCGCCTTTCAGGGAAGAGTTTACGAGTTTTTTGTGCTACCGTTCGGCCTCTCCTTTGTACGTTTTCAAAGTGCGTGGACGCTATCCTGGCCCCCTTGCGGTTGCAGGGGATCAGAGTATTAAACTATCTCGACGACTGGTTGATTTGTTCCCAGTCGAGGGAGCAGTGGCCCACACGACGATTGTGACAGAACATCTGGTGTGGCTGGGCCTCACCATCAACGATGCAAAGAGTCAGCTTACACCACTACAGTGCACAACATACTTGGGGCTCCGGCTGGACTCCAGTACAATGCGCGCATACCTGTTGGACGACAGGGTAGCAGCTATTCAAAGTTGCCTCTCCCGGTTTCGACAGGTGTCAGAAATTGTTGGGTCTGATGGACACAACCGTATCAGCCATCGAGCTGGGCTTACCGCGCGTCCGCTTCAAGCGTGGCTCAATGCGTTCAACTTGCATCCAAAGCATGACAGACTCCGTCGAGCTCATGTTCGACAGCCCTGCGCTGGTGGAGGTGTGCCTCTCATCTGCGCGAAGGCATGCGGCTGGGAACAGTGGCGAACTGTCAGGTGGTGATGATGGACATCTCCAAATTGGGTTGGGGGGAGTCTGGGAAGGCAGAGGAATCCGCTGCATCTGGTTGGGCCGTTGGATGTCCCTGCACATAAATATGCTGGAGCTGCAGGCTGTTTTCCTTGTCCTCCAGCACTTTCTCCCGGTGCTACAAGGAACATATTTGATGGTCCGGACGGACAACACATCAGTGGTAGCGTATGTCAACCACCAGGGTGGCCTTTGGTCCTTGGGGTTACATCGCATCGCCTTTCGGCTCTTGATTTGGGCTCAAAGGAACCTGCTGTCCCTACGGGCAATGTATCTTCCTAGAGCGGTAAACTGGGCAGCGGACCGCCTTTCGAGGAAGGGTGCCCATCAGTCGGAGTGGCGGCTCCACCCTCAGGTGATGGAGCGCATTTGAGAACGGTTCGGGAAGGCGCAGATTGATCTCTTCGTCTCGGCGGAGATGACACACTGCCCCCTGTGGTACTCCCTCCACCGCTTAGGCGGTCCACTCGACGTCGACGCCCTAGCCCACGAGTGGCCCAGGATGCTCCTTTACGCATTCCCGCAGTTACCGTTGCTCCCGGCCTTCGCAGAGAAGGTCCGGTTAGAGAAAGCGACAGTTCTCCTGTGGCCCCCCGGTGGCCCAGGAGAATCTGGTTTTCGACCCTGTGCCAGCTTCACGTGGATCTCCTCAGTCAGGTGAAAGGCACTCTCAGGCATCCGGAAACGGACAGGTTCCAATTATGGGTCTGGCCCCTGAACGGGACCACTGGTCAGCCTTGGGGCTATCTGACACAGTAGTGGGTACGTTGCAGAACGCTAGGGCAGGCTCCACTAGGTTGTTATATGCCTACAAATGGAGATATTTTCAGAACTGATGTCTGACTAAGGGTCATGACCCAGTCTCTTGCCCTATGCCAGTTATCTTGCAGTTTCTGCAAGAACTGCTCAATGCCGGTAGGTCACCTTCTACACGTTTTCTTCGGAGGAGGATAGGAGATTGAACTTCCTCTGCCTGGTACGGGCAATGGGGTGTTACGTGGATAGGACAAGAGCTCTGCGTCATTCTGACCAGCTCTTTGTCTGTCACGGTATACAGACCCTATGACAGTCCCTCTCGAAGCAGCGACTATCGCACTGGATTGTGGACACAGTCTCAACTGTGGCGGCTTAGCTTCCGTGGGCTGACTGTTTTGATCTCTCGGTAGGCAGGACCGAGAATGTCACCCCAGGAAGGGGCCTATCTGCAGCTCTGATACAAAGATCTCAGTAATACCTACCAATAGGCACGCATATCTCATAAGTATGTTGTTGGTCATCTCTTTTAGGGAACCAGGGTTACGGTAAGTAACCTAATGTTTTCATTGTATTTCACTTAAAAACTGTTTACTGTAGTAACTAAAACACCATAAGGGGGCATTGTAGGAACATTTGTTAACTTGCTGCAAAATATCCTTTCTGCGCTATGACAACAGGTATATTGGTAACTGAAGCTCCAGCTAAGAATGACGAGCACCGGCGCCGCCCACGCTTGAAACTGGGAGCAACCAAATTAGTCCAACTTGTTTTCCTCCCTGTCAAATATCAGGAAGTATTCCTTGTATCGATATTTTAAGAACATTCAAGACATGGAACAAAACATACCAGCCTGCCTAACAGTCCCAGCCCTTTGTAACTCCCCAAGAGAGAAAATACAATAGAACAAAACATTTCAAAACAAAACAGATTGATTTACAAACACAAGCATAATATTGCAGGAAAATAACCATAGTTTACCAAAGCAATATGTTTCACTCATGGGACAAATGTCACCAAGTCATTGTAAACAAAGAACAAGTTTTATTTCCATTTTATTTTGTGTATATTATGTAACAGGTGATCACTACCTGTCAAAACCGACAGAATTTGAACTTTAGAGTGTATGCCTCAAGACCATGATACACTTTTTAGGGCAGTCATTGCCAGCACCAGTTGCCTTGATTTTTTTTAGATTGAAAAATGTCAGGTTGCTGTTACCTGAACAAAACAGATAGCTGCGCCCTTAGACATGCAATTTCTTTTATTAAGTTACCACCACAACAAAAACTCAAATACGGCTTTTAGAAATACAATTAGAAGAGAGATTCAAACCCCCAGGGCTCTGTCTGCATTCACATGTGTAAGTGAAAGCAATGACCAGCTCTCCTGTTGGTCACAGCTGGTTCAAACTTGAGGTGCTGGTAGAACTGAGCCATGAAACTGTGCGTCTACCAGCATGAATTTGCCTTAGAAATGACGCTACCCTTTTATTCTTGTTCACATAGTTCGTAATTTTCAAAGGTTTCATTTTAATATGCATACTGTAATACTAAGTTACATGGTTGGTTCCAGTTCACCCCCAGAAAAGTCTCACACTATACAAATTACAATCCAGACATAGTAAATAATACGTTTACACAGACGTTGCTAGCTACCACTCGCACTGCGCCATTCAGATAGGTTAAAAACAAAAACATTTTAAAGTGGAACTAAACTCTGGTTGGTTCAAGCTCTTTATCTTGCCTACTCCACACGTTGATCTCACAGTTGATAACATTATTTAATAAATCAATAAAAAATAAAATAAAATAAAAAATGTAATCGTGACATCCAAAACACCAGATGTCACTGTGAGCATTTCAGAGAGCAATAAAGTCAATCTTCTTACTGCTGCTGCTTCTCGCCGAAGCCTCATTTCTGTTTTTTCCTGTGGTCACGCCGCAATATGATTGGACAGAATTACGTCGTTCAAAGCCCAACCTCACTGGATCTGCTACAGGAACTTAAAGGGCAACACATCTAGAGGTAAGGAAAACACATTCTGCGACAAAACTCGGTTATTTTTTAAAGATCTTATCTAAAATAGAGCTGACCAGTGTTGTTAACATTAACCTGAATATACCACCGTGCGTCTAATTTACATGTATTGAAATAAAAACAGTTAATTGAAGGATGTAACGATGGTGCACAATGGGAAGTACATGCACACACATATAGTATGTTCAAAATATTTCTATCGCTACTCACTTTTTAGTAAACATTTAATAAACAGTAATATCCAAGGTGTTTGGTGCGGGCGAACACCTTTATTGCAATAAGAATTGCTTTTTTATGTCTTTGTTTTGCAAATCGTGAGTGAAACTACCTAAAGCTTTTATTTTAACATAGACTTATAGTATGACGATGGAATTTGACAGTCTGCTTTTTAGGCTGTAAATCGTATTTGGGAATTGCTTAGCCTCTTGCCATTGTTTTCCGCTTAGTCCACATTAACATATAGATGTGTCTTATTTATGTTGTTCATTTTCTGTAGGCTGCTTACTAAGGCTGGGACCAAATCAAAACTTTGACAACCCGCTATAATCGCACTTAACAAAACTGTATTTAATAGCGTTTTCTTTTTTTTTTTCTTTTTTCTTACTACTCGTAAAAGAAAACGCTATTAAATACAGTTTTGTTATGTGCGATTATAGCGGGTTGTCAAAGTTTTGATTTGGTCCCAGCCTAAGTTTGCGGACAAGTATTTATTGTTTTGCTTATATTGTAATTGTTTTGTAAACAGGACCCCGTTGTAAACGAGTCGGTCTCAATGGGTACATTTTCCGTATAAATAAATACATTTCTTATTTTGTTAATTTTCAGTTGGTTAAGTACAGTAGTACGGCCATTAAAAGGGAATTGCTAAAACATTTCTACTAGACAGTAAGATAACGAGACAAGCACACACTGACATGTATGATCATATTTGAGTATGAATGATGCATGAGGTAAAACATGTCCCTTGTTTCTGCCTGTGTCTGCTTCTCCAGTAGTCGAGATGTATATCTCTATATATACATGTACTCAAAATTACATTTTTAAAATTAGTTTTTCCAGACTTACTGTAGGCCTATGTTTACATCTAACAGGCTTTTGCATATATATATATATATATATATATATATATATATATATATATATATATATATATATATATATATATATATATATTTGGAGGCCAAGGCTGTTTTTGATGAATGTTGAAAAAGTATATTTAAAGTATTGAAGCTCATCATATTCAGATGCATTCCAGAATTTTCGAATTGCATATTTTACTTTTAGTTTAAATGGGCAAACAAACAGTGAGGTGGTGCTCAGATGTCACTGTGAGAATTCTTCTGATCGCTCAATGGTAAACACCTGGTACTCTACTGGACAGAGTCTGACTCCTGAATCTGCAGGCCTGCTGTACCTGCATTTCCAGGAAGGCAAATGCACTTCTAATGGGAATTAAAGTGCATTGTTACATCGTAATTAAACCTGTTAAAAGGAAACAGTTTCACTTTCATGAAGGAGAAGACATTAGCAGACATTAAACACAAACCCTGACTGAACAGTATTAGGAGTCATCCTAAGGACATACAGTGCTGTACATGCTTTTTATGAATGATAAGCATTGAATACAAATAAAAATACACTTTTTAGGCTTTTGTACATCTATGGACAAAAGTGTAGCATCACGTAGAATTTTAGGATTGACAAAATAAGATAAAGTATATGAACAAAATGTAATCAAAGAAACTACAAAATGATATATCAAAAGTCTACCAGAAGCCATTAATAATAGTACATTATTTCATGTTAATTTCAAAATGTCACATTTTTCAATTTGTCAGTTTTCTGTTGCGTGTGTGAAACTGCAAAGTGGTATGCAATCAATATGTTAACATAACATTATTCAACAGGTTTCATTTGAATTTATGAAGCAAAATTAGTTAATTCTATAAGGTAATACAAAACGTTTGTCCATAGATGATATAATACGATTATTTTTTTATTTTATTTATTTTTTTATTTACATTTTCTGGCCACTTGAAATCATCCGTGCTGATGTGTTTTGTATTTCACTATAGTTTAGGAATCTTTAAATCCATCTGCCAGGATTGACAATATGTCTGAACCAAAATAATAATAAAAAATATATATTTTCATTTGTCTGGATCAGGATTACAGAGCCATTTTCAGCAGTGGATGAGTGCATGAAAACTTACGGGTAAAGAGCAAGGAGATCACACCCTAAATTCTGGATGGCCGGGTTCCTGGATAACTTTCGCTGGTCCGAGTGTGAATGCATCGACTGGGGAGAGAGGAGGAATGCTGGTGCTTCCATAGTGGCCGGTGTCTTGGTAAGTCTGCTCCTTCACTCAGTCTTGTTGTACTTTGTTCTGGAAAGTGTGGGGAACAACAAAGTATTATTTGCTGCGCAGCCAGTTAAAGCCTGGAAGATCATTTAGTCTAACTAGGGCCAAGAGCATAGCTTCATCATCCCTCTCTCAAAAATACACTGTAATCTGGGACAAATTCATAAAGGGAATTAACCTGAGGAGTTACATAGATGCTATCCAGAGTTCTGGGAAGTAAGGCGTGCAAACTTAATGTTTCTGTTTTAAAATAATATTTCTATTTAAATAGCACATACCGGATATTCTTCTGTCAATATTGGAGTACATTAATAATCTTGGTGTAAAGTCTGTTAGAACCTAGGTCAAGAATCCTATTGAAAAGAAGTTGGATCGCAATTTTCTAGGTGGGTCAAACTTAGACCATCTGTTAGTCCCAACAGTATAAGACTTTGAAACAATTTTATTGGTCATCCTAAGGTGTGTTTTCTTTTATTTTTTTAAAGACTAAAATGAAACTCAATACACCAAAATGGCAATTCTTCTGTTATAATACAGATAACCATGCACCCAGGTTTGCTGCTACCTTCCATACAATTTATTTTTATTATCTGTCTACATTGAAAACAGTATAAGGCTTTTATCTTGAAGCAGATATGGGCTGGATGGGAATCCAAGGTATTCATACAGACTTCCTGCTACTGCTGTCTTTTTCTGAACCATACTTACATGATAGCAGTGCTGCAAATTCAAATGAAAGAGGAAGTTGGGAGTTTTTATTTGGCAATGCAAAGTTACAGTAACTGAGGCGGAGGCACAATAGTTAAAGCAAATAATTCTTATCTTGACATCTAACACCAAATGCATCATGCTTTTGCTGAAGATCCAGTTTTATTAGCCTCAGTTGCTGCAATTCATGGCACAAAAAAGACAGACGGCAGCAACCAGTGATCTGTTTAGATACAATTTAAATGTTATCATTTAATTAAAACATTGACAGGCTATTATTCTAACAAACAATCTAAAAATAAGGTGATTTCTCCTTTTCCATTGGCACCAAGTTCTGTTGCTGAAGGATGCAGCGTTCACCAAGAGTAAAACAGAAAGCCAGGGACTCGATGAAGAGGTTTCATTGTCTGTCCGAGAGCACTAACATTACAACAATTAAAACACTAAGTGGTCTGTTCAGTGGATCGAAACAGTGCCAGATCTAAATACAACTGTTGTTAAAATCATTAGAGAAGGGGATTTGGGCCAGCATATCGAACGGTGTGTGTGAGAGTTGAAAGTGTATTTTGTGAAATGAAAGGTTTAGGGCTTAATTTAGTATTTTGACACTGTTTGTATGTATTTTTAGACAGATTTGAATAGACCCCTAAATTATTAACTTACCATTTTTTAAAAGATGTACATTTCATCTGCAAAGTAAAATAATACATTCGTTGAACAGCTTATAAAGGCAATATCCTGAGAGTTGTTGTATTTGATAAAACTGGGATATTTGATTTGTTAAATTCATTTATCTCTCACACTGTGATTGCAAATCACATCACGTTGGAAAACGCTTATCTGGTTTTGATGGACTTGTACGTGGGCATTTGTTATAGGATTCTATTCCACATTCTGTGCTGATGGATTTAGGTGCTAAATATGGCATTTTTTTTGTATTTTGGTCCCCATTATTGTCGCCATCTCGTCAGATCATTTAACTAAATTGGTAAATAATGGTGTGGCAGGGTGGAAGCCCTGCCATGTAAATAGTATTGTATGAATGTAAGTTTGGCAGGGATGGGGTTAAATCTGTCCATGCCAGCAACCACAGGTGTGGCCATTCCCTAATAGGGTAACAAGGACCAGGGTTCACAAATGGAGATTAGATAAAGGGGCATTCAGAACAGAAAATAGGAGACACTTTTATACACAGAGAATTGTGAGGGTATGGAACCAACTGACACCTTGGGATCCTTCAAGAAGCAGCTTGATGAGATTCTGGGATCAATAAGCTACTAACAACCAAACGAGCAAGATGGGCCGAATGGCCTCCTCTCGTTTGTAAACTTTCTTATGTTCTTAATTGAGTGCTAATTGGGGAATGACCACATTATATATAAAAGAAGAGAAAACCCCTATGTTTGAGGGATTTTGGGGTGAGTATTTGACCTGTGTTTTGAAAAAGTGCAGTGAAGACTCAGCCTGGACAACAGCAAACATTTATTTTGAAATTTATGTATTTGTTTTGTTTTAACCTTTTATTTTGGCCCTTGTGCCTTTTGTTTATTAGTTTTTGTTTAATAAATGTGCACAAACAGTGCTTCACTGCAGCTTCCCTGTTTGAGTCACCTTTACTGCAGTAACATCTTGGGCCACAGTGCTGTCCTGCAGGAAGTGGCTTAGCTGCTCATGAAGTGCTGATAACAATTGAAAGTGATGAACTGTAACATTTTCCAAACCGTGTTGCAACCCGTGCCTTGTCCTTGTGCCCCCTGCAGTTCTTCACTGGCTGGTGGATAATGATCGATGCTGCTGTGGTTTACCCGAGCCAGGAGCAGCTGAATCACGCCTTCCACACCTGTGGTGTCTTTTCCACAATCGCCTTCTTCATGTGAGTCTTTTCTTGCATGCTTTCACACTGTAGCATAACAGCTATTTATAGGGGATTCTGGAGGGGAGGGAGTACTCTGTATCTGTGTCTTATTTGAAACTCCCCAATACCAAAATTGCTCCATACTGCTTTTTCCATTCCCTGCGGTGTGCTCTGTATAAATGATGTTGCGTGACAAGGAAACTGGATAGGGTGGGGTGCCTATTTTCAGAGAAACTACCAGAGATACAGGTTTGCTAGAATCATTGCTGGTACTGGTTTCTACAGTATATAGACCACAAGGTCACAGGATGAAGTACAGGAAAACCTGGATGCACATATAATTTCCACCAGGTATCGACACCCCTGTATACACATTCCCCTATTTGTTTTACTAAATGTAGTTGTGTTCATGCACAATATACAGTAACGAGTTTATGGTCCTACTACTCGATATGCAGTGTTCTACATTTCAGCTCACTGTGTATTCTGTGTTTCAGGATAAATGCCGTGTCTAACGGTCAGGTGAGAGGGGACAGTTACGGGGAAGGCTGCTTTGGAAGGATAGGTAAGAATGCACTTATGCCTCAGATCCAAAAAGTGTCAGGACTTGTCAATACTGGTGTCAAAACTTTGTTGGATACTCCTCCACTCTACTACAGTTCTCTATTTCCACCACCAGTAATGAGGTGTACAGAATTATGTCGCTGTTCCCTTCTGTTGTCCTCAACAAACTATCAAAAACACATACATTTAAAGTAGCTGACAAAGTAGTGAATACTGTTCCCTGTTGTGCACTCCTATTTGTTATATAGGTATGAAATGTGCTGTTGTGAAAGAAACACCTGTTACAGCTTTTTGTATTTACTATGATTATATTAAATCTAGTAGTGGTGCATTTCCTCGGTCATTTCACCTAGGGTTTTTTCCACTCCTCAATTAACTGACGTGCTTTCAGCCTGTAACGTCACTCCTTAAATTCTTGTGATGCCAAACAGTGGAAAGAGTTGAGAAAAAAAAACACACTGCCTCAGGGTGTGGTTGAAAAGCATTATTATCCCCACTGTGGGTGCATAATCCGGGCTGTTGCTGATTTGAATGAGTAGAGATGATTGTAGTCATTTAAAATTAGCTATTACTGGAGACCCCACCCCGTGCAGCAATTACTAATATTTGCTGTTTGTCCACAGGTGCAAGAATCTGGCTGTTTGTTGGCTTTATGATAATGTTCGGATCCCTCATTGCTTCCATGTGGATTCTGTTCGGAGCCTATGTTGTTCCAAGTAGGTGTTCATTGTAGTTGTTGTTTGTCTGTAATTTTTTATGTTTAGTAACACTAAAAGGACACACATATAGACTAGAAGTATTAATTTTAAAATGAGTTTTTGTTCACATTCTTAAATTCCTATGTTTGTTTTGGCCCCAAAACACGTATTAATGTTGAATACATGTTCAACTGATTTTATTTTGTTAGTACTACATATACAACCATAGAGTGTTTTATACTGTAGTTACGAATGCATTATTTTCCTTAGCAAGGCTCTAATCCACATAATGATGTTAATACCGGCACCCTAACATGTATAAACCTGCTGTTTTACAAACCCCTTTCCACTTTATTTTAAATGTAATTGAATTATTTTAATAAGCAAGTCTATACATTACCCCAGGGGGGAAAGCAGTAGCAGCATTAGTTAGAAATTAACAGTTGCATCTGTTTGTATCAGAACATAGATCCCTAGATTTCTAATACTATATTATCTTGAGCCTCCTGTTTATAAGTTACTGCTGGTAAAATAAAAACAAAATCAAGCTGTTGTTTCTTTCAATATCAGATATAACAAGAGGGGTCTGATTAAACACGTGACATGAATTTATTTCTAATAGGTTGTATTACTGCGTATTTGACCCCAGAGTTAAATCATGAAGGTAATAATCCAGGACTTGTTCTTGTGGTTGTAGTTGGGTTAGATGCCTGTTAAGAATATGACCCGGTTCTCTTCATGACTTGATCTTTATTGCAGAGAAGGATGTGTACCCTGGGCTTGCTGTGTTTTTCCAAAATGCGTTAATATTTTTTAGGTAAGTAGCTTGTTGGGTTTTGGTTTACACTTTCTTCCACCCCACATCAGTCTAACACTTCAGTGTTAATCTGCATATAGTACCCCCTTTGGGTTTGGGCTCAACACTGAGGGAGCAGAGACTTACTCAAATTAGAATGTGTGTGTGTGTGTGTGTGTGTGTGTGTGTATATATATATATATATATATATATATATATATATATATATATATATATATATATATATATATATATATATATATATATAAATATAATTATACTTTGCTTTGTAGACTACTTAGTGAGACAACATGGGCAACTCTTGTAAGATACATTCAAGAGCACATACATTGTTATAGTCCGTTAGTCACAAAAGCTGCACCTTTATTTTATGGTTTTGAATTTCCTCATAGAATCAGAACCTGCATTCTCTCCTGTACATCACCAGAGGTGTCACTGTTCCCTTCTTATTGTGTTGTGTCTCTGTGGGTCTGTTCACATCTTCAGCTCCCTTTTTATAATTTTTTAAGGGTTGGCTGTATGAAAATAATGAAACCTGTTTACATTGTGTTTTGTCTGTTTTACAGTACACTGATCTACAAGTTTGGAAGAACAGAAGATCTGTGGGGATAGCCCCTCCCTATCTGTCAGCACCAAGATATCCTTCCTTCACTGTTCTCACCAAGATCCTAAAAAACTCTAGAGGGTAACCAGGTTCAATGTAATGACTTACTGAATTACTCCCAGCAAAATGCTACCAGGTCCTGAAATCCATTGCAGAAAGCAAAATGGAACTAATTGAAAGCAAGCCCGTGAGCACATTTTTCACCATCCTTAGATGGCAATTCAATGAACAAAATAATAACAGCAGTTAGCATTGCTGTAAGACCTGTTTTATTTACCCTTTTGTGCACTGAACCACTCCACCGTGGCGTGATACCATCAGATTATTGATGGTGTCATTTGAAAGCAACAGTGGCACTGAGAGGTTGGAATCAATGTTTTCTTTCTTATTTAGTGGATGGAGGGGTACAAGATTATAGCAAAATATAGCAGTGAACAGGTGAAATTATTGGGACCTCCCTGTGCTTTTAGGATCTTGGTGACAGCACTGTACTGTAGTTTGGATACAGGTATTAAAGGTAATGACCCCTGTGATTCAGAGCCCTGGTGAGGACACTGAAGAAAGGCAGCTAATATTAATACTGTCAAACTGAGAACAATATTTTCTTGTGCAGCTCAGTCCCTTAGCCAGTGTTTTATATTCGGCCAACAGATCATTTTACAGGTTGTAAATTTTTTTTTTTTTTTGAGGGAACAAATTGCCATATTGTCTTGACTTATGTAGTATTGTTTTTGGCACTGTAGTTAAAGTTACCACCTCCCTTCAGCTGCTTTTTTTAAAATATTTGAACTATGTAGCCTATCATCCTTTATATTGAAATGCACCACAAGGATTGGCTGTAAATAGGATGCCATTAACAGGGGGAAAAGGGTTTGTGATTATTGTGGACATTATTAACAAATATATTGTACTCCTGTGTAGATAAAGAGAATAAATAAAATAAAGTAAGCTTCTTGTTACTTTACCTAAAAACACAGTAAAGGAATTTTCTCCTATGGCCAATTTAAGACTCATGTACAATGCATGTCTTGTGGTCTCGAGGTGGGTAGGTGAATCCTCGGAGGGGAAATGTGCTGTGCATGAAGTTCTGATTTTAGTTTAAAGGCTCAATGATATCCTTCCAATGAAAGACAACAGCACAAATGCTTTTTAAACAGATGATTTAAACCTCTATCAACCAAGAAACCTTTGTTGGTTATCGTGTTGAAAACAGAGTAAATGTGTCAAAGGTGGTAGCAGTTTTTAAATATTTTTTCCACAACACAAGGAATATGTATAAAGTATTAAATGGTTTAATACATTTAATAGTAATGGTTGTACAAATGTAGCTATATACAGAACACAACACATCTTACAAAAGTAATACAGTAGAACCTGTCATATCCAGTCCTTTAAGATATGATACTCTTATTAATCAATGGACCTCTGGCATGTGTTATTTACAAATGCTTCTACCAACGGAATGGTACTGATGGAAACTAATCAATGCAGTTTAGCAGGACAGATTGGACAGCTGCAGATAAAAAAGAAAAGACTATGTTTGGGAATTTAGTTTCACTTTTTACTTGCTGTCACTTCACGCAGCTGCCCAGGGATTAATATAGTTACTGTAGCTTTAAAACTCTTAAACAAGATCTTTTTTGCCGACCTCCAAAGCCAGTTTGTGTTTGTATGCATGCTTTCATGTTGTTGTTTCTGTCTCGGGTTAACAAGTACGAAGCAAAAAACAAACCTGTCGGATCAGCTTGATATGGGCGGAGAAAGCACAGCAAGAGTGTTGTTTTGTGAACTGCCAACTACTGTATTACAGTGCTTGGTTTTGCATTCATTTTCATTGATTTTCTTTGTATAAGTGCAGAACTATACTTTGGTGTTTTAGATACACTGATGTACCTGACATTGTTAATTTAGAATGCCCTGCTGTCAATAATGCCACCACAATGTAGTACAACGACTCCCTCAGAGAGAGGTTATTTTTATGGACCCCTGGAATCAGTTAAATCGGATAGGACAAGTTCTACTGTAATAAGAGGATAACCCCTACAGCAAAAAGCATTCCTTACATGTGCTACGATATGCTAAATTGGTAAATTGAGTTAACAGTCAAAATCGTAAATTAGTCTGAACACCTGGTAGAGAACTGACAGTAGTGTGAAAATGAAAACCAAAGGACAATCTGCATACATTGGATATAGAGCTATTTAATTTCTATAAACTAAGACTACCGAAAGCCACAGCTCAGTGTATGGTGAAGAAGACATTTAACCTAAGTAAGCCATTTGTCAACTTGAAAAGAAGTGGTAAAGAAAGGGGAACAAAGGCAAACACAGCCTTCGAGCCCTTTCTGGCAATGGAATTACAATCGTCTGCTGCAGTAAGAAAAAAAAACGAAATCAAGTCTCAATTATTCTAGAGTGGGAAAATCTAACTAGTTTAACAAAGAGCTCCTTACTAAGCCGGCCATGCTGGAAAACAGTTGGGTGGCTTTGTCATGCTTGGCATAAAGAGGGTGAATGACTGGATTAATAAAAATTGTGTGTGTGTTGATTCCTAAATAGAAATAGTACAACTTAAAAAAAATATCTCTCTCAAATTTTTTAAAAGGCGTATGAATAGTTGTGAATCCACAGTAGTCTGTCTTGGCAATATTCAATATTTTGGGTGCTTTATTGACACACATCTGGTGGTGACTTTTCTTTTCGCAGCTTACATGCCTATTCGGATAGAACAAGTCATTTTCAATACAGATTTTCCAAGAACAAGTTATGTCATGATTTTGCCTGACAGTAGGTTGCTGTGAGATCCTGTTCTTTTCTACAAATTTAAGGCAACCCAACCAATTACCATTAGGTCCAGTACCAAGTCCAACCCAGCCAATACCAAGCCTTTTAAAAGTAGGATGAGGTGCACGTAAAACTGTTCTTAATGTGCAGCGTTAGACAGTCTCAAATCCATCCCCACACAACTCATGCAAGACACATTTTCAATAGCCATAAAGAAATTAACAAAAAAGAAAAAAACATTTTAGTGCATTATTTGGGGTAAAAATTAAAAAAAACACTTATAGAGGCCTGGGTCCGATTCTGAAGGCCTTTCCTCTCCGTCAGAGGAAGTTGGAAGGATTTCTGGCAGCCTGTAATCCTAATTAGCTGAAGGAAATCTCCATTGAAATCGGGTTTACGTCAGCCTGTGGCCAATGGAAACGAAACGAACATGGCTGATATCAAAACACCACCAGACTTAAAAGACCCCCAGTTATTGTGGTGACCTAAATGTCACAGTTTCTTCAGCATCTGAGGCTATTTAGATCATTAATGTTGCTTTGTTCATAGCTTTGGACTGGATGTATTTCTGCTGCTGTCATCCAAAAGGACAGACACAGCGTCAAACTTTTCTTCGGAGTTACATCTGACATTCAGCCCCTCAGAGGATCTGCTGAGGAACTAGGATGGAGAAAAAAATAAAAGTTAAAGTCAGTGAGGTTGAGGGTAATCTAAATGTGTTAATATAGAAGAGTTTCAAGCAGATTCTTTCTGTATCTTAAGATAAACAGGTTTCTAAATTTTAAAAATCAACCAGATACAGTGCAGTCAGTTTATAAGAATCAACCGCATATAGTGATCCACTGGGACAAAATAATTTCTGTGCCAACCAATGGGTCATTCCATGCCAACTTAACCAGTGCCGTTGCCCGTCCGTCTCAGAAATATTCACCTGGGGTTTTCACTCAGAAATGATAGCCGTTATTTTTTTTAAATGTCCCCTTCGACCTGTGACCTTGCAATTGTCAACCTAAAGTGAGAAAGGGACCTTGACCAGAAAAATCACCCTTGGTGCAATTTAGATGCTACCATCATGTGTAGCACCACATTCGACTCATATTGAATAGGGCTTTTCAGAAAAAAATAATAGGAGCACCCTACTTACTTCTGGCAAATTGCCAGACGAGAGGTAACTGACGAGTTTTATTCGAACTTCAGCCTAACCCTTTACCATGTAGGGGATGTGGGTCCTACAATGTAAGTATAGCTGTAAGACCCTTAGGTACCAGTCTTCCAAATTCTGTGAAAAACATTTGGTTTCAAGTCCCACCACTTATTAAACCCCCTTGAAATTGGAATTGTTGCTATTTGTACCAAGTTTAGGCTGTAATAACTTGTGTGGGGGACTCCAAAAAATCACCCAAAGATATGTTTGGATAGATGTTGATGAGATCTACAAGCATCAAGCAAAATATTATGGTATCCGGGGATTTTGGATTTGTCATGCATTCAAGCATTGCTTATGGTCACTTTGGTGAGGCTAAAGTGCCAGATAGTTCTATTCAAACTGGCTATTTCTTCAATTGTGCATTCTCTGAGGGTTGATCTAAAGGAAAAAGTAACAATGTGGGCTTCCAATGGCACCAGCTTGGAGCGGAGGGGTTATGAACTTGCATATGGAACTTGGGACATCGCTGTTACGATGACACATTTGAAACTACCAAAACCTTAAGTTGGATTGCAGAGCTTTGCATCTCTGCTTAATGAAAAACTGAGATTTGTATTGCAACAGAAAATAAGTAAGGCATAGATGCTTAAATGCAGTGGTAGTCCTAACAGTAAAATACTGTTCTGTGATGTCATTTTAATTAAAAGGCCATTACACGTAACACCGCACGGCAGTTAAACTGGGCACCATCACGAGATGATCGCTTCTCAAGCATACTGTTGTAAAATAGGATTCTGCATTCTTGAGTAAACATAACCGTGGTCATAGAATAAGCTGCTTACCCACGAGGACTTGTTTTGATGTATTGTTCTCAATGACTGAGCACCATTGACATCCGTATACTGTATTTAAACTGCTGATGGCACGCTTTTGCTAATTGTAATGCGACAGAGTGGCAGAGGACAGTGTGAACTATCAGGCTGGAGTCTTGATTTATAGTTTTAAACCTGTATTGGTTTTATTTTTCTTACACTGCAGTGGCGAAACAACCACTAATAAAACACACAAAATAAACCTAGCTCTCAGCTGGAGCATTAACTAACAGTACTTTGTGTGGAACAAACACTAGATCTTTTACTTGAGTTTTGGTTTCTTTTTGTTACTTCTGCTTACTTACTCCTCTATGCCCCCATCACAAAGCTATCGCCTAAGCCATTTCTATCGACGTGTCATTAACTTTAACAAGCAGTTAACCAATTGACTATTATCCATAATTCGTTATGGAAAGCAGCTGTGGATTTTTCGTGGGCGTGCATACATGCGAGAACTCGTAACAACTAGTGTTCAGCCCATTACACTGCAGCCAGGGAACAAGCTCTTATCATTCTCATACTAAGTTTGATTCTGCACCACAGTAATCATATCGGTCTGCTTTTAAGAATCATCCGCTTGTAAGAATCAAAACACCTGGGACAGATGTGAATCTTATGAACGGACTGCACTGTATTACTGAGTATCCATCTATATCAACACCACCTTTCAGGCTAGTTTAAACACATGGAATATAGATTATTATTAGTAGTAGATTTACTACAAATAGTGTGTTGATCAGGTTTTATTTTCTGACAGTTGCACAGCATACACAATAAAGAGGCATCCTTGGTGGGTTCGATTGAAAGTCAATTCAAGTTCCCTTGGCTTTTAAAATAACCGAAACATCACCATCTCATGTCCTATGCAATAACATGTAATTAACATAAAACATGCACAGTGAGTGGTGTTTTTTTTTTTTTTTAACCCATGTACAATGCTTCAGTCCTACATTATTCTGGACTATAATAATTTACAAAAAAAAAACAGACCAGAAGGGATTCCCCTGTCAAAAGCCAAGACTGTGTTTCCATAGGGGCTTTCCAGTCTCAGAATGACAGACTATTTCAGTCTCCTTTAATTTTACTTCATGCAGTAGTTCATGCAGTTTATTTTTTAGCATTAAGCAACTCCGCAAAAACACAACCTTACTATAGCTCATTTCTTACCTTAGTTTCATTGTATAATACAGATATAAGTTATGTAAAAATTCTATAGGGGCATACCCAAGGATGTTGTATTGAGTTGCATTATTTCTCCTAGACTGCACAAGCAGTCTGTCGTTTCGAGTTGTAATTTTCACTACACCTCCTTGAGAACGAGTTAATAATGCACAGTATTAGGCGGCTTGTTCAAAATATATGCATTCATGATAACGTGTTTACTAATTCGGAAAAGTGACTGGTCTAAAATGTGTGTAACAGAATTTCCTAAACAAGTTTTATCATATTTGCATGCTCTCAAGAAATGCACGATTCTATGGAC
This sequence comes from Acipenser oxyrinchus oxyrinchus, assembly GCA_030684275.1. Classification (NCBI taxonomy): domain Eukaryota; kingdom Metazoa; phylum Chordata; class Actinopteri; order Acipenseriformes; family Acipenseridae; genus Acipenser; species Acipenser oxyrinchus. The sequence continues at coordinate 21,942,888 of CM060255.1, forward strand.
AGACTGTCAAACAGCCTCCCCAGGGGAAAATAAACACATAAATATTAATAAAACAGTGTCCTTTACCTCTGCTATGTGGTCGGGGACATTCCAGGCTGGATGCAGAAAATCCTTGATGTATCCAGGAGTGTAGCGCACAAGGAAGAAGCATCCAATTACAAAAAGACAGATAACAACTGCACTCAGCACCATGAAGACAACCACTTTTGTTGGATCTAGAGAGAAAAAGAAGCACAATTGACAAACAAATGATTCCTAAGCCATCAGCTGCCAGGTGGGTACAGTGTTATTATACATGCCACAGCTATCGGTATTAAAAAAACATGTGATCATGATGACCAATATTTGTTTATTTAGCAGACGCCTTTATCCAAGGCGACTTACAGAGACTAGGGTGTGTGAACTATGCATCAGCTGCAGAGTCACTTACAATTACGTCTCACCCGAAAGACGGAGCACAAGGAGGTGAAGTGACTTGCTCAGGGTCACACAATGAGTCAGTGGCTGAGGTGGGATTTGAGCCGGGGACCTCCTGGTTACAAGCCCTTTTCTTTAAGCACTGGAACACACAGCCTCCAATAGAATCACAGAATACAGTTGTGTACCAAGTCTATATTATCTGGAAACCAAAAAGTGACCCCTAATATTGTCACAGTTCAAAGTTAAGGGTGCAGTTAGATTCTGAAAATATTGCTGTGAAATGGTTTATGAGATATTACCTGTTGTACTGGCTGTGGTGGATTTGCAAATGTATGCAGTACAAGCTTCCCTTAGCATAAAGATTAAGTAGCGGGGTTCCGAAAAATATAGCGTTACACCTCCCACATGTTGCTACAGCTGTTTAAATAACACACCTGTAATTTTTATTTTTGTTGTTAACAAGCCACAACACACACAAAAAAAAGTGCTGTGGCTTTTCTGTTTCGTACCACATCGTGGATCGTTATTGCTGTGTTACCTGTTTGACAATGTAGGCAATAACCCTTACACTATCAGTGCACTAGAGTGGACAGTCTCAAAAGAGCTTTGAAACATACTTTAAAGTTATAAGTGTAAAAAGTTGTCACAATGTTAATGAAAAGAAAAAAATGCCAGGTACATTATTTAAACAGTTGTAGCAACACATGGGGATGTATAATGCTATATATTTTGGAACCCTGCTACTTGCTCTTTAACAAGGTACCGGTAAATATTTACATTAAGTTTTACCTAAAACAATAGATACAGAGATATGTCTAAATTCATACCATTATCATAAATGTATTTGCAGTCAACTTTGCTTGGTTTGCCGACTTGGTTATTGTCATGGTAATAGTCCTCAACAGTTTTCACCTCCACGCAGTACATCGCACTGGGTTCAAGCTCTTCCAGTCTGAATGATGTATTTGGACTAGGATCTAACTCTATCATCTGTCATCAAAATAAAACAAAGAAACAGAGAGACATTGTAACACGACAGTCAAAGATTTTTCTGGTTGCTTTGTTTGACTAAAATCAAGTTTCCTTTTTAGTACTAGTCTCATCTCATGATAGAGTGGTTAAAGTTGCTAATGCTGTAATTTCTGATTAGGGAAGTTAGATTGTGTTTAATTCCTAAACATTTTAACTGAAAGCCCTCCATTCGAGCACTGCAAGATCACTGCGTGAGGGACTACATGCGTACCTAGAAAAAAAAAAGCTATGTGAATAAATAACCTTACACTGTTCACATCTACTCAATACACATTAGAGCTGGTCTCTATATTGGACATGCAAAAGACAATGGTTAAACATTTGGAAACCGTTTCAATGTTTAAACTCTAAACTATTAGCATCCCTAGTTGTAATTGAGGTGTTTGTTTTAATAACTCAGTTTGTCAAGTGTTTGCAAGAAATCTACAGCAAATGGTCAAAATAAAATAAATGTAATTAAATACATAAATACACTCTGAAAGTTTACTTTTTCATGTTCCTTCCAGTAGGTAACCTGGTACTTGAGCTGTGGATAGTAGTACTTCAGTGATTGGTTTGTGCTGTTTTCCAGGGGGTCAGAGATGGAAACATACAGCACACCGGACTCTACTTCCAACTTCACGCTTGGTGGTCCTAACTCAGCTGACAGACAATATAAACACAAGAGGGTTGATGGTTCGGTCGCTACATCGTCACACTTTTACACATGAATCAGATCCTTCTTTATTTGATCACATGACCTTTGTTAACCGCCAAGGCAGCTGTCATCTCAGACATGGTACGTGATGCATTGTTACAACTGAATAGTGAATTGATCTTGATGAGAATTTTACAAATTTGTTGAAACTGTTGAAATCAAAATTTCTTAAACACTGTCCCTCTGGCAGGTTTAATGTTACATGATGGGTTGGGTCATACTTAAAACAAATATTTCTTCACCACAGTAAGATTGACCCTTACAACCATCCAAAATTACAATTAGCAGTGCTTAATTAGTAAAGACTAACACAAATGCACATTGCACTGGACTATGAGGATTTTCAGCCAAAAGAACAATAATATTTAGAATCCTCATGAAATTCTAATATACTGTACAGTAGACACCTAATACTGAAGGCACTAAATAGACAATGGGCTTAGTTCTGACCCCATTTTTTGTTTTATTTTCCTTTAACAAGGAACGGTATAAATTGCACTTTGGAAAATACAGACCTTACTGTCTCAGCCCAGTTTCTAGTGGAAAGATGTAGCTATTGTGAGCAAATAATATAAAAGCGTCATACTGTCACTTTGGGGACAAAATCGTTCAGTCTCCACCCATGCAGAGGTGTTGCTCCCACTCCGTGCTCTCACTCGCAGGGTCACATTATCGTAGTGACGGATACTGTCAGTGAAGTCACACTCTGTCTTGTCAGTGGATTCACATTCTTTAATGATGCTCCACTGATCCACGCTGATGCAAGAAAGAAAGTGGTATTAGAATGGATGACAGGAGTTCTACATCTCAGAAGGGGTGTCAGGTTCTAAAGGGCATGCTTGTTTTGAGCATCCTACTTAAAAGAAGGTCAGGATACTCCCTAATTTACCCTTTAAATTTTGTCTTCACCTGAATTAGCAAAAACTGTTAAATGAAAAAAAAAAGAAAAAAAAACCTGTTCAATTTGATCCATATCTGTAGTATGTTGATTTTACTGTTATATGGTGAACGTTTTGTCCACAAACACGATATATTCGCTTCGTGTTTTGTGCATTAGTATTTTCAGCAGTTAAGTAGTGGTTCTTCCTTATTCCTGGTATCACTGTTCAAACACATATGGTGACATTTTATCAAGTTCTCACATTGTCATCAACAGTGCAAAAATCATATCAGAAACATGCACAAAAGATGCCTTTTTACAATATTTTGAGCTAGAGGAACAAAACCTGCAGCACAAATTGTATGTTTTTGAGCAAGTCAGTGTTATATTTCTTTTTTGTACAGCCAAAAAAACAGTGAAACATCTAGCAACTTTCATGCAACTTTTTTCAGACAACTTTTCTAAGGCTATAAAAAAGCAAATTAAATCAACGCTATCAAACAGCAAAAAAAATAAACAGGAGTAATACATGTGAAGCTGTGGATTACTGTGCAACATTGCTAGTATACTGATTACATTTCACTACAACTATCAGTTTATGCATATAGTAACTAAAAAAAAAATAATTTAATCATACCTTATCTATGTTGATTTGTGCCAGTTGGGGGTCAAAGCAAAAAATAAATAAATAAATAAATAAAAATGTAATAAAAAAATAATAATAATAAAAAGTTGTTTAAATCTAGAACAAATCGGTTTAACAACGAATCAGAGAACATAACAAAGGTATGTTCACAGCAGTTCAGTAACAGTACTGTCCATAGCTTATATTTTACTTGGTACACCGTATTTCGGCAACACATTTGGTAGACCAATAAATGATTACCGATTCTAAATTAAAAGAATAATAATAATAATACACAAAAAATCCCTTTGCTTAAAACCTTTACACATAAACAATGCACAGACTTGACTATCGATAGTGTTCAAACGATACAATGTACTGATGGATCGATGCTTAAACTTCTCAACCACTTAGTTGTAGGGGCATTCCCAGCACTTTGCCACATGTGAAGAGTTCAGTAATGATATCAAAAGATTTCAACTTCACTGGCTATTTCAAGAAATTAATATCAAGTTGCTCAAATCTAAATGTTCCATTTCAAATACCGTTGCCTGAAAGTCGCTTTGTGATTCAAGCAACTAATTCTTACTATATTTATATAGGATATATTTAGATACTATAAAAACAACATTTAAAACTATAAAACAAACACAAAAAAGTTTATGATACTGATTGTGACAGAAATCAAATGTTATAACATATTTATATCACAGTAGCCCCCTATTTTTCCATGTGTAAACTGGAGCCTTTTTGATAGGTTCATTAGGGTCAACTATATTAAGTTTTACTTTAGGTTTCTGGAAACAAATATATTTAACCTTTGACGTAAAGAATAGGACGTGAATGGGACTACACGTCTTCCCATTGTTTATCTATTAAATGACAGTACAAAAAGCACAAACTGTGAATTATTTTCTCCTAGGTAGGCCTACACAGCAGTATTATGTGATTCCCTCAAAAGAGCTCCATTAAAGGTGGTGTCCAGTGAATATTAACCATTTCAGTGCCACATGGTTTAACCTTTGTCTAATGTTAAGCACATCACTGGACATATAAAGAGGTTGATTGGGTGTGACATTTACACCGACTGATAAGCAACATATACTGATAAACTTACTCTTTGTATTCCACATCATAAGCTGTAGCTTCGCTGCTAACAGGATCCCAAAGCAGCACACTTCTCAAATTCACCGACTTAATTTTCACATTCTGAGGTTTTGGCAACCCCGCAATACCTGCGTGTGCAAAAAAAAAAAAAAAAAAAAAGGTTAAAAAAAGGCTAGTACATTCCACATGTCGACTTGTTCCTAACCAGTTTTAAATAACTTTAGCATAACAGAGGCAGAAGTGTTAAAGGGACTAGAAGTTCTTAAAATAAACAAATCCCTTGGGCCGGATGAGACCCTCCCAATAGTACTCAAAGAAATTAAAGAAGTTATTTACAGACCGCTAACCAAGATCATGCAACAGTCTCTTGACACAGGGGTTGTACCGACAGACTGGAAAATTGCAAACGTAATACCGATCCACAAAATGGGAGACAAAATTGAACCAGGTAACTACAGACCAATAAGCCTGACTTCTATTATATGTAAACTTATGGAGGTAATGTTGTTGAAGCTGACCCTGGGATCCTTCAAGAAGCTGCTTGATGAGATTCTGGGATCAATAAACTACTAACAACCAAACGCGCAGGATGGGCTGAATGGCCTCCTCTCGTTTGTAAACTTTCTTATGTTCTTATATCACTTCACTTGTCTGATTCAGCAAAACTAACAAATCAGCAGAGTGAGAAGATCTGAGTTACTGTACTATCCTTCAGTTGTTCTTCTTCAAGTGTGTCAGGTGAAAAAATAAGATTATCCCCCAGCTACTGTATGTACTTAAATGAATGCCCCGTCATCCATGTGGTTTTTCAAGCAGCGAGATACCCTGCAACACTTTTGGCGCAATGTAACTTTACAGAAGCACTACGTGGTCTTGAGACTTGTCAAAATGTCGTTCACTGAACTCTATAACTTTCTCTCACTAGTACTACACTTACAGTACCACCATTAAGTGTTTTATAGTTATGAATAAACTTTACATAAAGGCTGCTGTGGGATAAATAATTCTATCATTTTGCTGTTTTAAAACTGAAGCCAAAACAACCAGAGACAATGGAGCATTATACTTTGATACATCTAAATGTAGATTTAGAGAGTATCAACAGTGATTACATATTCATCCAAATGAATAAGCGACCCATGTAATTAGAAATGATTTGATTTAATTGAATCATTTGATTGCACAGACATGCTTGTGATTACTCTATTCAACTGAGTAGGTGTTAGAAATTGCCAGTACTGTACATAGAGGTGTTGGTTTCCCCTATAAAACATCAAATACATATTGTTTATTTAAAATGTTTCTTTATACGGCATTGCGGTGATGTGGTTGTTACATGACTCTGAAGCCTAGCACATAGCAGTACGTTTTGTTTTGTTCTTCTGAGGGACGGGCAGTTACTGCATCGAGATTGCCCTATTGAGTGATCTCATTTTCACACCTTTACCCACATTTCCTGAGTAAATCTTTGTTTTATATAATAAACTAAAATCACACTGTGGTCTACTTTAGGTCACCTTATGCATTTACGTGGTTAAATCACAGTAATACCTATTGTTTGAAACTGAATTTAAAATGACTATTGTTTGTTACAGTACTACTAAGTGCCTGGACCGATTTATCCTCTGTATCCAATTTGGTTATTTTGTTTCAGATCCCACCAACCAATCAGCCAAATAAAGTACAATATGAATGATCCATGTAGAAGAAATTCAATCATAAACATTTATTTTCCAGGAAATATCGGCAACCAATTGCAAACTCTTTACTCCCACACACATTCTAGTCACCCATGAACATGCATTAAGCCCTACTCCTCTGAAGCCCAAGCTCTAAATAACTTTGTTCAGTTGTATACTAATCCATATGGTTTGACACAGATCTGGTGGATAATAATGGTTATCTTTTAAAAGAAGTATTTTTTTTACCTGAATATTAAAATATTCCTTTCCCGTTTTAGATACCCTAACCAACATAACACAGTCCATCGTTCTGGCAAACAAACTGTTGTGGCAAGTTTACTGAAAACGTGTGATGTTCTGGCAATCTTACGGCAAATAGTTGTGTGTTCTGGCAAACATTATTATTTTTGTAAGGGTATAGGATTTGGCGTCATACCTTTGTCTAATCTCAATCAGTTGTAATGTACTCATTACACCACTGACAATAATTAAATAGCACACATATTAGCCAGAGATTAATATCAGACAGCGAATGCAATAACAAATGGCTTTTAATAATTAAGCAAGAGATGGAACCCAAAGAGGAAGGCTTTACCGTCTGGTAAGAACGCCTTGTGCTGTAAATGGCCGAGCTGCAGGGGATATCATTTTGAGACTCTTGGAAAATTTAAATCATGTCCTACACCTGGCACCACAAACCACAACGGTGGTTGACTATTCAACGTGGCAAAGGCAATTATATGTGGCCACGTATCTAAGTCTATAATAAACCATTACATGAATACATAGTTAACAACAAGTACACCAATTGTGATTTCAGAAAAACAGGAAGTCGACATGACATAAAATTACAAGGACTTGAACCAGGCCAGCACTGTTAGCACTATACGGGTTGTGAACGACTTTTTCCGATCCCGACACTAGCAGAAAACGTCAAAATAGAAACATGACAATTCCCTTACCTCGTGTTGTTGTTGCTGCTAATATCAACACCAAGGTGCAAATGATGTTTAAAGTCATTCTTGGTTCTGTCAACTGCCTCCCTTTGCTGCTTCGTTCTCCATCTTGTTTTGGCAGTCCCAACCAGATCTGTCTCCTCCTATTTTCCAGTCAATTGACACCTCAGTTCAGGATTTTCCACTGGTGAGCCTGCCAGGCCTGTTTAACATAATGTCTTGCTTTGAGCCCTGTTTAAGGCAAATAAACGAACAATGATAGTGTTAAAACAGTGGCTTGTACATTATAAATCTTAATTATTATTATTTAAAATTATTATTCAAACACTAAAGCATTGTACATTGCCCAACGCGCGCGCGTATGTAGAATCTCACTGGGAATAAGAAATCGCGAAAAGGCAGCTTCCAATTATTAACTCCCATATTTAACTTGTTGTAGTATATATATATATATATATATATATATATATATATATATATATATATATATATATATATATATATATATATTGTATTAGTAGTGCTATACGGTAGTTTACTCAAAATATATTTCTTCTTTAACACTTTTTATGTGTGTGACCAATTTTGTATTTATTTACAAAAAATATAAACGTACGAAATATATACAGGAGGCAATGGAGCCAATAATATTTTAACACTAAAACGCAATCTGCACATGTTTCTGTGATATGAAAATCAAAATAATGCTACAAAACATAAATATTAGTCCAAATTGTCTTCCAGTCAAGGTGCATGAATAGGCTTCAGTTAAAACAAAACAGAATTTCAATCACTCCAGGTCTTATATCTTTACCAGTAAAGTAAAGTATCATTTTAAAGTGAAATCTATCAGACATTACATGGAGTATGCAGAGAAGGTTGATGCTTTTAAATCCAGACTAAAGACACTTTTTTTTTTTAATGTAGCATGTCAAACACGCGATGTCTGTATACAGTAGGCTACAGTAAGTGTTTGGTAAAATATGGTAAAAGATCCAGGCAGATTGAAGGGATTTTTTTTTTCTATTTTGTGACTTATGGGAGGACTGGCTAGTATCTTTTTTTTCTTTTTTTTTTGCCAATGACATTGATGTGTTTGGCACAGCTCATACCTAGTTACATCACTGTTGTTCAGATTGGTTATTATAATTGAGGTGCATGGGCTAGATCTTAGAAAGACATTTTAAAGTTATAACCCCCGTTTTTTTTCTGCATAAAAAAGGAAATTAATGTCATTTGAAATGTTATGCAGACACCATTATGGTGAATATAAGGTCATAGTGTGAAATCAAAATCACCAGCTTTAAAAAAATTAAATAAAAAATAAAAAATACATGTTAAAAGCACCTTGGAAATTCCTGACAACTATTAGTTTGTTTCTGACCAGTAATACTGAACATAGGAACACACAATTATTAATTTTTACACCAGTTACCAAAACTGTTTTATTGTATTTTTTATTTAATCTCAAATTAATCACCAGAGAGTATGTTTATAGTCAAAATAAGACTTTTTTTTTTTCCTTGAATCTATCTTTTGAACCAGCTTCCAGCATACAAACCCTGCAATTGCCAACTTTGACCAACCAGTGTTAGAATAAAGGCAGATTACTTGACAGGAAGATGAGTGAATTTGTCAATACATAGTTTAAAGCAGGGATTATTCATTATCAGAAAATGTTATCTGACAATGTATATTGCCACTGATACTGGAAAATGTGATACATGTAGCCGCATTAGTGGTGAAGTACAGTACACAGTATCTGCCACCATATTCTACAAGCAAAAAGCAGCCATGTACTGCAAATAATCATTATCCCATCAAATCAAGAATGAAGTGGAAGCTATATCAGCATGCTACATTTCGATAAACCTCAGTAGTATAATTTAAATCTGTGTTAAATGAATGTGTCTGTTCACAGTTTAGACCATTTCGAACTGGATCATAACAGCTTCAGTTTCCCATGTGGGGCAGTCTAACCATTGCAATACTACTAACAGTAACATCCTACCCACCTTGCCAGTACGCCTTCTCACATGAAATCTGGCACCTGCTTTAACCAGTGTCTCAAGCCAGGACGCCCAACAGCAAATCAACACCAGCCCGTCTGGTTATTCTTTACCCACAGCATCAGGAACTGTGGTGTTCCTATAACAGAACTAGTGTTATACATTTATGTCTGAGCTAAAGTCTGTATTGCCTCGTGCGGAAATCCCTATCAGATTAAAAGTGAAGTGGGGGCGTTTGAAGCTCCCGTCACACATCTTATCTTTACTCACACTTGTAGTTTTAGCATTTGGGGATTTTTCACAGTACAGTAAAAAGGATCTTTTTTTTTTTTTTTTTTTTTTAAGTATTATAATCCTGAATAAAATATCTGCCCATAGCTGTCAAAAAAGACAAGGACCTGCCAGTAATTGCATGGGGTTTCCGTCATAATGTAAATGACAACATTTTAAAAATCCGTCTTTACAAGCAAGGGTGTTATTCAATAACTTGGTGTAAAACAGGGCTATCCTGGCGATACAGTATCAGGATTTGTTTAATCTTGTAGCAACAAACATTGCATGCCTTGATTTGACTCTAAACAAAATCAGTTCACATTGTGGGCGTCTCGTAGTCTAATGTGTTAGTGGCTTTCTCAGTGGAGAAAGTGTGAGAACGAGACAATAGAGTAGAATAATCAAACAGCAGTGTTCCTGTAAGCTTAGCACACTTTAACCTAGTTTCTTGGTTTACCAAGGCAACTCAGTGGTGTGGTTAGTTTTTCGTCTGTTTGGTAAAATTGTGTTTAAAAGTAAACTAGAAAACTTGAATGAAGATCATTAAGCTCAGTTCAATTATACATTTTAAGCCGTTTAGATTCTGATACTCTCAAAAACGTGTGCAAAAGAATGTCTGTAGTGTTATCTGGATAGCCAGTCCTGTAGATGTAAAAACAATGTCTGTAGTGTTATCTGGATAAGCAGTCCTAGTGTTAACTAGATAAGCAGTTCTGTAGATGTAAAAACAATGTCTGTAGTGTTACCTGGATAGCCATTCCTGTATTTGTAAAAAGGTCCACTATAGCCTGCACTACTATATATAAAGTGTGCACATCACTGGGTTAGCAGTTCTGGCTGCCAGACTGCTTAGCCTTATCTTCTCACATCAAAAGGGCCGCCGAGAGCCGTCATGGGCCCCGGGGAAGGATTGGTATGTCCCACTGCCACTCCTACTTTTTAGGTAAGTGAATAAAAAAAAATTTTGTACAAACTCCACGTGTAATAGTCATTAATCGGAAGCTTACTTAACATCAAATAACATACGTTTTTAGCATAAACTACATTTTAATGGTGTTGCTATACAGTATTTTATTTATCCTGTGCCAAAATGAAACCACTCATCTCTGCTCTTAACTAATAGCCTGTATTGGTAAATATATTTGTATTTTAAGCAATATAACCAATCATTCTTGAAGTGTGTTTACCACCAGCTGAAGAAAGTACTTTATTTATTTTACACAATACAATTTTTCTAACAAACTGCTGCACCACGTTGTTTTGAGCAAATTACAGATATTAATAATAGAATAATTCATACTGTGGTATATATTGTGCAACTTTAGGGTTCTTTTAAAGTTTTTAAAAGTCTTTAAAAAAAATACACAAAATTGCAATGTCTTTTTTCAGCTTTTTGGTGTAGTAAAATATGAAATGCGAAAGTTCAAATCATTGTGTGAAAGAAAGTGTTTGACAGCGCCTGGATACACAATCATTACACAACAAAAGCACCCTCTCGGTGGGCCTCTACATCAGTAACTGATTCCTGTCTATGACCTGCCTTTTCTGCCTCTCATTCTTCTTCCCACACTAAAATCGGTAAACACCTACAGTACTTGTGACATTTCGGCTTATCTTGCTTTGCCACTTACTTAAGTGGATATCTTTGATAGAAATTGCCCGACACAGTTGCAGTGAAATCTATCTCTAGAAGCCATCTAATAAAATAAAAGAGCAGCAACATGTAGCAACTTGACATAACAGGAAACTGTTATCATCAGAATCTCGTGCTGGAAACACCCCCCTGTTGTACATGGTTAGCCATCCACCATTCTATATTGAAAAATAAAAGCTTTATAGCAAATGCAATTTCATGTTTATAGAACTACAGTATAGTGCACCATATTAAAATAGTTAACAACAGTGTTTTAGACATTGGTATGTTCTATATATCTACCTTGTGTTCATAGTATGAAGTGGGTCTGCACATCACCAGCAAAGGATTGTGTGGTGTCAGAGATTATTAGCTTTTAACTTTTTTCAATACTACAGACAAGGGACTAAAAAAAAAAAAAAAATTCCACCCAGCAGACCAGTTTGTTATGCCCCAGTTTTAAAAGTCAAATAGGTTGTAATTTTGAGCTAATTTTCTTACTGTGATTTACTAATACGATACAGAAGGTTTACAATAGACTTTGTACATTTGTAACTTCACAATATACATGCAAACGAAAAATGCAGGTATTGCAGCTTACATGTCAGGGTTGAAAAACAGCTGAGACATAAAAACAGAAAATATTTTCATGAAAAACATATACAATAGAATAAATAAAGAAATTAAGTTTTTGATATTCTTCGTTCTTCATTCAGCAGCCAGAAACAAACAAATAAACAAAAAAGGAAGTGAGTCATTTCAGTCAGTTGGATTGTTTTTTTCTACTCCCCTGTAGCCTACTTTCAGGTCACATGCTGGTTGGCCACTACATGACACATTGGTTTGTGGTGCTGGTTGAGTAATAAGTACATGAGAAAGTATAGGTGCTGCAAGCTGTATGAGGTGTGGTTTTATTATTATGAAACAGGGTTGTTTTCTCCATGAAAGTGTTTCGACACCGTGTGCTTGAGGAAGAACAGTGTACTGTGCACAGCAGCTGGTTTTCTAAATATGTCCCCTTTGTTTGTTTCTTGTTAACTAGGAGATGTAACATCCTCCCACAAAGAAAAAATGTGGTAAAATTTGCATTAATGAAAAAAACCCTCCTATTTAAAGAAAGGGGGGCACGCATCTGCATTAGTGTTTCTTGAGCTTGTATCTCCCCTCCCTGATAGGGGACAGCATCCATAACAGTAGTGCATCACACAGCACTGCCTGTTACATTTATATAAGAACCAACAAATATTATTTTGTTGAAATCCATTTTTGATGTCTATAGAGATCAAGAAAATAGCACTTGTTTATGAACTTGGCAGTGTCCTGGCAACACATTTTAAACAAATGCCTCTCTTTTAAATGTAAATACACATTTAGCAAGTAAGCAACACGTAATAGAAAACGGTTAGGCCTGTACTAAAGAACTCAATAAAGTATAATGCATCAAGCATTCTATCTAAAGCAGGTTCATCTCTCTGGGGTTTGAAGTGAAGTCTCAGCAGCTAATGCCTCTGAGACTGTTAGACTATAACCGTACACCTAATAGCATAGCTGTCCAAGGACACAGGAAGTGGGGGTCCTGGGGGTGCGGCTGCACTGGCAACTTTTCGCGTTAACTTTAGTTTATGAATGAGCACTTGCACTGCCTGCAAGAACGTCATGAATCAACGTTTCAGCCAATTAGTATTGCAGTGTACGTGCTGTCATTTAGTGTTTCAACCAATTAGCACTAAGCATTGCTATGCGAGGGCAATGTTCATTGTTCCAACCAATCACGGATAGTATCAGTACCAAGATCTGTCATGCTAGAGACAGCGTTTACTTACAAATGTGTCCTGAACTAGCAGCTGGTTTCGCTATGATAACAGTGTGTTTAACAATGTGGGATGGCAAAACATTAAAAATGAATCTCTGTAACTTACAGAACCACATTTAAACAGTCGAGAATAAAGGATATTTAACTGTTAACGTGTCAATATATTTCTCAATAAACAAATCCTAACCTTTCTGTGTTTCTTTTTACTAGTGGTAAGAACCAGTCCATGTTCTGTAAGCCACTTATTTTAATTTAATTAAACCAAAGAAATCGTTCTCTAAACTGTATTTTTAGTGGTGCCGTCTTCTCTGTCGTGTTCTTTTTTTATTTGCTATGCCCTTTTATAAATGTTACTGCAACAGCCCAGGCCAGTGAGGCACAATAATTTCCATTAGTAGGCTCATGCTAGTACTGTATTTGGAATTTGAGATTTTTTTTAGTATGGATTCAAGTAGAAAGTGACATTTTATGTTTTTGGAACTCAGAAGAGACGTTCAATCATTAAGGAAGGTAGAGTAACAAGGTAAGCGCCTGTTTTAATGGATGTATAACTGTGTTTCTTGCCACGGCATGACAAACTTTAGGTTACTTGCCATAACCCTGGTTCCCTGAAAGAGAAGACGACCACCAATTACATTACGTATGGGATATGCTTGCCCATTGGGTAAGCATTGCTGAGCTCTCTATAGCATAGCTGCCGGTAGGCCCCTTCCTGGGATGATGCACTCGGTCCCACCCACCGAGGGGATAAAACTCTCATCCAAAGGAAGCCATTTCTCTTGCCTACCGAGAGATCAAAACAGTCAACCCACGGAAGCGATTCCTCTTTTTGCATTGAACCCATGTGGGCAACCGGCGCGACCTCGCAAGGTTTGTTGGTCGTCTTCTCTTTCAGGGAACCAGGGTTACGGTAAGTAACCTAACGTTCCCTTTCAATTCAAAGATGACCTCCAATGACATTACGTATGGGAAATGTATACCAGAGCCGTTGCGAGGGAGAAGGAACGGCAGCATATGAGGGACGCACTAACACTGTCTAACCCAGAGGTTAGCAGTGTGAACTTACACCCTCAAGGACCCTTGTGCCTACAGAAGGCAAGGCAAGGTCTACCACATTAAGACGGTAGAACCTGGAGAAAGTATACAGCGTAGCCCAGCTAGCTGCAGTACAAATATCAGACATTGAGGCACCTCTGAAGAGGGCCCAAGATGTAGCCAAGATGTGCAGGTTACCCTACCAGGTTGGGGAAGCCAGTACTATTATATGCAGTCGAGGCTGTATCCACAATCCAATGTGACAGACGCTGCTTAGAGAGGGGCTGTCCTAGGGTAGCATCTCAATGCCCGCACTGGGCAGAGGAAATCTAATCTCTCATCCTCTATTGAAGCAAACGGAGGTGGATGGAAGTACTCCAGTTCCAACGTGGAAGGCTGTGATCACCTTGGGGAGAAAAGCAGGGTTGGTGAGCAGAGATATCCTGCTGCCATCATCCAGAAACGCATGCAGGAGCTGTGCACAGGCAGTGCCTGCAGCTCACTGACCCGCTTAGCGGAGGTGATAGCCAAGAGGAAGGCTGTCTTCATAGACAGGCACTTCAGCACTATGGAGTGTATGGGCTCAAACAGGGCCTTCGTGAGAGCCTCCAGTACAACATTAAGGCTCCATTCGGGGAGAACAGTCCTCCTAGGAGGGCGTAATAGCCATAGCGCCTTTAAGAAAACGGGTAGCCAAAAAATGCGCGCCCGGAGACATTGAATCTACGGGGGCATGGCAAGCAGAGATAGCTGCTAAATACACCTTCAAGCTGGAAGGTGACCTACCAGCATCAAGCAGTTCTTGCAGAAACTGTAAGATGACTGGCATAGGGCAAGATATGGGGTCATGGCTTCTAGCCAGACACCAAGCCTGAAAATACCTCCACTTATAGGTGTACAAGGACCTAGTGGAGTCTGCCCTAGCGCTCTGCAACGTACCCACAACCACATCTGATAGCCCTAGGGCTAACCAGCGGTCCCTTTCAGGGGCCAGGCGCATAGCTAGAACCTGCCCGGTTCCGGGTGCTAAAGAGAGCCTTTTGCCTGACTGAGGAGAGCCATGCGAAGTGGAATCTCCCAGCGCTGGCTGTGCAACAGCTGACACAGGGTCAAAAACCAGAATCTCCTGGGCCACTTGGGGGCCACTAGGAGAACTGACGCTTTCTCTAACCATACTTTTTCGAGAAAAGCAAACAAAAACACTTTGGGCCATTCGTGCGCTAGGGCATCTACACCAAGTGGACCGCCTAAGCGGTGGAGGGAGCACCATAGGGGGCAATGCGTCATCTCTGCCAAGGCGAAGCGATCGACCTGCGCCTTCCCCAACCATTCCCAAATGCACTCCACTATCAGAGGTTGGAGTCGCCACTCTGACGGATGCGGACCAGGTTGCTGGTCTGCTGCCTAGTTTACCACTCTGAGAATGTGCATCGCCGGTAGGGACAGCAAGTTCCTCTGAGCCCATGTCAATAGCCTGGAGGCCATGCGATGCAACCCCGGGGACCGTAGGCCACCCTGGTGGTTGACATCCACCACCAATGTTGTGTTGTCCGTCCGGATCATCACATGCGTATCGCTCAGCACTGAGAGAAAGTATTGGAGAGCAAGGGATACCACTTGCAACTCCAGCATATTTATGTGCAGGGATGTCCAGCGGTGCGGCCAGGATCTGCATACTCCTCTGCCTTCCCAGAACACTCTCCAACCCAAGTTGGAGGCGTCTGTCATCACCACTTGGCAGTTCAACACTACTCCCATTCGTACACCTTTGCGCAGGTGAGAGCGTAGGGCTGCCGAGCACGCATGAGACACAGTCAGCTGACGGTCACACGAACCCGGAACACGGACCGGCATGGTTCCGCCTCTGGCGTTCAGGGGACCTGCAAGAAAGCTGCAGCGCATCCCATAAATGCCGAAACTGAGCTGGAAAACGGGGGGGCACTGGCTTCTGAGGCTACCTCGAAGCCAGGTTCTTCCTCAGCAGGGGTCTTGCCTACCTGCATATCAGAGGAGAAGGAAGCCCCCTCCCCAGACGCCGCTATGGAGAGTGTGTCCTCTTGCACCGTGTGCACCGTGCATGCTGAGCCTTGTGCGCACCGAGTACTGTGGCACTTTGAGCACTGAGTACCGTGGAGCACCATGCGTTCCCGCACTAGAGTTTTAGCAGTGGGTATCAAGCACAGCGTGCGTACCAAGCACCACGAGTACCGAGAGCACTATGTGCACCGTGTACCGTGCAGCGCTGTGACTGTGCACAAACATAAATAAATGTAAAAATCTACCAACCCTATATTAATAAGTAACGGATGCCACCAAATGCCAAGCAGTAGTGCAAATTGTAACTTTGTTTCCCAATGCGTCTACAAAATGAATTATCATGTGTTTCCCGATTATCATGGGTGTCAGTAACATGTTTTCAAGTCTGATCTGTGTTACGTTAGAGACCAGCACAATTTATAATGTGTGAATAGACCTATTAAACGTGTCGAATAGAATGAAAGCATTTTAGTGCTGACGATTAATGTATTTTATTTGCATGTATTTTAAAAAGACATCTAAGGACAAGTACATGTGATTTGCAACACAGTTAATACGTTGTGTTGTTGCTTTGAATCTTACATAAATATTTGTAGACTTTGTGCCGCTGCATCTTATTCCTTATGAAACTCACTTGGTCTGTGCATATTTTGATGATGAAATGCACACAAAATGACAATTTTGTATATATTTAAATATTGCCCGAAGGTGCCCCCCCCTTTCATTTTCAGCACCCCCGGTTTGAAATTCATTCCCGCGTCTCTGTAGCTGTCAGCTAGCAATTCGGCTGCAGCCTCCTGCCCTCGAAGGCAAGGAGAGGAGAAGCTACATGAGAGGCTGGGAGGTGAGGAGAGGGAATGCAGCACAAGGGAGCGGGACATACAGGTAGGTTAATATATAGAAAGGTTGTAGTATTATTATGTGAAACACCAGCATGCTTCTGTTTATATCCTCATACAGTGTGTAGCTGGAGAAACATACCTGACTTGGCTCAGAATTGACATAACGGAAAGCTGGTTTCAAAGGGGTGGGGGGCGGGGGAGTCATGTGTCTGTACAGCCAGGTAATTTCATTATCAACACATTTACACAGGAATGTAAATCAACTACTCCTATGCTTTCTGAATGTGGAGTGCACAGAATGCGAAACTGTGTACGAGTAAACTATACATGCAAATCTGGTTAGCTGGGTGTTACACACTGCAGCTTAATCAGGCATATCTGTGACACTCATCCCCAGCTAGAGCTGTAAATCTGCACAAAATCAGAGCTATCAGTAACACCATGACCTACATCTTATGTTTGCACATGTAAAAATGTAAGCATGACATTCAGATGTACACTACTTGACCTGTGCTAAAGAATGTCCTTGGCAGATTTCATTCTCCGAATAAAGGAAAAAAATGTTAGCGTGACATAGGCAGACTCCATACATACATACATACACACAACATGAATCATGCCACCATTCTCCCTCTCGGAGGCATATTTAACAGGTTTTTCACATGACTTTAGTTTACAGTAACTACCTACTCACAAGAGTTTAGAACACATTTAACTAAGCAGACATGTTTGGGCTTGTTGTTACGATCTGAAATGAGGTGTGGTTACCGGGAAGACAGTGAAAGTTACATAACCTACAAACCTACACACAAGGCAAAGGAGATGTATGTTTATTGAAGATGAAAAATAATTTCATGTGACCACAGGTGAGTTCTTGGAACTGTTGACATCAATACACAGAATAGAGTATGTGTTTGTACAGATCCCTGTCATAATAATGTAAACACCCCAGTTAGAAGACATTTTACTTTGTATGCTGCAATTGGAACAAACTGGTACACTGGTACAGCCCAAAGATGCTTTTAGGTAGCCCCCTGTGCAATTCTGTGCTGTTAATACTGTGTGAAGTATTCAGTATTTTCTGTGGTTAAAATAGTTCATTGGAGTGCTGTATGTTTCAACAGGAAAGTGGTATTATTGTTTATTTAGCAGGCGCCTTTATCCAAGGCGACTTACAGAGACTAGGGTGTGTGAACTATGCATCAGCAGCAGAGTCACTTACAACTACGTCTCACCCAAAAGATGGAGCACAAGGAGGTTAAGTGACTTGCTCAGGGTCACACAATGAGTCAGTGGCTGAGGTGGGATTTGAACAGGGGACCTCCTGGTTACAAGCCCTTTTGCTGATTTGCTGTAATAATATGTTGCAATGGAGGATATTTTAAAAGTTTATTATGCAAGATAGTGATAAATAAGTAACTGCTAATTAATAAATCATGAACAGCATTTGTTAACGTGTATATACAGTACTGTGCAAAAGTTTTAGGCAGGTGTGAAAAAATGCTGTAAAGTAAGAATGCTTTCAAAAATAGACATGTTAATAGATTATATTTATCAATTAACTAAATGCAAAGTGAGTGAACAGAAGAAAAATCTAAATCAAATCCATATTTGGTGTGACCACCCTTTGCCTTCAAAACAGCATCAAGCATCAATTCTTCTAGGTACACTTGCACACAGTTTTGAAGGAACTTCGGCAGGTAGTTGGCCCAAACATCTTGGAGAACTAACCACAGTTCTTCTGTGGATTTAGGCAGCCTCAGTTGCTTCTCTCTCTTCATGTAATCCCAGACAGACTCGATGATGTTGAGATCAGGGCTCTGTGGGGGCCATACCATCACTTCAGGACTCCTTGTTCTTCTTTACGCTGAAGATAGTTCTTAATGACTTTCGCTGTATGTTTGGGGTCGTTGTCATGCTGCAGAATAAATTTGGGGCCAATCAGATGCCTCCCTGATGGTATTGCATGATGGATAAGTATCTGCCTGTACTTCTCAGCATTGAGGAGACCATTAATTCTGACCAAATCCCCAACTCCATTTGCAGAAATGCAGCCCCAAACTTGCAAGGAACTTCCACCATGCTTCACTGTTGCCTGCAGACACTCATTCGTGTACCGCTCTCCAGCCCTTCGGCAAACAAACTGCCTTCTTTGTGCTTCTTCAAAAGAGCTTGGACAGCACATCTGGAAACCCCTGTCTGCCTTGAAATTTCTGCCTGGGAGAGACCTTGCTGATGCAGTATAACTACCTTGTGTCTTGTTGCTGTGCTCAGTCTTGCCATGGTGTATGACTTTTGACAGTAAACTGTCTTCAGCAACCTCACCTTGTTAGTTGAGTTTGGCTGTTCCTCACCCAGTTTTATTCCTCCTACACAGCTGTTTCTGTTTCAGTTAATGATTGTGTTTCAACCTACATATTGAATTGTTGATCATTAGCACCTGTTTGGTATAATTGTTTAATCATACACCTGACTATATGCCTACAAAATCCCTGACTTTGTGCAAGTGTACCTAGAAGAATTGATGCTGTTTTGAAGGCAAAGGGTGGTCACACCAAATATGGATTTGATGTAGATTTTTCTTCTGTTCACTCACTTTGCATTTAGTTAATTGATAAATATAATCTATTAACATGTCTATTTT
Organism: Acipenser oxyrinchus oxyrinchus; assembly: GCA_030684275.1. Taxonomy (NCBI): domain Eukaryota; kingdom Metazoa; phylum Chordata; class Actinopteri; order Acipenseriformes; family Acipenseridae; genus Acipenser; species Acipenser oxyrinchus. The sequence continues at coordinate 21,962,573 of CM060255.1, forward strand.
TGAAAGCATTCTTACTTTACAGCATTTTTTCACACCTGCCTAAAACTTTTGCACAGTACTGTATATATTTTTTTTTTTTTCTTTTCTTAATCCTGATAAAGTCACAATGATGTAAGTCTTCTGCTAGCTCAAGTAGGGATGGGAATTCTACTTGGGTATTTCTTAAGCTTGTTCCTCATTTTTATTTATTTTATTATTTATTAAGCCAGAAAGCTATAGTGGGTTTTAGGGCAAATCCAGATAGACCTCTGGGATTTCCAGAACCTTTACTCAAAAGTTTAACCAAAGAAAGGGGATTAGATGTTTATACAAATTCAACTAATTCTACTGGTGCTGGCAGTACACTAATAATGACTTGATTAGAGAGTATAGGGATGTGTACACTAGTCCACACTGTAGTAAAGATTCTCATTCCTCCAATGCTGCTTAAATATGATTTTGTTTATCAGCCCAAAGACTGATATGGGTTAATTATATTCATCGACTACCAGCTATAAATCTGTACTACCAACCAACAGTTTGATTAATTATTTTGGGCATCACTTTGTACGGATTACATACAATGCAATACGTCTTGAAGAGTGTTTTTTTATATGTATCTAAAATGGAACTGCAATAGATAGACATCCTATACAAAGATTAGATTTTGGAACTGAAACCAGCTGACAAAAACACTAAAAATGCACAGCTGCTACTCTGTGCACATGAAATAGGGAAGCAAGAAATCTCAGCTTCCTTGGGAATTTTTTTAAGTTCAAGATGGGAACACCTGTCCACCCATGTCTTGAAGAAGTAAAATGAAACAAGTACAATTCTTTGACAAATTAACTTAAAAAAAATATTAAAAAGTGTATAACAACACTCAAAGTTCACTGTGATGACCATGTTAAATCTCCTGGCTACATACATCCGGTAGATGTCGCTGGGTTACTCATACAACTGAAAGTAATCTCTCACAGTATAACCATTAACAAGCTAGTTCAAACTTTATTAGAAACAAACGCCTATCAAAAAATCTTCCTTTCCTTATACAAAACACGCGAGAATGTGATCATGCTAAATTGGGTAACAGATTTCCAATTTAGCCTGGCCACATGTATAAATGAGACAGTTCCTCAGGTCATCTTAGGAATCAAGGAAAGTAGGCGCCTATGTTATCTGACATGGGTACTGTGACAACTGTCTGCTTAGGCAAAGCTAGTGAACTCCTGACACAGTTAAAGAGCCAGTACTTTCTGTTTGGTTTATGTGAGTACGCTCCACACATAAAGTCACTGATTCCTGCATTTACTATTCCAGTCTCCGCTTGACAGCTGAACTACACTTCGACTGTATTCCCAGATCACAGCTACATGGCCATCTCTATAGGCTTACATGTCTGGTGCCACCTGGCTTATCCAACTACACTGGCCTCAGTTGAAAACTGATGTCAGAGTCTCAGTAATTTTTATAAAGTGATTGAGCCTTTTATTATGTAAGTGTATACAGTACATATTTTACCCCAAGGAAATGACAGAATGTGTGCTAGGCATATGGTAAGTGCCAGGGCAACATCTGGAATGTAATATCATAGGGTCATTCCATGGCCATTCATTGCGTACAATATGCTTGACTGTCTCAGATTGTGCATATCCACCCAGAAATGAGGTTGTATCTTCACACTGTACCTTAAGATCATATGTATATGGACATTTTTTGTTCAGGGTTTGTAAAGTAGATATTAATTGTAATACAAAAGTCCTAAACAAAAGTTCATTAATAAGTATGCAGATGTTAGTTCAGGTAGACTTTCTGATGCACAAAATAACAGGTTTAGTTGCTTCTTCTGTTTACAGTAAGTTATACCCTTTTCCACAGGGGCGGTACCACACTTATATTAAGTATAACAGTTTGATTAAAAAAAAAAAAAAATACACATATAGAAAAAGGCACTGTTTGGTCATTATTACATTGCAGTTACTAAGTAATTATTTGTTGAAAAAGAAACAGTCAATGCATTGTAACTGAATGTGGCACCATGGTACAGGTATGTTGTTCTGAAGAAGGGTCTCCTTCTCCAATGCCTTTTGTAGCAGCTGACCTGCTAAAATCCAGTTTCTCTGCAGGCTACAGGTGGTGGCTCTGTAGCCTGAGCTCACCCGGAGCCCTCCTCACTTAAGCAGACCCCTGAGTCCGCACTATTTTGGCGGTCGTGCTTGACACTGGCTGATACTGGCTCAATAGGGGGTGAAGGTTCAATGAGCTCGACATTCACCATCTCACAGCACAGCTCTCTCTCGACCTCCTTCAAGAGCACCTTAGTGTACTGGAGATTCGGGGTGATCTCATACAACTGGAACGAGAAGAGGGAAAATAAATGTAAAAAAAACATTACTAGAACAGCAGCATTTTTAATGCCTACAGTAGAAACCAGTGGTGTAGCTTGGGATACAATACCATTGTTTTGTTCCATGCTGTCAGTACTGTACTGGGACTGCAGTGTTTTTGACCTTTAGCACCAAGCTTATATTTTTCTGTATTGTATATACAGTATATATATATAAAATCCAGGGCTGGCAATGGAATGTGAAACAAGTAATGTGATTGGTTGAGCAATGTTCCAGCTGTCCGTATATTGGATGAATACAGACCGTTGGAGACTTGTCACATATTCAAAATCACTGCGCTGCCTCACATAATTTAATGTACCGGTAGCCATCTTGTTTACAGTTACAGATTTACATTAACTTTAAAACTGAGTGACCAATTACCAGCAACAACAGCATCTTGCACTGTGCCGTCTCAATTCCGCCTCCTGGTGGATCTTTTCAATGGCAATGTACAATTCAATATTTACTTACTTTTGCATGTTTGAATTAAATCAATTTACTCAGCTTAACTTAGTGTACAGTTCAAAGATATAAATGAGACTAGTTTTGTGGTCCCTTTATTGGCGTAAGGATATTTAATAAAAAACCCTAAAAATTATGTTGTTTTTTTTCAGATCCACTGTTTGACCCGGATTATAAATGCAATAGGGCCCTTCAGGGTGTCCTTATACGTTGAATACACAGATTTCTAGGGGGTTGCACAATGCCCCGAAGGTCTGTATATTCGATGTATATGGACACCCTGTCGGGCCTTATTGCATACATGTAAAACAGTTTTTGCTCAAAAGAGTCAACTTCCCAACGTTTTGGTGTTTAACATACCTTTGTCAAGGGAAAGTGTATTTGAAATCAAATAGCAGAGGACCAGGTACTTATAGGCTTTTGGTGCAATGGTAGCTACACTCACTTATTTCTATTTAAATCTATTAATGTGTTTGTGATATAATGTACTACATAGTTAATGATGTAACAATCTATTATTCCTTTCTATTTGGGCATCATAGCATGGAGTCAATTTATACATTTATTTTCCTTTATTCTTCTGTATTGTACATTACCTAATTTTATTTCTTCTATTTCTTCATTTTTTGCAAAGTGTTGAAGCATTGGTGGATTCGTGTTTTTCATTTCTACATTTTTCTTTTTTGGTTTTAAATAATTAAGCCGAGGCTCTGTATGCTTCGCCCAGGTAGCCTATCCACTGTCATCTAAAAAGATACAATGAACTGTGTTTCTACTCTTTCTCATTTTCAGAAATCTTTTTTAGACTTTCCACAATAATTGTTTCCTTGTGTTTTTTAATTAAAGAATTACAGAAATAAACCAGTCTAGCTGAGTTTATTAAACAAATAGCCCAATTTTCCTTCTGTAACATTCTGTCTATATGTTTCTAAGAACAGGATTGTTAGCAACTGTGCACTGAGGCCAGTAAACAGGATTATTTTGGGGAAATACTGACTTCTGAAAACCAAACAAACAAACAAAAAAACAGCAGCAGTTGTGTGGAGCGGTGCTACTGTATGTTGGAGGATATATACCTGCATGCTGTCTGGAAGCTGTGGGAAGCAGCTATATTTGATGACTTTGTAGATCACATATACACCACAGGAACAGAAGAGAAGCAGTCCTACTGAAGAGAAGAAGATGAGCAGGGCCATCCAGACTGGAGTTAAGCCTGTTATTGGAAAAAATTCCTCTATTAGTACAAACAGTAAAGCACATTGACAACTACATTTCACGGATACAAAAAGGCTTAAACTTCAACTACTGTAGTGTACTTTATATCACTTTCATGCCACAAATGTGGCCTGTCGCTCTGGGATTTTCCTGCATATAGAACAAAAATAATAGGAGGGGCTTGTGAGCTGAGAGCGTGTGTGAGTTGTTGCTAGTCGGCGCTCACTGCATTATTTTTTTCTATATTATATTATATTATATTTATTTATTTTTGGTTGTTGTCGCTCGGGTGGGATGGGTGGTTTAACCCGGAGACATGGCTTCAGGTGTGTTCCTGATAGCTCCATTTCTCTGGAAGAGGTGCTGTTAGCGGTGGGAGAAGTGGTTGGGTTTGATAATGTTAAATCTGCTTCGAGGATGAATAAGGCCCTTGATGTTTTCCTGAGTCAGGAGCGATTGGTAAATCGTATAGTAAAGGAAGGTTTTTCAGTTAACAATTCCCTAGTTACAGCGATGCCTTTGTCGACCCCCCTCACTAAAGTTGTTATTTCTAATGTTCCTCCTTTTATAGATAATGCACTGTTAGATGGAGAATTGTCTCAATATGGGAAGATAATGTCCCCTTTTAAGATGATTCCGCTCGGCTGTAAAACAGAGGAAATTAAACACGTAATGTCTTTCAGGCGGCAAGTGTTTGTGTTGTTACACAACCCCGATACTGAGCTTAATGTTGCTTGGAAATTCAGTGTTGACGGCAGAGATTATGTTGTGTTTGCTACTACAGACACCATGAAATGTTTTAATTGTGGAGCACAGGGGCATCTTAAACATACCTGTCCCAAATTACAACCGAACCCCCCTGCTAGTACTGCCGCTGGCGATGGCGAGGCAGCCGGGGAGGCTCGGGGAGCTCAGGAACAAGAACCGGTGAGACAACGACCTGTACCCCCACCCCGACGATTGAGACCAGCTGAAGTGCAGGAGCCCGCCGTGCAGACTGCTGCCTCGGAGACTTCTGCAGTCAGTGCTACTGTGACTGAACGTGACGGCATGTTCACAAGAATAATTAAAAAATAAAAATAAAAAAGGATTCTCGGCGGCTTCGGGAGTCGATCTGGGGCCCCATTTCGGTTTCCCAAGCCAGCAGCGGAGGGTCTCAGCCCCTGTGTGCGGTGGGGGCGAGCTCCGTCTCCGTGGACAGTGGCAGGGTCAGGCACACCGCCCCATACTGCCGCTCCAGGTGATTGAGACTAGGAGGGGCGCCAAGGCTGAGTCTCATCTTGGCCGGGGCAAACCCTCCTGTTCAGGGAAGGCTGAGGACGTGTGCACCGGTTCTCATGCTGGTGCTGTCGCTGTCTTAACCCCCGATGCTCCTTCTGAGCTGACTGGAGCTGCAGAGATGACATTGGTTGCGGACCAGGAGATTGAGGAGGCAACTCTAGAATCGGAGGTGACCGAATAGGGCGAGTGGAACGAGGAGTGGGGGATGTCGGACTGCGGAGAGGAAGAGGAGGATGACGGAGAGATTTCGGACTTCTTGCAGCTCTCTGACCTCCCGGCCAGCCAAACCTCCAAGCGAAAATTATATACACTTGCTCAGATTAACGATTTTTTAGGTAAGACAAAAGGTAAGAGGGGGTTGAAGTTTCATCTTTTTCCCGGATTTGAAATTGTTTTTGTTGTCTGCCAATATTATTCTCAGGAAAACAACTTTGGCGAATTTGATCAGAAAAACGTTATCGTTTGAAAAAAATTTGTTAGTAGTTCCCGTAAATGTTTAACTAAAACCAAGCATTGAAATGGATTATTTGACAGTGCATACTTTTATCCTTGCTTGTTTTATTTTTTTAAATGCATGCCTCACTTTATTATCCATGGAGAAACTATTTTTAGCAACTTTTAATATTAATGGTTGTAGAGATTTTAAAAAGAGGGCCCAATTATTTGATTTTATTAACCAAAAACGGGCACATAGTTTTTTTTACAAGAGACGCACTCAGACAGCGCTAACTAGGCTCACTGGCTGTCTGAGTGGAAAGGCGATTGTATTTTAAGCCACGGCTCGAATCTCAGTGGGGGGGTTGCTGTTTTATTTTCTCCTGGATTGGGCGCAGAGATTTTATCAATTGATGAAGTTGTACCAGGGAAACTTTTAAGAGTGCACATTAAGAATGGGGGACTTTTATTGATCTTATTAATTTTATGCTCCTAACCTAGGGGGAGAACGGATTTTATTTTTTAATAAATTATCAGAGTTACTGGGAAAGTGTGACCCGGTACATTTACTTGTGGTAGGGGGGGATTTCAACTGTACTTTGAATTTTAATCTTGATCGCAACCACGGGGAACCCCATCCCCAGTTTGTCTGTAAACTGACTGCTGTTGTAAATACACAGAGCCTAGTGGATGTTTGGACAACTGCTCATCCCGATGTTAAACAATATACTTGGATTAAATTACAACATAGTCAGCTTTCTGGTGCGAGGTTAGATAGATTGTATACCCCTAGAACTCATAGCAATAAGTTTATTGGTTGCCATATTTCCCCTTCGCCATTATCTGATCACCACTTTGTGTCCACCACTGTTTCTTTACCTTCTGAAATTCCTGTTAAATCTTATTGGCATTTTAACATCAAACTCCTTCAAGACCTAAAGTTTTGTGAAAATTTTAAAATTTTTTGGGCTAATTGGCAGACACAGATGCGTCACTTTGACAGCCTGAGACAGTGGTGGGACATTGGTAAAATACAGATTAAAGTGTTTTGCCAACAGTATACTCAGTACTCCACTAGGTGTGTGGCAGCGGCAGTCAGTGAGCTGGAGAGAGAGATATTGGAGTTGGAGAGGCAGCTGGATGGCCAGAGCAGTGAGACAGCATGTCAGAGCCTACGGGAGAGGAGGCAGTGCCTGGGCAGGCTGCTGGAGGAGAGGGTGCAGGGCTCGCTGCTCAGGGCCCGCTTCACTCAGCTAAGAGACATGGATGCTCCCACAGCCTTCTTCTTCGGCCTGGAGAAGAGGAGGCTAGAACAGAGACAGATACATTGTCTGAGGCTGCCCTGTGGGAAGGAGGTGAGCAGCCCAGCGGAGCTGCGCCAGGCGGCAGTGGAGTTTTATAGTGAATTATATAAGGCTGCAACCTGCTGGATACGGCACAAATACATCAAGGTCTCCCCAGACTAAGTGAGGGGGAGAGCAGTGAACTGGAATCCCCCCTCACATTTCAAGAGCTTTCCAAAGCTGTTATGCAGCTGTCCAACAGCAAGGCGCCCGGCATCGATGGACTGCAGCCAGAGTTCTACAAGCACTTCTGGCCCTTGCTGGGCAGGACCTGTACCATGTGCTGACTGAGTGTATCAGGGAGGGAATACTCCCACTGAGCTGTCACCGTGCCGTCATCACCATGCTGCCTAAAAAGGGGGACTTGTGTAACCTTAAGAACTGGCGTCCAGTGTCTCTTCTCTGTTGTGACTACAAGTTGTTTTCCAAGGCTCTGGCTGTCGGCTGCGGGGCTGTCTGGCGTCGGTGGTGCACGGGATCAGTTTTACTGTGTGCCGGACGGCTCCATCGCAGACAACCTCTTTTTAATTCGGGACCTTTTAAATGTATCCAAACTTTTTAACCTGAACTTTGGCTTAATTTCGCTTGACCAAGAGAAGGCATTTGACAGGGTTGATCACAAATATTTATTTGCCACATTGAAGGCTTTTGGTTTTGGTCCTGTTTTTATTTCTTATGTTAATCTTTTGTATTTTAATGTTTTTAGTACAGTTAAGGTGAATAACAGCCTGAGTCGGCCCTTCCAAGTTCAGAGGGGGATTCGGCAGGGATGCTGTCTCTCCGGAATGCTGTACTCCCTTTCCATAGAGCCCCTGCTGCATCAGCTCCGCCTGCACCTGACTGGCCTGGCAGTGCCTGCACTGCCCCACGCCCTGCCCATACAACTCTCTACCTATGCTGATGACCTGAATGTCTTTGTCACTGGAGACCGAGATGTAGCCACCCTGCAGGAGTGCATCCATACCTTTGAGAGGGCTTCGTCAGCCCGGGTCAACTGGACCAAGAGTGGGGCATACCTGGTTGGCAGCTGGAAGGGTGCTGCCCCTCCCTCCTTACCCCAGACCCTGTCCTGGAATACAGTTGGTCTCAAGATCCTGGGAGTGTTCCTGGGTAATGAACAGTTTATGCAGCAAAACTGGGAGGGGCTGCTGGAGAAGGTCCAGGGGCGGCTGCCGAGATGGCAGTGGCTCCTCTCCCAGTTGTCTTTCAAGGGGAGGGTGCTCATCATTAATAATCTGGCTGCCTCCATGCTGTGGCACAGACTGGTGTGTCTGAACCCTCCCCTGGACTGTTGGAGCAAATCCAGAAGAGCTTGTTGCAGTTTTTCTGAAGCGGGCATCACTGCTCTCGAGTTGGCGCTCTCTGTATAAACTGCCCTGCAGTGGCATGTGTTGCACAGTATTGTGGCCACAAACCGCTACTTGAGTCATGTGGAGCCTGGAGTAAGTGAACAGTGTCCCTTCTGCCCTGCCTCCGAGACTGTGTATCACCTGTTTACTGACTGCCCCCGTTTGCTACCCTTTTTCCAGCATTTAACAGACCTGTTGGCGTCTTTTGGTGTTATTTTTACTAAAACGTTACTTGTTTTTAGTATCACCTACAAATCAAAACAACGTCAAAAATGTGTGCTTGTTAATTTTATCCTTGGTCAAGCGAAGTTAGCCATTTATAAATCTTGAAAAAACAAGATTTTAACCACTGGTTTTACTGATGCCTGGAGTGTTTTTAGAGTCCTGCTTGTTAGCAGGATTCAGATAGATTTTTTTTATTACCGTTTGGTAAAGGACTTGGAAAAGTTTAAACAGAGGTAGTGTGAGGGGGGTGGGCTGTGTGATGTGAGTGAGGAGGGGGAGCTCATTTTGTTATTTTAACCTTGTCACGCTAAAAGATTTATATATTGTAACTTTTGTTGGTTTTTTTGACTGTTTAATTGTTGTTGTTTTGCTGTGATGGTTTTCTTTTGTGGCTATCTTGTTTTATGTATTTTGTTGTTTCAATAAAGGGATTTAAACTCTCTCTCTCTCTCTCTCTCTCTCAGGATTGTGGGATTGTGGGAGGGGCTTGTGAGCTGAGAGCGGTGTGTTTGAACAGTGCAGGTCTGTTCTTACAGTCTTGTTTTTACTATTTTTACACGCTTAAATTAAAAGGAATTTTATAAGTTTATTTTATATATATATATATATATATATATATATATATATATATATATATATATATATATATATCCTTTACATTTTGATTTATTTATTTATTTATCTATCTGTTGGCCTTGCCGTTTGGGAGGCTAAGCTAGTTTGTGTAGCCGAGATGGGCTCACACTCAGCGATATAGAGGGACTGACACGGAGACATGGGTTCAGGTGTGTGCCCGACAATGAAGTTTCCGTGGAGGACGTTCTGTTATCGGTTGGTAAGTCAATTGGTTTTAACAACATAAAATCTGCTTCACGTATGAATAAGGCCATTGTTGTGTTTTTAAGTCAAGAAACACTGGTAAATAAGATTGTAGAGGAAGGATTTTCTGTCAATGGTGCTTTTATTTCTGCTTTACCTCTTTCAACTCCTCTGAGGAAAGTGGTTTTATCAAATGTCCACCCTTTTATTCTAAATGTAGTGATTGAAAGAGAATTGGCGAGATACGGTAAAATCATGTCCCCGATTAGAATGATTCCGCTAGGCTGTAAGAACCCCGAGGTGAAACATGTGATGTCTTTTCGTAGACAAGTGTTTGTATTGCCGCATAACCCGGGGCAGGATCTGAATGTAGCCTGGAGGTTTATTATAGAGGGGAAAGAATGTGTTATTTTCGCAACCTCGGACACAATGAAATGTTTTCATTGTGGTGAGGAAGGGCATATGAAGCAAGCCTGCCCTAAGCTCAGATCAGCGGCTGCGGCGGAGGGCAGTGCTGAAAGGCAGGGGGCCTGTCAGGCTGAGGGTGTTCGGGGAGCACAAGTGGAGGAGTCGGCGGAGACGCCCGTGCCTGCGCCCCGAGTTAAAAGAGGATTGCTGTGGAGGAGCAGTCTGTAGTAGTGGATCCTCCTACAGAGTCAACCGTACAGAAACCCCCTGCCGATCTGGAGGAGAGCTTTACTGCTGTGATTAAAAAAAAGAAAATGCAGAAAAGAGCTGAAACAGTGGTCGTGGGGGGGTCTGTCTGGGGCCCTGTGGTGGCTCACAAAGGTAGCGGTGAGCCTCAACTCGCTGCTCCTGGGGAGTCGAGCCACGGCTTGCTGGTTGGTGGTGATGCGGGGTCTCAACCCAGCGCTGCCGAGAAGAGGCAGCTGTACAACACTGTGGTTAAGACCCGGCATTATCACAGACTTAAAGACCTGACTGACACCAAGTGGAGGGCTCATCTGGCGATGGAGGAGTCTGTGTGGCCGTCCTGGAGGGTGCTGTACAAGCTGCCTCTGCCCAAGCCCTCCGGGGACCTGCAGTGGCGAGTGTTGCATGGTATTGTCGCCACGAACCGCTGGCTGAGCTGACTTGACTTGTGTGGGGGAGCAGTGCCCCTTCTGCCCCGCCGTGGAAACTGTGTTTCACCTTTTTACAGACTGCCCACAACTCCGGCCTTTTTTTATTTTTCTAGAAGGCCTGCTGATGGGTCAAGCGAAGCTGGCGATTTTAAAATCCCGTAAGAGCAGACTATCTAGCACTGGTATAGATGATGCCCTGTGTGTTTTTAGAGTTCTGGTTGTAACCAGGGTAAAAGTTGATTTTTCTTATTACAGCATGATGAATGACATGGATAATTTTATGATGAGGTGGTGTATTGAGGATGGGGTGTGTGCAGTGGGTGAAGATGTTAAGCTAATTTTTAATTTTTAGAATGTTTCAGTTATTTATCTGTGTTTTTTATCCTTGTTCTATTATGACCAGTGCTGGAATTTACTAGTTTTATTTATGTTACTTTAATGTTTTGTTGTTTTTTCTTTTATGTTGTTCAATAAAGGGATTTAAAAATCAAAATCAAATCTCTCTCTCTCTCTCTCTCTCTTATTCTCTCTCTCTATCTCTCGGAACATCTTGACAGAATTCCTACCATTGTCTTTGCAGGTTGTTAGCCGGCACACAGGTTCAGTGAATTGGCTTCTCTTTCTAAATTGTATATTGAAGGCCTGGACCCGCAAACAGTACAGTGTCCAGGGTTCAAGGCCAGTAAGCAAAATTTCTGCATTGTTGATTGTAAGGGTCAGATTCTGTAAAAAAAACAACACACATACTGAATAGCAAACTGTACTTTATGCATAAAGACAGACTTAAATATACTGTCAATGGCCCATTAGTGGCAGTGATAATGCAGTCAAGCCCTCAATACCGATGTTTGATTTTTAAACTGTCCAATCTTCCTGTTTCATTTCTCGCAGTTTTTGTTTTCATTTGTAAAAAAAAAAAAGGTCACAAAAAAGTTTCAAAAATCCTTAACAGTGAATATAATGACTGATAAATGTGATTGATATGAAGCAGAGTGATAATAACAGAAGTCGTATTAACAGGAATTTGTCCCTATTGACTGATTATTGACATTAACACGACTGACATTAGGTGGGTTTCACTTCACTGTATTGCTTGACAATAGTTATTTGGGGTAGCATACCCTGAGTAGGTTTACCAGCCATTCTGGGAAAGCTGGCATCTTCCCAGTTTTCACCCTTCATTTTTTGTCTTAGTCAGAAACAGTAAAATTGTAAATTGTCCCAGTTTTGCTAGTTTGTATTCACATTTTGTAGAAGTACAAAACTGTAGTTGTGTGCTCAACAAGTTGACAGCACAGTTTATCAAAAATAAAATAAATAAACTTATGGATTACTTAATATTTCAATAGTTCTTAATAGTTTAATAGTTCTGATTATGTGTTTAATAATTAATATTTTGTTTAACTACCTGGAACATGGCTAGGTTATTTTTATTTTTATCTTTGAAGTATCACCAGCCAAGTTAGCCTTTTTAATTAAGTTCCTATTGTGTTTTGATTAACACAGCCATGTGATGGGTACAGTACATAGCAGTAATACACATTACATAGATTCAATACTACCACTTTTTGGTTCCTTCGGGAACTGCGCATGCTCTTTGCTCTTTGATACCTTTGCTACCTTCTTTGCTACCTTTGCACATTGCGCATGCTCAACACATTTACGGTGCCACAAATAGGTACCCAACACCGGGTGCTGGGCAGTATTGTTCTAAATTGGTATCTTATTTTTAAAGTTTACTTGGGGATCGTTTTCTTCCATGACAGTCTAAATAGTAATTTTAATCTGCTTTGTGGTGCGCTGTGGGTCTGAAGTAGTAGTTCTAGAGCAATTTGGTACCTTAAATACATATAATATTTAAACAGCTTTTTTTTTAATTAGGAAAGCGACCATAATTGTCTTCACCTCTTCACAAACATTTGTAATTTTGTAGTGGGACTCACTTACATGGCACTTATATAAAGTAAAGAAAGCACACAGCAAAACCTTTGTTTACTTTTTTGTATTTTTCAGGTGCAGTGTTTCAGGTTGCAAGATGGGCCCATGTCAGCTGTGTCAGCCAAGGACCTTAAAAACGCTGATGTGTTTATATGTGCGAAGTGTGCTAAATGTAGCCTCAACATTGTTTTATTATCCTATTAGAACATTAGAAATTAAAAATGAGAACAGGCCATATATTTTATGTTTGTGTATATTAGATAATGACACCAGTACCGAACCCTGTAAGACTCCACTTATTAAAATTGCTATTGTCAAGAGTTACGTCAATAAATGTTAAGTTTTACAACTTGTGTCTGTTCTTTAGATAGAAAAAATTGTTTAATATACAGTAGTTCATAACGAAACTTATTTCATAACAGGATAATAAAAAGTAGGCAGGCTTATACACATCCTTTTTGAATAAGCATTTGGGTTATTGTAAAATGAAGGTGTTTGATCTAGCAGTACGCTGGTTACTTGCCATAATTAACTATCACATAATGAAACTAAAAATACAACTTGCCACAATTAACTACCTTCTTTATCCTACAGAATATACAATATTGGCATTTTCTGACCCCAAAATACAACTTGCCACAATTGATTACTACTTTTTTCCGACAGAATATAGAAGGGTGGTATTTCATGAAACTACAGTATGACTTACCATCATTTACTACCTTCCTTTATTATTAATTATTATTATTATTATTATTATTATTATTATTATTATTATTATTATTATTATTATTATTACCTTCCTTTCCTATAAAAAACATACAAGGGTGGCAATTTCTGGCAAGGCGGCAAATCGTGGCAATTATATCTGCCACAAATTTCTACCGGTAGCAAATTCTGACAGGGAGGCATACTGTGGCAGTACAGCAGGGCACCTCTTACATTATTAAGTTAAACACATCGTACTATGTTTTGCTCTCAAATGCATGCTGTCTGAGAATTTAGCATTTTAAGTCTGGCATAATATATGATCTGGAATATGTGATTGTAAACTTGGATCACTAATACAGTACTCCTACAAATAAACTTATTATGATTTTGAATGTGCCAAGAATGGTATTATTGTCACTGCTTGCACCATGACACCTCTTCTGTACAAATAAAGCACTGAGAGACAGAGTCCATCCATTTTAAAAATATACATATATATAGCACGTACAAAAATAAACCATGGCAAACTGGTAGAATTATGAGAAAAGCACAGTAGACTGCACAAAGCAAAAGAGAATTACAAGAAGCGATGGCTAAACAGCAATGCACTACGTAGGACCTACCTCAGCCGTGGATGTGTTTTTCCAGTAAACTATCAAAAAGGAAATTTTCATTAGAGTTTGCATCGACTCATTCTTATGGGTCAATGGATCAGTTATCTTCACTTTCAGAACGCCATTCCTGGATTCAACATCGACTTTAGAAGGAGGCCCCAAGGCAGCTGAAATGTAAAAGTAATAATAATAATAATAATAATAATAATAATAATAATAATAATAATAATACATATTTCAATGTATTGTTTAATCTATATTGATAACTGTCAATAATTAAAATATATTTATGTATGAACATGGGACATTATTCCATTTCAAACAAACAAAGCATCTGTTTGTAACACATTTAACACACACATATGTCATAATCATACTCCACATAATTTCCTCATGAACGCTCCTAATTGTATTATTGTTTTATCTCCATAACCTATTGTAATGTTCCTCAATGCCCACCAAGCGGTATAAAGGCATTTCAAGGTCCCATCCAGGGTAATGGGTCGCGTTGTGGGATGCACCCCCATTACAGTTCATGCTGACCCCTGGGATATAAGCTTAAAAAGCACTCATCCATCTGGGTATTGGACAGTTGTAAAGACGATGGCTTTGGAAGCATAAAAGCTGTTGTTTGTGTCTAATCTCTGCATTTTAACCTGCAACCCACACAAATTGCCCTAGGCTACTGTGCTGCCCAACATCTAATAGTAGCCATTTTGGGTATAAGTGCTCATACAGTATGGCCTACCAAGACCTGTAAGCAAACCATTTGCCCCAGTGTAATTTTACAGTTTGATCTAATACATCTACAGTAAACTATTCTACTGTATGCATCTATTAATCTAAAAAATACCGTACTTCCATTTCTCCGACCTAGGCTGACTCACTGTGTCACATTTTAGTAACTTGGGTTAAATTTACAGTGTCTATTTCAGAGTTGTTTCTTCCCTTAGTTCCCACTGTGGAACAATGACTAATATTTTAGCATGCGAAACGAAGACCATTTGGTAAGGGTACAGTAGTTCATTAGGGGTTCTCCCAACAGCAGAACAAGCACCCTGTTTGATAAGACTGGAGTTTCATTTGCATGTGTAGTTTCCAGTAATATTTGATTACCGTGGGCTCTCTTCACAAAACTGTTTTAAGGAATTATTATTAGAGACTATTGTTCTTTGGTTAAAGTGATTGTAGCTGCTCTGCACTTTCATTCATTATATGGAATTGATTTAAGAATTATTTCAGATAGCGTTGCACTTGCTTTGTCCCCACCCCATCAATGACTTTTTTTCTGTCAATAACCAATCAGCTGCTTCCCCGATTGATTGACTGACATGCTAAGAACCAGAATAAAATACCAAGGAAGTGCAAGTATAACATACTTCACAAGAAAAAGGCATCTAAATTAGAACTTTCTTTAACACATACATGTCTGCTACAGCATGTGTTATTTTCCTAAAACAGTCCTTATCTTTAAATAACAACACATAATTACAATCATGGCCGTGACTAGCTATGAGGACACCGAGGTCGTGTCCTCGGTTGTTTTTTTGCCTCATCAATGCTGATGCTCATGTAAAAGTTTTGGTAAAGTACAAAAGACTCCTTCATTTTCTCTGTTGGTTGTAACATAGATTTGGAGGTTGAATAGTAAACACCAAGCAGTCATATAAATACTGCCAGCTATAGCTTGAAACCTAAGTTTGACCTGGGTAGAATGTCAGCTCTGGTTATGACTCTGATTACCATATAAAAGTTTAAAGGTAACTCTTACAATGTGTCTCAGGACAGAACTTTATCTCTTTCCACTTGGAAGTTATATTTGTGCTTTCCGCTCTCAGGCGCAGGTAGTATCCTCCAAAATAATGAATATTCTGGTAAGTGAAGTCACACTGGGTCTGTGGGATCCTGTAACACACACGATTAAAGGAATACTCTTTTAAATGTCTCTCATATTCACTGTAAAAAAAAGAGAGAGAGAGAAAAACATTCAGAACATCAGCAGAAAGTAAACCAGCTTCTCAGTAAAAACAAAGAAAGCAAAATGCCTTACTGAATATACTCCGCAGTAAACCGGACGCTCTTGTCATATTGTTGTGGGTCCCAGTCCCATTCCAAGATGTACTGAGTGTTCACAGCCTTGACTCTTATGTTCTGTGGAAATGGCAGCTCTCCTGTTACTAAAAAATAAGTTTAAGATACATATTGCACTGGTCCTCTAAACATAGTGTTGGATTCTTAAAACAAGTGCTCTAAAAATCTAGGTTGGAAAACCAAATGTTAACACAAAAACTACCGCTTAGTTTTTTTTTGTTTTTTTGTGTGCTTTGAATTTGCACTAATGCTTTAAATACTACACACAGTAAGCAGTCACCCAGATGTGTAACACTATAGTAACACATGTCAAAGTGCCCTTATCATGTAAGATAAATATATTTGATTGGTATATTTCTCCAGATATGTAATTTATGACATTTGTACTGTAGCTGAATGTGGGGAAAATGAAAGGTGCATTGAGTCCTGAGAATAGAGCCCGGAGAATCAGAACAAGCTTTTGGCTCACCACCATAGAACTTCCCAAATAACTACTTACTGTATTTAACTCCATTTTAAGTAAGTATCTTACTTCTGATGGGAATCATGCTTAACATGAAAGCAAGATTTCCAAGGTCTTCTTTACATTAAGAGTGGTTTTCTGTTTAATCTAAACCTGTAGTTTTGAAAAGTTTGAATTGTTGTTACTGTTCAGCTTTGATGTGCTATGTACAAATTACTGATAGTCAAATATACTAATCAGATAACAACATGGGTTGTGTGTATTCTTACTCGCTCCAACGTCATAAAAACATCTGTAAAAACACATTTCCTCAAATAATATGTGAGAAAGATTCTGTTAATGAACAACAATTGTGAAGAGTAATAAAATGTAATAAGTCATTACTTCAATGGCGTTCGTTTCAAGCTGTACTTTCATTGGTGTAATTTATTCTACCGTAAAGTAAAAGGTACAAGAAACAAAGTCAAACAAACTTTCAAGTTTGAATCTCCGGCTGTCTCTCATTTGTACCTAGTGTGTCCCTCGGTCTATAGCGAGATTTAAAAATGCTTAGCATAATAACGGAGTGAACATCGAATAATAATTACTATTATTATTATTATTATTATTATTATTATTATTATTATTATTATTATTATTATTATTATTGACCACAACAACAAAATACAGGTATGCGCTTTTCTGAGCATACCCGCTGTTAATCAGCTTTCTCGGAAAACCTTATTATTCTGTCTCGCGACTTCCTGTGGTGTACTTATGCAAGTCTGCCCTTGTGTGTGCCAGAACAATGCTTTCCCTTTTGTCCTTACCTTTGTATACTTTTGTCATAATGAGTAGATCCAGGAGTAAAAACATCTGCACAGACATCATTTTCTTCAAGGATTCAGAAATTCCATGTTCTACACTTCCCCTGACATCAGCTCTACAATGTGTCTGACGTTCCAGAAACCACAGAAAACTAGCAGATTTAGGGAGTGTCTACAAATCACTTTTACTAAATGCACTGCGTTTTAAGAGACGACTTTAAGAAGGAAATATGTTTGATCAATGTTAGAATTGCAGGCACAATTCAGACCTTCCAGCATTAAGGTTGATAGCTTAGCCGTTGCAGCTGAAAGAACACAAGTTTATCGAGGCACACATTATGATTTGGTTAAAGGATTAAGGCCTGTATTTTACCCTGTGGTCAACTTGCAGGCAAATTCTTTAGCTGCTCCATAGTTTGTTTATTCTTAGTTAATTTTTACAATATATTTTTCTATAATTATCCAAGATGACAGTGTATTGGATGCAATCGAAATCACAGAACACACTAATTGAGTTGATATATAGTGTGGTAAAGCCCCTCCTGTTTGGAATGGCCAAGGGCTTTATTATTATCACCGTTTCGTGTGGGTGTGCTAAAAAACTCTTGCTTTTACACAAAACAAACAGAAACCTAACTCCCATTGGAGTACTGACTAAATTGGTTCATTTACGGCAAGCCGAATTATCATTCAGGGATATCTCAAATAAATTTATCTTAAAATGACTTCCACTTCATTAGAGATAACTCTAAATAATTTAGAGATATCTCTAAATAACCTCCTGTTTATTTCTGTATCATTTACAGATATCTCTAAATCATTTAGAGATATCTCTAAATAACTTCTTGTTCATTTAGGGATATCTCTAAATCATTTGAAGATATCTTCAAATGAACAGGAAGCCATTTCAAGATATCTCAAAATTACTTCCTGTGAAAATGCTCTGTTTTGAATGGACTGCCTGTCCATTTAGAGATATCTCTAAATGAAAAGGAAGTTATTTCAAAGTATCTTAAAATGATTTAAAGATATCTCTAAATGAAAGGGAAGTTTTTTCAAGATATCTTCAAATGATTTAGAGATATCTTTAAATGAACAGGAAGTCATTTGGAGATACCTTCAAATGATTTACAGATATCTTTAAATCATTTTAAGATATCTCTAAATGACAGTTTAGCATACCATGCTAGCAAAATCCACATGGCTTCCATAGCATTTAAATATATCTGTAAGATATCTTTATTTCATTTTTAGATATCTCTACTTGATTTACAGATATCTTAAAATTAATTTTAGATATCTTAAAAACTGCAAAGATATCTGTAATGCAATTTGAGATATCTCGAAACGATTTAGAGATATCTTAAAATGCAATTCGAGATATTTCTAAATGATAATCTGGCTTGCCATAGTTCTTGCCATAGTGCTAACCCTAACTAAACAGGGCCAGGCCTAGCCCATTTACTCCAAACACAGCCAAAGTATACCACACAGGTATCGCTTGCAGTCCCTCTAGAGGGCACCCCACCCACCTTCACCGCAAATCAAAAATATTTTTCTTTCAAAAAGGTTTTCATAATAAATAGTCCATCGCTAAGCCGGACATGTTTGGGGACATGAGTTGTCGGATTAAAAAAAAACAAAAAAAAAACTTAGAATTAGCCTTTAGCCTACGGGTAACACAAAATAAATCATGCTACTGCATTTTACACATTTTAAACACACATTAGATAATTGAGTGCTAATTGGGGAATGGCCACATGTAGATAAAGGAAGCAAAATCCTTTGTTTGGGGAAAGAGTTTGACCTGTGTTTTGAAAAAATGGTTGAGCAAAAGTTAATTGTGTTTAGTTTAATCTTTTATTTTGGCCTTCATGCTGTTTGTTTTGTTCCTGTTTTGCTTTATTTTTGTCAATAAATGTGTGCGACAGCACTAAAACTGCTGCTTCCCTGTCTCTGTCTCCTTTCCGGCCGATAACATCTGGGGCCACAGTGCTATTCTGCCACAGAAGCAAACTTAGGTCACAGGTCAAAGTGAAGGGTGCCAATAGATTTTGCCTGAGGAGTTTCCTAAACACTGAAAATACAAATTTGTAAGCTGAAATGGTTTAGAAGATATTGGCAATTGCAGTGCTGACGGGTTTGCAAACTCATACAAGTACCTCTCATAAGTCTGTGTAAATATCTGTCATTAGGAGACAGGGTGTTAAGCAGAGCCCAAAATGTGCATGCATATGTGTGTGTGTGTGTGTGTGTATATATATATATATATATATATATATATATATATATATATATATATATATATATATATATATATATATATATA
Organism: Acipenser oxyrinchus oxyrinchus; assembly: GCA_030684275.1. NCBI lineage: Eukaryota > Metazoa > Chordata > Actinopteri > Acipenseriformes > Acipenseridae > Acipenser > Acipenser oxyrinchus. The sequence goes on from CM060255.1 coordinate 21,982,108, forward strand.
TATATATACACACACACACACACACACACACACACACACACACATTACATAACAGCTGGTAATACTGAATCTATGTAATGTTTATTACTGCTATGTATTGTACAATCACAGTACTTAACTGTATGCCTGAGGCTTCCAATCGGTTTTAATCTTTAAAGCACCTGCTAAATTAAACAATCATACTCTATATAGCACACACAAATATTCCAATACAATTGCACATACGAAATTTGTCACATACACAGTGCATATACAATTCTATAATTGGGTACTTCTGTACATTTTTATATACAGTATTTACACGATATATACATTTAACATACATAGAAACTTCACATTGTAACAAAATATATAAAAGTACTGTATGTGAATGTCACAAACAAAAAAGTACTGGGGGGGGGGGGGTAAACTGACATTTATTAAAAGGAATCTGAATTTCTCAGTCCACTTTACAAGTACTGCAGGGTTGAATAAGTGTGAATTTGCCTGGGTGTCCTTCAACAGCAGAGTAAGCCAGCATCTGTTTTCTGTTTATTAAAAAAAAAATACAAATAAAATAAATTATGAAATCATTTTTGGCCACTATCTTTATCTGTGCTGTTATTCCTGGGGTATCCCTTCTTTGTCTATTTTTAGAAACCGGTCCACAAAGACCTCATTCCTCTCCAGCAGTCTCTGGTGGTGCTCCTGTACCGACAACTCCCCCAGAGCCGTCCTCACTGGAATAAACTCCTGAGTCTCCACTATTTTGCCGGCAATGATTGACAGGGTCCGTCTCCAAAGCCGTCTCACTAATGGGAGAGTGTTCATGGGTCACTTCGGAAACAATGTCCACCTTCTCACAGCAAAGCTCCATCTCTTTGTCTTTTGAGAGCAGCACAGGGTACTGGGCCATCGGGGTGAACTCATTCAGACACTGAGGGATGAGAGAAGACAGCTTTAGTGGCACCCAATTAGTTACGTCCAGCCCTACTGAGAGTTGCTCATTGTTGTCTTTCACATGTGAGATGTGATTTGCACCATTCTACAGTAAACCAGAAATACTGTCAAAGTGAAGTCACATTCAGAACAAAGATAGTAAAAGACAGGAGATGAAATGTGCTTGTTTTTGTTTTCTGTATGAAATGTATAATACAGTATTTGTATTTACAACACAAGAGAATTAGTTCTTCCCTTTATTTTATCATTGTTTGAGAACGAGTCTATAACCTAATACTCTATAATATCAAATTAGCAAACTTTTTGCCAGTAGTTCACAATTATTATTTTAGCTGCATGATGTGACCAGTTACCTCTTGTATGTTGTCGGGAAGCTGGTAGAAAGGGAAGAACGTATATTTGATAACTCTGTAGGTCTGGAACACAATGAAGGAGCAGAGCAGAGTACCTCCAAAGCTCAGAGCCAGTGTGAAAAAGAAGATTAAGATGATCAACAACAATGGAGTGTGGCCTGTAAAGAGAAAATACACAAAGAGTCAGCACACACTAAGGGACTCTTGACTGCAAAGCCACAGTATGCTTCCACTACTCAGTGTCGCACTGCTTTATAACAACTGTTGGAAAGGGTTTTCATTAAACACTGAACTGGGTATTGTCATTGGAAAACAGAACTTTATTTTACTGGTGGGAGGAGACTTTAAGACTCAAGGAAGAGGAAGACTTTATAAGTACTCAATGCTGCTAAAGTTAATTGATCATCTTATCTTGGTGGTCCATTGGTTAAAAAAATTAATAAATAGGGCTTGATACCATGTGGATCACGGTTCAAATTTCGGCTCAGCCACTGACTCATTGTGTGTGACCCTGAGCAAGTCATGTAACCTCCTTGTGCTCTGTCCTTCGGACGAGATGTAAAACCAAGGTCCTATTGTAAGTGACTCTACAGCAGCAGTTATTGATGCATAGTTCAACCCTAGTATCTGTATGTTGCTTTGGATAAAAGCATCTACTAACTGACTAATAAATAATCAAATGTTCCCTTTTCCCACTGTCAAAGATCTTTTATTCTTTGCTGTTATTAGAAAAATCACTTTGCTTCCTTTAGTACAGTTTTCTAGTCTAGCTGCAATGAGGCTATGCATCTGTTGCACAATGTCGTGCAGATCTTACCATCATCTGTTGTTTGGGTGCATACCACAGGGCTGAAAAGGCTTTTCTTGTCATAATAATCACTAAGGGACTGAACCTGCACACAGTACACCGTCCAGGGTTCAAGACCCATAAGTATAGCCACATTTTTGTCTTCAATAAGGCTTACATTCTGCAAAAAAAGAAAAACATTTCAATTTTTTTTTTTTTTTTTAAAACATTTATTTTGAAATAATTTGTATCCCTTTTTTCTTTCAAAGTTGACTTGTGCATCTCCAGAATACTGTCTCAAAAAACAAATTATCATTGGGAGGGACTAACCCTTCCAAATGGATCTTTAACTCACAACATTAATGCTAAATCTTTGTAGACTTGAATTCATTTCGTATTTAGTTTTAACTGATGTTTAAGTTATGGATACAGTACAGCTTGTTTTAGTTAGTTTTTTGAAGACTTACACCTTGTTTCTAATATGAAAAGTAGCCTGACTCGGCTCACATAAAAAAAAAAGCTACACACACTCCCAGAGTCTGAGAGTATTAGTAATGTTTGTAACCAAGTTTCATCACAATTGGATTAATGATTCTGAAGAATCAATGTACACATGGGTGTGTGGCAGGGCAAGAGTATATATATATGTGTTAGAAATAGTGTGCAATTACTGTTAATCATGAATGAATGCTCCTGGAAGAGCCTGCCTGTGTGTGTCCCAGCGGAAGAAGAAGCAGAAGAAGCTCAAACCGCCGACGGCCGCACGTGTAGGCAGGCCAGTGTTTGTTTATTCGTGTACTAATAAGAATGAGTGAATTAGTGCGCTACCATTGTTGGTAATGTCATGTGAGCTGTTCCAGCGTGTCTATGTAAATAAAACTGGTGCTCCTGAGGGGATATTTCAAGCTCCAACCTCCATCTCTAGCTCCTGCCTGTCACTCACAGCGAATGCACGCATTCACACGGCACACCCGTTACAGGGGAACATGCCCATGTGTATAAAGATACAGACAGGCACCTCCATATATACCAGTTCATCTCAGTAAATTGTGCCAAACAATTGGATTAGCAGTGCTCTACAGATTTAGACATAAAACTCTTAATTGTGACATATGTACAGTACATACAAATACGATATATATCGACGGGGATATGCAACCCAGTGGAGCACAGAAAGTGGTTAAAGGTAAAGGCAAAGCAGCAGCTTACAGAACATACCTTTGCATCAGATGTATTTTTCCAATAAACTACCATAAAGTAAATTTTCTGGAGTTCGCGCATCGACTTGTTTTCAGAGGCCATTGGATCGGCTATAATAACTTCCAGCATTCCTTTTTTGGATATGACATTGACTTTGGATGGGGGGCCCAGGTTAGCTGTAACAAATAACAAGACTTAAAAAAGGTACTAGATTGTAGCTAATAGTAAGACATGTCATTTTGAAAAACTATCAACCATCTGATTTCAAGAACGTTCCCCGACTTGGTTAAAAGCATGTCTCACCATCTTTCTCTGCACAGAACTCTATGATGACCCAGGGGGATGTTTCCCGTCCACTTTTCGCTCTTAGGCGCAGATGGAACATTCCAAAATAGTTCACCTTCTCTGAAAAGTCACACTGTGTTCCTGGGATTTTTTCACATACCATTCGCCATTCCTTTTTACCTTCTATTTCATATTTATAACTACTGTAAAACAGAGAGGAATTATGTTATTAAAGAAAGTACAATGAAACATTCCCTGAAACCAGACAATTAAGATGCACATTCCCTACATCAACCTGAACAAGTGATCTACTGTATTAAGATCATGTACAAGTAAATGCATCAATCCTATGAATGTACACCTTGCTGGATACAACACATATGGTCATATGGGAGCCAAAAACTCTACTACAAATTCCCTGCTGTGTGGAGTTACAGCTTCAAGGTACAACATTAAAACCTTAATTTCAAATAAACAAGAACTCTTACGGTATGTATTCAACAGTGAATCTGATGCTCTTGTTAGCCTGCTGTTGGTCCCACTCCCAATCCCATTTCAAGATGTACCGAGTGTTCACACCTTGGACTTTTACATTTTGTGGTTCTGGCAGCTTTGCTGTAACTACATATAGAAAAAGACACATAGATTGTTCATATTAAAGCAATACTGTAAACCCTCAATTTGCATGATCATTATTTTATATATGTTTACCACTCCAAGGTATACATATCTATATCCTGATAGAAATAAACAGTACATACAGTACTGTGCAAAAGTTTTAGGCAGGTGTGAAAAAATGCTGTAAAGTAAGAATGCTTTCAAAAATAGACATGTCAATAGATTATATTTATCAATTAATTAAATGCAAAGTGAGTGAACAGAAGAAAAATCTACATCAAATCAATATTTGGGTGTGGCCACCCTTTGCCTTCAAAACAGCATCAATTCTTCTAGGTACACTTGCACACAGTTTTTGAAGGAACTCGGCAGGTAGGTTGGCCCAAACATCTTGGAGAACTAACCACAGTTCTTCTGTGGATTTAGGCAGCCTCAGTTGCTTCTCTCTCTTCATGTAATCCCAGACAGACTCGATGATGTTGAGATCAGGGCTCTGTGGGGGCCATACCATCACCTCCAGGACTCCTTGTTCTTCTTTACGCTGAAGATAGTTCTTAATGACTTTCGCTGTATGTTTGGGGTCGTTGTCATGCTGCAGAATAAATTTGGGGCCAATCAGATGCCTCCCTGATGGTATTGCATGATGGATAAGTATCTGCCTGTACTTCTCAGCATTGAGGAGACCATTAATTCTGACCAAATCCCCAACTCCATTTGCAGAAATGCAGCCCCAAACTTGCAAGGAACCTCCACCATGCTTCACTGTTGCCTGCAGACACTCATTCGTGTACCGCTCTCCAGCCCTTCGGCAAACAAACTGCCTTCTGCTACAGCCAAATATTTCAAATTTGACTCATCAGTCCAGAGCACCTGCTGCCATTTTTCTGCACCCCAGTTCTTGTGTTTTCGTGCATAGTTGAGTCGCTGGCCTTGTTTCCACGCCGGAGGTATGGCTTCCATGAAGGCCACTTCTGACCAGACTTCTCCGGACAGTAGATGGGTGTACCAGGGTCCCACTGTTTTCTGCCAATTCTGAGCTGATGGCACTGCTGGACATCTTCCGATCGCTGGAAGGGAAGTAAGCATGATGTGTCTTTCATCTGCTGCAGTAAGTTTCCTTGGTCGACCACTGCGTCTCGGTCCTCAACGTTGCCCGTTTCTTTGTGCTTCTTCAAAAGAGCTTGGACGGCACATCTGGAAACCCCTGTCTGCCTTGAAATTTCTGCCTAGGAGAGACCTTGCTGATGCAGTATAACTACCTTGCGTCTTGTTGCTGTGCTCAGTCTTGCCATGGTGTATGACTTTTGACAGTAAACTGTCTTCAGCAACCTCACCTTGTTAGCTGAGTTTGGCTGTTCCTCACCCAATTTTATTCCTCCTACACAGCTGTTTCTGTTTCAGTTAATGATTGTGTTTCAACCTACATATTGAACTGATGATCATTAGCACCTGTTTGGTATAATTGTTTAATCATACACCTGACTATATGCCTACAAAATCCCTGACTTTGTGCAAGTGTACCTAGAAGAATTGATGCTGTTTTGAAGGCAAAGGGTGGTCACATCAAATATGGATTTGATTTAGATTTTTCTTCTGTTCACTCACTTTGCATTTAGTTAATTGACAAATATAATCTATTAACATGTCTATTTTTGAAAGCATTCTTACTTTACAGCATTTTTTTACACCTGCCTAAAACTTTTGCACAGTACTGTATATGCTGTTACATTATTTTAATGTATGCAGTTACATTCTACTAAATTTACACACACTGTAGATTTCCTTCTCTTCTACAGCAGTTAATTTCAGTTCCCTGAACTGGTTTGAGCAAGTAGCCTAAATAAACAGATGTGGAAATCAAAATTGAAAAACAGTTAAGCAAATGGCACTCCTTGCAAGTCACTTTGAAGTAGCAATCAAAACAACAACTGAATAGGGGAAACAATCAGATGAGCCCTATATTAAAAAAAAAAATAAAAAATTCCACCCACAATCAAACTTGGCCTAGAGCATCATAGAATACTCCTGGGTACATAGTATGAAGGCAATATCTATTATCCAGAAACCAAAAAGTTACATGACCCTAATATGGCTTAGATCATGGGTCAAATGTGAAGAGTTTCCACAATTCTGGAATTTTGAAGTTGCCAGCTTAAATGGTTTATGAGATATTAGCAGTAGTGACTTTCAGCATTAGAGACAGACAGGTGTTCATGCTCTCTTTCATAGCAGTCCCACTTTGAATATTAACAGTACAGCAATTGTAAAAGGAATTGCTCCACCAAACATAAGCAGAAAGATAGCAGGAGACAATCAGTACGTTTACATGACAAAGCGTTTTCCAAAAATAAATGTTTTTGGAAAACTGAATCAGAAAACTGATTTTCTTAAAGCGTCACTTTTCTGTGTTTACATGATTAACGATAGAAAATCTAATTAGGATTCAACTGTATACATGGACTGAAGTTTTCGGAAAAAGCAGGATATTTTCACATGCAAAGTACTGTAGTAGCTTAAGTACGATTTGAAGACTGGACATTTCTGCGATAGAATGGAGCCCAATCCAATATAGTGCTTTATCGAAGTGTCAGGTCTTAAATTCAAAGATTACTATCCTATACCTCTATTCAGATTCCCCACAATGTGCAATCAGCCTTTCCAACAGCTCATCCTGTTCTATATTACCAGTTTCTTTTGCAGACATTATTTTAAATTACTACATAATTTTAAAGCTGGAAAACATCTGCTGCTATTAACAAATACATACGGACTTTAACAAATGTATTACTTTATCCCTAACTAGACAAATGGATGCATGCAGACTGACTACATATTATTATTATTTTCTCTGTTTTCTAAAACCACGTGCAGGAATGAAGGTCAAAGTTTGCACATGTGCAGTACGTTATTGGAATAAGTTTTCCGAAAAGTGTGTTTTCACGATATACATTTTTAGTTTTTCGGAATTTAATCGGAAATTTCTAGGTGCTGTTTTCCGAAAACTGACTTTCCAATACATATTCCAATACATTTTCCGAAAACTGTGTTTACGTGACTTTTGATATCGGAATTAGTTTTCCGAAAAATATCAGAAATCTTATGCTCATGTAAACACAGATTGACCATCTAAAACAAGAAACTGACAACCACCACCTGCTCCACAAACACAAACATTGTCCACCGACGCCTGTCCTCAATGAAGAGCTTTCTCACTACAATAGAACCACTAATAACCTCAGAGAAATCTGCCAGAGAGAGCGGGAGGAACTTGGGGACAGATCAATAGAATGGAGAGACAGAGGTATTCTACCAGTGGAAGAGATGGCATCTGGAGGCTCCCATCACTGGTTGTCCTGGAGATACCTAAACAGACTTTGAGTGCAGATTGGGAGATGTAAATCCCTAATGAAAACCTGGGGATTGTGTGAGTCGGAGGAGTGTGTTTGTGGAGCCTTACAAAAAATGCCACACCTGCTTTGCTGCCCATTGGCTCCCCATTGTGTTGCAACAGATTTGGCTCCCCTACACCTAGGGCAGTAGCATGCACAGAATTCTAGGAACTATCCATCTAGTTGGTGCCAGAGACTGGATGAAGAAGAAGTACAGCAATTTACTGTACGCACCTCCCATTTCTTAGAAATAACAATAAAAATTTCATTGTCCTACAGTAATCCTCTCTCACACTTATGGAAACTGTGATGTCACTTTTTACAACAGTCTGGAATGCCGTGGGTAGATATTTTCTCCTCTTATCTCTTCTCTAGGAGGTACAAGTATAACCTGTTTACACTAGCCACTTTTAAGTTGACCCTGAGGCGGTTAGGACTTTTTTTTTTGTAGTGTAAATGCAGCCGTCGGAAACAAATTGTCACGGTTTTGCTACAGTATTAAACTTATATATATATATATATATATATATATATATATATATATATATATGCCACAGCACAGTTCAATTGTCATTATACACACAAACTAGATAACGATGGAGCTTTTATAATGAGGAATTTTCAAACCAGTGTTGTCAGCTCTTTGGAGCGAACAAGATTAGGCCGACACTAACAAAACAATAGCCTGATTTTACAATTTCAAATAGAACTGCTATCCAGATGCTAGTTACTAGTTTTGCAAATGTGATGCAAAACAAAACCACAATAAAATCTACATGCCATGACCACAGTGTGCTTTTTTCTAAAACAGGATTTCCTGGTTACAAAATAATAATACAACAAATTATATATTACTTAGTAATAATAAAAAAAAATTCCAAACACCAAAATAAAATAACACACTGATTTCTAACTATAGTATTTTTCTCAGTAAGACCTATCCTTAAATTTACAGTAACAGTAATCTGATTATGGACCTTGTTGCTGTAAATAGTTTCTTACAGGTGAATGCTCATTACAATTCAATGGAGCAGGTGTCTCGATTGTCTAGAGTACTACCTGCCCTAAAGACCAGTACTTCACTAAAATAGAAAGCTAACAAAGAACAGTTTTGCGTGTCACTGTTTCTTGATAGATCTGTAAGACGTTCAGATTGTTTTTGTTCTCCATTTTACAAACAAATGTGCGAATTTGGCGTGGTAGACATGTTTATGAATATGACTGACAGTTACAGACCAGACTTAATGTATATTACATTAACTACAGTCTGTAGTTCAGGCATAGTCATATACATTCTACAAAACCACATCACCTATCCATGCGTTCTGTACTGTAACTTTATGCCGCATACTTTGCGAGTAACACAACAGTTTTTCCATACAGTATGTAACATGTTGCTAATAGTTACATTGCCACCTCGGAGTAAACCAACAGTATCAGGCAACTTCAACGATATGAAAAAATGTGTATTAACATAAAGAACTATGGATAAGAACAAAACAACTGTCAAACAGCAAAAATAATACTTACTTTATGATTGGTAAAGTAAGGGGAGCGCATTATTGTATCAATCCAGTTAGTTCTGTACAGCTTCACACCCCAACTAATACAAACAAGGTATAGGCCTACAAAGTACTAATTATATTGTACTGGTATGTTCAAATAAATATGTCTTGGTAAATGGTTTTTGTTGTTCCCTTTACCGTAGTTGACATATCTTTGTTTAATGTAAGCCATGTTGTGAAGCGGTGTCTAATTCCATGGCATACTCACAACACAAAATTGTAAATCCAGGAATATCACGGCAATAAACCAGCAATACAGAACACAATTATTTGATCTTACCTGTATATATATGTATCAATATAACCACCAATAAAGGAGCACACGTCCGAATAGCAAATATCATAATTCCTGCTTTAGAAGATCATTTCAAAATATTTATCCAGCAACAGAGCAAAGCTTGAAGTCAGAGTACGCCAGGAAGTACAAGTCAGGAAACAGGCCGAGACAAAATTCAGGGATCGTCCACAAACGCACAAATAAACCGTAAAACGAATAAAATAAATAAATAAATAAATAAATAAATAAATAAATAAATAAACATTTCAGTGCAAGTTAAAGATTTTGGAGTGTGTTTCCTTGTATTTTAGTTTTGCTTATAGACGATACTTATAAAATTTGTGGTCCTAATTTTTATTTATGTATTTAATATTTCAAAAATAAAGCAAATAAACAAGCTGTGTGTGTAAGGGGCCGTGTTGTGTGATACACTGCCGTGCCGTTACGTATTCTTATTCCTGTCGGTGTGATGATATGAGGTTAAAAGATGTAAAACCACGAATGCAGAAGAGACCAGTTATTTTGCTTAATGGTCGTAACAGGTAACGGTGACGGTCCTCCATGTTAGTGGGTGGAACGACGTTCTAAAGGTTAATGTGGTGTGCTCTGACTAACCAGATAAACGAACAGTGTGCTAGCTTATGGGGAGAAACACTATATGGCTTGTTATAAAAATGACTGGGGCTGTATGAGAGGAGAGAGTGACTGGTTAGAGATGAGTTTTATTATTTTCTTTTGGCGTGGGCTTGGCCAACAGTCCTTAGTCTGTTAGTGTGAGGAAATAAACCTGATTCAGTGATACACTAAATCCTGGCGCCTGCAAAGTGTCGATTATTTTAAGCAACCGAAAACGCTACATTAGCATGGATGTCAAGTCTCAAGGTTTACCCGTGAAACCCAAGTTTTTCACAATTTTTAGAGTCTCACAGCCGTGCAATGGATTCTCATATTCTCATGTTTGTGCATAAGTTTGTTATTGTTTGCCAAGCTGCGAAACCTTTATACATGATACAGCGGTAAATCCAATACAACTGTCCAAGCGTATTATTTCTTTTCTTTTTTGGGGGGTGGGGTGGGGGGAGCGGCTGTCACCATGAAGAGGTGTACTTTACCATTCTATATTCTTGTAGCTGCTACGCAAACTCCCACTTACTCCAAAGATAGAATTGCTTTGTCTCAACTGAGGGTTTGGCTTCTATGTTTCTGTATACAGCGCGTCATTACTCAGAGTCGAAGGAGAGGATGTACGACTGTCACGTTCACGCAGAAATTACCTCAGAAATAAAAGAGAAAGTAAACAGTCAGACTTACTGCAGAACTTGTATTCCCACCCCTGCAAATGTTTCGCAATTTCGAAATTTCCGTCCATTTAGATGAAGCAATGCATAGTGTACCAAGTAGTGGTGCTTGTCAGTGAAATTAATATTTACTTTTTATTGCTAGTACAGTATACATAAGACAGAGACATATAGTGCTATGAAAAAGTATTTGCCCCCTGTCTGATTTTCTGCATTTTTGCACATTTTTCACATTGTATTTGGTCAGATTTTTTTGTGGGTTGTAGTATATAGAGGGAGTCTGAGAGAAAAAATGACACCAAAGTTTAGTGCTTCTTTCATTTGTTTGATGTGCAAGGTAATCAAACATGCAATCTTCAGGTGTGAAAAAGTTATTGCGCCCCTGTTAACTCAACCCAATTAAAGGGATAATTAGGGTCAGCTGTTTGAGTACTTTGGTTAACAACCAGGCCTGATTTGGGCCAGCCCTGCCCAATATAAATCTGACTAACTTTGTCCCTTACCATCAGAGTGAAGTTGTCAGCACACAGGTTCTAGAGGCACATTGTGCCATGAACAAAAGAAATTCCTGAAGACCTCCGGAAAAAAGTTGTTGATGCCTATCAGTTTGGAAAGGGTTACAAAGCCATTTCTAAGGCTCTGGGGCTCCACCGAACCACAGTCAGAGCCATATTGTCCAAATGGAGAAAGTTTGGGACAGTAGTGAATCTTCCCAGGAGTGCCGTCCTGCCAAAATCTCTCCAAGAGCAAGGCGTAAAATCGCCCAGGAAGTCACAAAGAACCCTAGAACAACATCCAGGGATCTGCAGGCCTCTCTCGCCTCGGCTAAGGTCAGTGTTCATGACTCCACCATCAGAAAGACTGGGCAAAAATGGGATTAATGGCAGAGTAGCAAGGTGGAAACCATTGCTCACTAAGAAGAACATGAATGCTCGTCTCAAGTTTGCCAAAAAGCACCTGGATGATCCTCAAGAGTTCAGGAACAATGTTCTATGGACAGATTAGTCAAAAGTGGAACTTTTTGGCCGACATGGGCCCTGTTATGTCTGACGAAAACCAAACACTGCATTCCACAGTAAGAACCTCATACCAACGGTCAAGCATGGTGGTGGTAGTGTCATGGTTTGGGAATGCTTTGCTGCATCAAGACCTGGACGCCTTGCCATCATTGAAGGAACCATGAATTCTGCTCTGTATCAGAGAAATCTACAGGAGAATGTCAGGCCATCCGTCCGTGAGCTGAAGCTGAAGCGCAGCTGGGTCATGCAGCAAGACAATGATCCGAAACAAGCAAGTCTACATCAGAATGGTTGAAGAACAAGAAATTTAAAGTTTTGGAATGGCCTAATCAAAGTCCTAAACCCCATTGAGATGTTGTGGCAGGACCTGAAATGAGCAGTTCATGCTCAAAAACCCACAAATGTCACCGAGTTGAAGCAGTTCTGCATGGAGGAGTGGGCCAAAATTCCTCCATGGCGCTGTGAGAGACAAATCAATAACTACAGGAAGCGTTTGGTTGCAGTTATTGCTGCTAAAGGTGGCTTAAGCAGTTATTGAGTCTAAGGGGACAATTACTTTTTCACACGGGCATTGGGTGTTGCATAACTTTCTTAAATAAATGAAATATGTATCACATTTTTGTGTTATTTGTTCACTCAGGGTCCCTTTTATCTAATATTAGGTTTTGGTTGAAGATCTGATAACATTCAGTGGCAAAAATATACACAAATTCAGAAAATCAGACAGGGGGCAAATACTTTTTCAAATAAATACTTGCAATCGTAGTTGTCAAGGCTCAGCCGTTACCATAGAAACGGTCTGAAGGGAAACAGAAGCTCTGACTAGCATTTGCGCAGATACATCATTTGGAGCAAGTTGTTTGGGAATTCAAATTGTGATGGAAGAGAAGAGACGTTTGTTTCTAAAATGCCTAAACTGCACATAACATTTAAACAATGCTGCAAATACAGGATGTATATGCAGCTGACGATAATAAAATAATAATGTGCAGATTTTGCAACTGTCAGCAGGAACGGGAGTTGAAAGATACAGTTGTTAAGCATTAGACTATATTTCTTTTGGAGAAATATGACTTGTTTACTTATATTTTGTATTAGTAAGCTAATTCTTTGTTTCATTTCAAATGGTGCAAACTTTGTACTGGAGCAAATGCTGTTTTGGTTTTGCATGAATGAATCTGCTTTTCTTAGTGTTTAAATACTGAGAAACCCCAAGCTTGTTTAGTATACTGGAGCCCTGCTTCAGTGCAATGGGATTGAAATACAATTCCTATCGTTTTTTAATGGGTAGATTGCTGTATGTGCAATTATTATGACAGCCCCATAATAGTAGGGTAGTGTAAATGTATATTTTCTATTGTATCTTATTGTATTTTTATAGAGCACATGGGCAGTGTTTACTGTAAATAGGCAGTTAATTAAAAAGAGTGGGGGACTGTACGTTACCGTTACTGCCGCTAATGAGAAATTATGGTAACTAAATTATTTTTCTGTGCAAGGTTTGTTTGTCAAAATATTTTTTTAAAAAAGGACAGTGTTTTATAAAAAAAATATGTATTTAGTTAAAATATTATTATTATTATTATTATTATTATTATTGCTATACATCTATTTGATTTGTTGTTTTATTAACGTGTATCTGTAATAAAAACTAATTAAAGCAATATTTGTGAAAAATAAAACATAAAATTATAAATAAAAAGAATTTCACAGGGCTCTAATTATAAACATGTATTCTTTTTGGCAATAAACAGTAAAGGAATGTTAATCAAAGCTTCATGAATGCTTAAAAAAAACGATAACACATGTAAAAGACTTTATTTACCAATCTTTGCAAAATGAATCTTAAATATATATTTTTCTACAATTTTTATTTTTACATCATTACTTCATATTAATCACCTAAACTACATCCCTGTAATCCAATCATTAATGTCCTACAATTTCACTTTTTAATCCTTTCAAGTACAATTGTGTTAGCAACAAATAAGAATGACAAATAACAAAAAAGAATGAACCTCACCGAGCTAGAGACCTTTTTGTAAGCCTTGCTTCATATCTCCTCCTACTGAGAATACAGGGTTAAACTTGCACTTCCCGTATCTGTAAATGTATTTGCAGCCTCAGTGTTGTCAGTTTTCAGGCAAATAGCAGAAAATTATAAGAAACAGGACTTTTCAGCTTTGTTTTTGATGTTACAAATCACACTGCTCTGAATAGGGCCTTAAGCAAACTGAGTAATTCGCCATTCTGCCTCAGACAGGGAATATAACAGCTTGAGAATATGAAGAAACCTGTATAAACATAAAAAAATAAAAATTAAAATCAAGAAACTCTTCTAAGCTGTGAGACTTGCGCCTGCTTCCATGTTGCGGAACATGCATTTTATGAGGTCAAACTGTTCTATCAAGTTCCTCTTTTTCCTTGAGCGGTAAAATTCCACAGGATGTACATAAATAACAAATGGTAGAATTGCCTCAGTCATGAGGCTTAGGCAGCAGTACAGTATCAGCTGAAAGACTTTTAAAGATAAATAAAACAATTGTTAACGGTATAAAACTAGAAATAAACAACTTAATAGAGCAGTTTAATTATTGTTCTATGTAACGTTTAGCCCATTAAGTTTGTGAGAGGTTTGGCTTTTAAAAAAAACAACAAAAAAAACAATATTAAATTGAATTCAAGCATCACTGAGAAAACTGTGCAGCAATGATACAAGTTGGCTGTGTGATAAGTGATATGGGACATTGAGATAGGGGAGGTGGTATGGTGCTGGCAGCACTGCCAAATATAAAAGTTTCCATGTCTTGTAAAATGCTGTGTCATGCACCACTTACAGCCAAATTTGAAAATCTTTGGTAGAAAATAAAACCCTATCAGACGAAGGATGCTACAGTAGTCCGGTCCCGCTTCACTGGAGTAAAGAATCACTTGCCAATATGGTTGAATGGTAGACAGGTCTTTGCTACATATATCCATGGAAAGGACCACTAAAAACACGATGATAACCAACTCAAGGTGGTAAATATCAGGATAGAGCATTGGTAATCCAGACAAAAAGGCTAATTCAAATTCCCATAGTGTGGTATGTCCTTTCTGAATTCCGGATCGTCTTTCCTCTCCACTAGTGGCTGTTCTTCCAGGCTTTCCTTGCTCTCCTGCTCTGTCTTCATGACCTCAATGGGAGTTGCTGGTTGCTCCAATACAATGCTGATCTCATCGAAGATCTCATCCAGCTCTTTGTTGTTTTGTATGTCCAGGAATGCATACGAATTGGAAGTTGTTGTCAGCAGCTGTCAAACAAGCACAAGAAAAAGTGGTTCTCAAGATTCGGCCACAACACATTACAGTATCAAAGACTCCGTAAATAAAGAAGTATATTCCGCTTAAATCATACTGGATTTTCAGTAATATTTAAACTTAAAATTTAATATTCCATATTCCTATCTCAACTTTCTTTAATCTGTTATATAATTCAGACACATTCAAGTCTCTACAGGAAACAGAATACAAATGATGGGACCCTCTACCTCTTTCCAAGCAAAAAAGAAACTGCAGTCAAAATGAGAGAGCGAATTGACCAATTCAGGAGAACATCTGTTAAATCATTTTCAGTGCTTTCCACTGAGTTCTTCTAGACTCCAGGATGATTTGTATTGTTGTAAAGAGTAAATTAAAGCTGTAAAGTAAATTAACTAAGTGCTAATACCTGTAATATATAACACAATTTTGTGAATCATGGGCTCCCATGACTAACTATTTAGTTTTGCAAACGCCATGTATTCTGTAATACAGGTGATTATGGTCACTGTCGGCATTATAGTTACCTTTAGATTTGCTTTAGTCAGTTCTATTTAAACCTGTTGTGTAAGACTGTATGTTATACACTAGGAGACCACTTTCAGCCCATTATGGAAGTCTGGGGCAGGTTTAAGAGGCTGTGCATTTGAGGACTGGCCACGTGTCCCTATGTATGTTTAACTGAACCTGTTGATGTTTTTTATAATCTTTGTAGGTATCCATCAACTGTCTTACCTCTTTGTAGTGCTCCGGGAGCTTGCAGGAAGGAAAGAAAAAGTGCACTGTTTTGCAAGTATAGAATCCAGCAAAGAAGAGGCAAAGTATGACAGCAACAACTGCTACCAAACTGCAAATCAGAATGACAGCAATCATCCATCCAGGAGTCTTACCTGGAACAGCAAGGCGAAATCACATTCATTAATATATGAATTCTATAAAGACCTTTAGACAATTTAACAACTTTGCATACAAAACAAGACATATCATATTGAGAGCTTCTGTTTTTTGGTTTTTAATAATTTCATTTTTCGGTGCTTATTTTTAGCTATTTTCGAACTTATGTAAATTGTTTGTTTTTTTTTTTTGGGGGGGGGGGCTTTTGCTTTTTGTATGAAATTATTGCTTTCTGGTACTTTCCAAAATACTTAGGCGTTTCTTTCTTACTTTCAAAATATGTATAATAACAACTCAACAGTACTGGCACACTTAAGTTATACCTGCTTCCCTTTGCTGTGTGATCCAGTGGTTAAAGAAAAGGGCTTGCAACCAGGAGGTCCCCGGTTCAAATCCCACCTCAGCCACTGACTCATTGTGTGACCCTGAGCAAGTCACTTAACCTCCTTGTGCTCCGTCTTTCGGGTGAGACGTAGTTGTAAGTGACTCTGCAGCTGATAGCTCACACACCCTAGTCTCTGTAAGTTGCCTTGGATAAAGGCGTCTGCTAAATAAACAAATAATAATAATAATAATAATATAAATAAACAAATAACTAAATCCTGATGGTCACGGGTACATTCTTCTGGGGTTTCTGCATGTAGGCATTTTTTTTACATTTCACCACAATTTGCAATTCTGCTTTAAATTCTCCTTATTTTAACTGTAATACAGCTTTAAATGCCACTAACAAGCCTCCATTTCTAATTGTAATCTTGTTTTAAATCTCGCAAGTGGAGTCTCCAATAGAAATGCAGGAATTTGCTGCCACTCAATAGTTGTGGTGGGTTTAAAGTATTCAGAACGAATCAATAATAGATACAAGTCAGGAAGGAGGGACATTGCCCAGCTGCAATGGGAAAGGTCATTTTTTTAAAATGGGAAAAGGATGGTTAACATGAATTGAGTAACCATTTCCTGTGTTTTCCAGTTTATTGATTATACACCAATTTCAGATTTTTTTTTGTATCAGGGGTGTTTTATGGTTTTTTATCATTAAAAATTGAAAATCAGAAGCCCTAATTATATTGAAAAATCAGCAAGAAAAGTAATGTAAAAACCGTTTACAATAACAGTAATTTCAAATGTTTTTTTGTTTGTTTTAAAAAGGATGAAACAGAACAGGTGAGAGCAGGTACACAGTTCTATAAATGTTAAAAGAGATGAGACAATGAAAAGGTACATTGTTTTGTGAAAACAAAGTCCTGGACAAAAGAAAGAATTATAATGTTCCTGTATTGCAATATATATATATATATATATATATATATATGAACATCATTTCTGAAAATCTTTTATGTAACAGAAGCCTTAATAGTACTACAGTACTTCTTTTCAATTTGTGTCAGTATATGGAAAACTGCAAAGCGGTATGTAAGACAATATGTTAGCATAACATTATTCAGCCGGTTTCATTTGACTTTATTAAGCGAAGTTAGTTAATTCTATAGGGTGATGCAAAACCTTAGATTCACTTCCTGTCCAGCAGGTGTCAGAACCCTGACTTCTATGTACAACAAAGTGAGTGTTAAGTTTCAGGTGGGGTGCCAATACCAATTACTACCACTTAAAGATTCAAAAACAGAGTGTAAACCTTAATGAAAATCTGCAGTGCAATATAGAAGTTCAGAAATTTAAAATAAAATGAAATGTTACCGTCACTGGTACTTCTCTTGCAGACTGGTCTACTGGGCTCCGCAGTGTTGTTGAATGAAACAGATATCTGAACCTGAACACAGTACGTACTCCAGGGTTCCAGGTCTCCCAGGACTAAGAATGTTTGCTCACTTCTAATGGTCTTGACCTGAATTAAACAGAATATTCAGTAATAATTCTGCATGTTCGAATCACAAATGGACCTGAGAGATTCAGGGTTTATTCCCAGTTTCAGAAAACTGAAATCTGGTTCAATTCAGCTTGGGATTGTTGACATACAGTCTCCAATCGTGATGACAAATTACAGTATTGCATATACATAGTACAAATCATATACAATATCTGCAAAAAAAGACTTTTTTACTGCACATAATGTATTATATTTTAATATTTTCCCAAAAACATGCCATGTGTTGTTTTGTTTAAAAGAATAGATATATAGAAATGTTTTAAAGCTAGAAAATTGAAAGGTCAACATATTACCTTTTTGTCTATATGCCATACAAGGCAAAAAAAGCAGATGTGTTTATTATTATTTGACAATTATTTGTGTATTGAAAAACAAATGAGGTATGTCTTTCCAAAAGTGCACAAAACCATTCACTGTACAGTCATATTTTTCAGACCAAAAATACTGGTTAAGAACACATATTTTAATATGTACTGGTCTTCTTAAAATACATTACACTGAATTTTGACCTTTGACCTTTTTTTGGCCATAGAATGCATATTAAATGACCCAATCTTAATACATTTATGGTAATTTACTTTACACTTTTTTAAATAATGAATGGTGAGAAAATGGAAAAAAAAAATCCATCTGTTATTTATTTATTTATTTATTTTTAATTTAGTTGTCAACAATTATTTTTTATTATTTTCTCCCAATTTAGAATGTCCAATTATTTTTAGGCTCAGCTCACGGCTACCACCCCTGCGCGGACTCAGGAGGGGTGAAGATAAACACACGCTGTCCCCTGAAGCATGTGCCGTTAGCCGCCCGCTTCTTTACACACTGCAGGCTCACCATGCAGCCACCTCAGAGCTACAGTGTCGGAGGACAACACAGCTCTGGGCAATTATTTTTAAAGCCTTTCCTTAGTCCTACCTAAAGGGGAAATAAAGGAATAAAAAATATGATGGGAAGGAAGCTCACCTCCTCTCTTGATGTTTTTTTCCAGTAACTAACCAAATATAAAACGTTATTAAAAGTGTTATGTAAAGTCTTGTCCTTTATTTTCATCAGCGGATCTGAAATGTTGATATCCAGAAACCCAGATCTGGATTTTAACTTCACGTCTGAGGGAGGACCGATGCGTGCTACAGAGGAAAACAAACACAAATAACCTGCAGATACCAATCATGTAATAGTAACATAATTTAGCATCATGTACAAGTTTATTTGTCAAGTTTGGTGATGAGAGTCTTTGCAATTGTGGCCAGAGGGCCTCAACTAGCTCAGTTTAGACCTCTGGGCTGCAGAGTATAAAGCAGGATCTTTAGAGATTTATGTATATGCCATTTTTGATACAGCGGATCTGCTGGTTGCTACATAATAGATCACTTTGTGATTGTGGGTTTGGAATGTGAACAACAGTTAAACAGACCAACATGTATTCTACATTGGCAACAAAAGCAGTCAAAAGATGCAAATACGGATTTGTCACTACCAGAGAGGTTTAGGTGAAACGTGTGATCTACAGTCAGAGCTGGATGAGAATGAAAACACGATTAATTCTAGCACAGGGGTTGGATAAAAAAAAATAGAAGCAGTTGCTGATTCATCAGGTAGGACTGCACTGACTGCATTTAAATCATTCAAAAGGGGTACACAACTGTAATTTATTCAAGGAAACTGTTGTCAATGTGAAACTTTTTAGATTAGTAAAATATTGTAATGTAGTATAGTGTGCATCTACCAAGCGAGTCTTGCTTATCGTGACAATCCTTGGTTTGCAAAAGTGAGCTTTTTAATATTAGAGAAAATGTGTACATATACTAAACAAACTAATCTGTCATGTAAGGGGCAGGCAATAACACAAAATTGTGCTGCACTTGTTGTATTGTATTCTTTATTTCATTCTAAATGATAAAATGGTAAATGAACATACTGTGTAGGTCTGCTGTAAAAGCCTTCACATAAACCCACTGGGATGCATTGCCCTGCCGAACAGACTTCACACGGAAGTGGAATATGCCAAAAGCAGAGATGTTTCCAGTGAAATCACATTTTGTGTCTCTGATATTTTGACACACTTGGATGTAACGATTTTCATTGAATGCTCTGTTAAAACACAAACAGTAATTGTCATCACAATCTCTTTATGTATATACCAGTTAATTGAAACATAAGAGTACTTAGAACCTAAACTTAGCCAATTAAATTAAAACGATGGTGACCCTATTCCTACAGTGTCTTTTAAAAAGTGTCATATAACAAAAAGTTTGATAACTGTTAAATTATTTAATGCTTCCAATAAATAAAATGCCAAAACCATCAGTTATCATATCACAACTGTTGTTTGTTACAAGTATATCAGCAACATAATATTAATTTAATTCACAGGATTGAATAGTCCCATTTCAAACACTTTAGCATTTAACCTGGTTACAAATGACTTCAGAATACAAATACCTTTAAAATATTACCAATTTGTGGTCTACCAGTACTTATGAAATACAATTAGATATTCTTAATGTCGGTAGCAGATCTGAAACTCTATGGAATAAATGTGCATTCATGACTTCATATCTAGTCTCCATCAAGTTCCTATTTCTTAGTACAGAGGAAGCTGCATCTTCTTCACTAACTGAACGTATTATTCACTTGTTCACTTTAATTATCTTTCATATTATTCAGAAGAAATTCTCACAAATGTACAGAGGAAGTGGGGGATGAGTCAGTGACTATATATATATTGAGTGCAGTTATTATTATTATTATTATTATTATTATTATTATTATTAGTCAATTGTTTTGCATTTTACTTTTCAGACATTTAATAAGTTATATAGTTACTGCCACTAGCATAACTGTACAGTGTTTTTTTATGATATATATTTTTAATTGAGCCTACAGTCTTGAATTAGCTGTTCCTTACAGTGTACTGTACCTTGCAAACTCTGCTGTGTAGGTGACATTGTCTTCAGAGGTGACAGGATCCCACTGAAGAACGGCACCCAAGTTCACTGAAGAAACTGTTACATGTTTAGGTTCTGGCACAGATCCAAGCACTAAGTCTGCAAAATCCGAGAAACAGCGTGGCATGAGAGTTTATATACAGTGGATATTTAAAAATAAAAAAATTAAAATTTAAAAGGTCAGCTTCTTCAGTGAAATTGAGGTCTGTTTAATAAGGGAGTGGAGTGCCTTCCTTAACATTACAACATTTCATTAAATAAGCCAGTACTTTGAAAATTCACAGCAAAAGAGGTCATGAATATATTGTAAATAATGATACCAATGATACCAATTACACATTAAATGTATCAGTAAAACAGTTATTTATAATACTGTATAAAATACACTAGGCCTAATCATATTACTTTAAGTATCCATCAAGGGAACTATTTATTACGAAACAGCAACACTTCAATTACTAACTTATGTAAACAAAACGTAATGACTGAAAGTACCGACCTGAGAATAGAATGATGCTTGTCAAAAGGCAGCTTGAGAAGCTTGTAGACATTTTATTTGATTCCGTTGCTGTTCATGAGTTTATCCGTGGTTAAGCAGCTGCTAAACGTTGAGTTCCTTTGTACTGTCCTTTTACCGAACTATGAAGGTACAGTGGGAGGGACTTACTGAGAAAGCGAAACTCAACCTGTGAAATGATGTCACCCTAGACAACTACTGGAAGTGCTAAAAGAAGACAAAATAGAAGAAATTAAGGGCTAGTCTGTACATTCTGGTTAAGTCACTTGGAAACCGAAAGCAGATCAGAACCTTGAGGTAAGATAAACGACATATAAACATAAAAAGAACGACATTCCTGCCTTGACAGAAGAAACAACACATAGAATGTATCGAGTGAAACCAATCTGAAACTGTACGAATGGAAACTAAACGAATGTTTAATGCGGTTATGTATTTTGAAAACGTCAGATGGCTTTAAGAATACTGCTGGGCTACAGCGGAGTCCAGATACATTAACACCGCCTACATTCATGAACGGTTTGTCTTCTGTTGTGTTGTTTCGGAAACTATTTATACAGCCACAGATCACTTCTGTAATACGAAAAAGTCCCAACTTTAAGCAAGTAATTTAGTATTTTCCAATTGGGACACAACTGCCAGTTTGCCAGCAGACAGTAAAGCAACTAAACGATTTTAGTCAGTAGGCAACACACTTGTATCTCTCAATTTAAATTATTTATTTATTTATTTATTTATTTATTTATTTATTAGCAGACTACCTTACCCAGGGCGACTACAGTTGTGTACCAAAAATATATATCAAGATTTACAGTACAATTAAACCTGAGCAATGTTCCTGACCAACAACATAAGCACATTGTGTAGTCTTTTTCTGTCTATTTGCAGTCTCTCTTGAGAAGTGATCCACAAAAGAATATGTCCCCAGTTCAAGCAGATAGGTGGCATCAGTCTTGACCAGCATTAATTGTAGTTCATAATGGCGATTGAGGGAGAAAATCTCAACTGGCACACCAACATTTGTTTATTTAGCAGATGCCTTTATCCAAGGTGACTTACAGAGACTAGGGTGTGTGAACTATGCATCAGCTGCAGAGTCACTTACAACTACGTCTCACCCGAAAGACGAAGCACAAGGAGGTTAAGTGACTTGCTCAGGGTCACACAATGAGTCAGTGGCTGAGGTGGGATTTGAACCGGGGACCTCCTAGTTACAAGCCCTTTTCTTTAACCACTGGACCACACACATAGCTACACACATTCAATACTGGGGCCATGCAGAACATAGAGATACAGTATTCCCAAATCTGCAGAGCCACACTGAAGGAGTCATATCTCCAGCGATCTCCAGTGACTAGCTGGGCTGACAGGATGTTGGGACTTGTCTGTTAGAATTACTGTCTGTTTCCTTTCCTAGAACTGAAGAGGAGCTCCTGAACTCAGGTAAAAGCTCCTTAACAACAAACAAAACAAATAAACTCAGTATTTGAGTAATTGCAATAAGAACAGCTCAGAACGACTGCAATCGTCATACAATGGGAAGAGGGCAGTAAAAAAAAAGAAAAAGATTTTTGAAGCTGCTCACTCTTAACCTGGTTACTAATATTTGATCTTCAGTCACAGAGCTTCTTCTGACCTTCCCAACATATCCTTAAAAGGTAGTAAGTCTAAAATACAGATATTTAGACTGAAGATCTGTACTGCGTTATCATCCGTTTACAAACTATTACCACCCTCGAAACTTTTGTCATTTATCAAAACACGCCAAACGCTCAGACTTGAAATATAGTTGGTGGCCCAAATTTTTTCTTGTTAAGGATTAACGCTTCATGTACCCAGAAGACTCAGAGTCATCCTCCTCCTCCTCCGAGTCTGAACACAATCTCTGCTCCACTTCATCTTTAATTTCTGTATTAAGATGGTCTGTCCTACAAGCTACAGATTCCAGAGTCGCTAATAATGGAGACTGTTGCAGTTTTTCTAGAAGGCTTTTGCTATCCTCCTCTACTTCCACCTCAACTGAAGGGCTCTGTAAGATTTCTTCATCAATAGTCCCCAACGTCACTGAAAACAAATTGACATCTTGGCAGCTTTCCTCCTCTACAGAGTCTCTCCTCTCAAGTAAAGGTTCAAGTTGCTCTGAGTCTGGCTGTTCCACTGGAGGCCCTGCTGTCTCCTCACACACAACCAGACACAATGCCTGTGCTGGATCACCTGGATCAAGGGCTTGCCCCGGCTCCACAGAAATCGCTTGATCATCAATAGGTTCGCTATTGCAACTTCTTTGGCCTGGAATCCACTTTTCGTACCAATCTTCCTCCCCACTGTCAGTCTCCTCGCTGTTACTGGAGTCTTTGCACATTTTACCTCTGCTTTTCACCCTGCCACCTTGTTTAGCGAGAACAGTGACATGGTCCACAGGGTATCTCTCTAGAGCTAAACACTTCTGTATGTTGCAGGCTCTGCTAGCAGAAGTAAAAGAAGCCTGCAGAGAAATAGGTTTTCCATGTCAGTTACTGGGTAGAGGTTTAATGAAATATCACAATAGAATACAAAAACATGTTAAACACTGTGACAAAAATACAAGAGCAACAAATATAATCAAAATCATCCAATAACCACGTGACCAACTTCATGTAATTTTAACAGATGATTTGGGGATGGATCACAATATATAACCTCTAGAATTAGGGCTGGAACTTTCAGGTCTTTAGTTTTGGTGATCGGCCAGGGTCCATGTAGAAAATTCATAGTATCAGGAAATCCATCTAATCCAAGTTTGTTTTAATGAGAGTTGACTGAATAGTACAATGGAAACCCTCTTTTACCACCACCACAGGGACAGAGTAAAGCAATCTTAATAGAGAGCTGGTCCTAAATGAGGATGATTTTCAGATTATCTCCCTATTGAAGAGATCTGACAGAGATTACATCCAAAAATCAGGATGCTCCATTAGGGGGCACTACCACACGGTCGATGTCAGTTTTAAAAAATTGAAAAGGAAGTCAAACATACGGTACATACAGTTAATGCGCTGTAATCAGGGTTAAATGGTGAACTGGTCCTTATAAGGAAATGATCACAAATAGGGATTGTAATATTTTAATATACAGCATATGGAGATGCGCGGATGTTAGTATAGCTTAATGTAAATTATTTTCTAATTACTATACAATGTTTACCAATACTCATTTGCCAATTTTACCAATGTATGGATCTCTGTTCCCTTATGAAAGTTTACCATGGTATTTTTTCATGGTATTTTACCGTTTTTCCCATGGTTATACGATGCACTTAACATAGTTTATCGTTTTGCCATGTTTATTAATATGCTTTACCATACCTCTCTATTCTTTACAATGTTTACCAATGCTTTACCCTGCTTTCACAATGCTTCATTAAACTTTGCTACACTTTTAGTATGGTAAACAAGTGTACAAGGTACAAGGTTTGTTCTTGCTTTTTTGATTACAGAAACCAAGTAAATATGCCACGCTGGGTGCTTTCTTACCAGTACTTTAGGGAAGGGTATCTTCAGTGGGCATAGGAAGCCACTATAGAACAAGGCAGCCACAAGCGCTCCACACAGCAGCAAAACGATACACAATGGAACCACCTGAAAAGCAACTGGGAAAACAAGCAAGGACATTTAATGGATTGTAGCTAACAAAATAATTCCATAAATCGTACCTGCTGTGCACTTCCATGTGTTATACTGGTCTCATTTGTGCAGTTCTGATTGTACAGTACACATCATTTTTATTTTAAAACATGACATATGCTACCGCACCTGGTTAAAGAATACAGCTTGGTGTGCCAGGTGCTTCCTGTGTTGCCTGACATGCTTTCGACCAGTAAGATGCTTTGACCCAGAATACACTGCTGAGGTGAAATGACCCAGGAAGTGCATGAGATACTGTGTATTGTATCTTGTGAATAAGGCTTAGAAACTGTTTACCTAAAGCAGTAACAGATAATATGTATGTTTTAAATACATGTTTGCTTTAACATTTGTTTCTTCTAAAACTGCACTTTAAAACACCTACTGTATGTAGTTAATGGAAGTAAAAAAACAGGTACTGAAGGATTTATAGAATTATTTTGTTGTCTGGCAAAAGATGATTAGATGATTAGTGAAGATAATTTTAGTGACACAAAAGTGTGAGGTTAAAGCAGGACACTTGCAAATGAAAGTTGTTTTGCCCCATATTGGCCAAATTCAAAGTTAAATAAAAAAAAATGATTTTAGACCATTCCAGCATTTCTACTTAACTGCAATGTACCTTTGCTGACAGGCTCAGGACTAGTAAATGCACATTGTGGCTCAGAGGGCTTTGAGTTCATGTTCAATCCAGCGCGGTACATTCTCACTGTTACACAGTACTCTGTGCCAGGCTCCAAGTTCTCAATAACAAACTCTGGTTTACTGGTGGGAATCTGAAAAAAGAAAAAGAAGAAATGAAAGTATTGCATATTGCTTTGTTTGCCTTTCAGTTATTTAGTAATTCCTACATCTAATGGATTCTTCTTTTCCCTTTGTATCATATATTTGTTGGCAATCAGGTTGAAATTGGGACTGTAACTATTTGCCTGCTGATTAACACTGAACTGAAAAGAATGCCTAAGCAAGCACTGAAACAGAACACCTGTAAAATGACCAGTGAAATAAGAGTTCAAAAAACAGCTCTTCAAAAGCAATCGTTAAAGGAATACTGCAAAACAACTCAATTTCTCAGGGACTCAATATTATAGTCAGTCCATGCAGCACGCAAGATCAGGTTAAAAAAGCCTGTACACAGGTTAATTTATAACCGCAGTGGAATTTCATACTTACCTCTCTCTTTCCATTGTTTTTCATAGTAATGGTATAGTCAAACTCATGGTAAATATCCAGCAGAGGTTCTGGGCCTTTTCCTCTGGGAGGTTTGAGCTTCAGCAAAAGACAATCTCCACATCCAGTGACAGACACGTCAGGCGGACCCAGGATTGCTAGACAGAATGAGGGGTTTGAAAACTTTGAATGAATTCAGTCCAGAAAATTGTGATAATGACATTGAAGTTTTTTTTTCTAGAGATTCAACATTCAATAACAGTCATTACTGAAACAGTTCTGAGAGCTGATTTGATCAAACAATAAAATACACCGGGGTAAACCACAGCTGGATTTCTTGTGGGGACATTTCACAGTACTAGGGAATCCCTCTGCATTGCATCAGCCATTGATTGTGGTGTAATCCTGGTATAACCATTGGATAGGTGGTTGCTGCAATATAGTGATTCTTTAGTGCTGTGAAATACTAGAATAAGATGTACCGAAAAACATGAAGTCAACATTTCAAATCATCTTAATCATACAGAAACCAAAATGTCACATGACCACAGCGAGTTGTTTTCATAACATAAAATATGAAGTCATAATATCAAATGGTTCGTGAGATGAAGAGCTGTTTTGGAAGTAGCTCTGGAATTCCAAACATTTAAACACTCCTTATGGAGAAATGTGGCATAATTATGGGGGTCTCCATTGTATCCCTATTTCCAGGGATATGCATCACCTCTAGAGATAATAATCCAGAGTTAGTTAAAGTCGGTGACAGCATTAAAAAATAAATACAGATAAAGAAAGTTCTTACTGTCTGAAAAAGGAATGAAGTCGGCGGATGAAATCCAGTTGGATTGACTTGCTCCATTAAAGGCTTGAACCCGAGCCCTATAGCGAGAAAACCAAATCTTAAACTCTTCTGTCACCTCACACTCTCCAGAGCTGGATACATTCATGCATGTTGTCACTGGAGACCAAGATTCACTGGAAGTACAAGGAATTATCATGGTTTATTTAGTGATGCATTTATTTTACTATAGTACTGTATCTGCAAAAAATATGTTGGAATAATCTGATGTTAGCATACCATTCAGAACATTTATACTGTACTCTGTATTGTGTCCCCACAGGAGTACCTGCTCCAGGTTGCCATCTCAGGATATGCTGAAAGTTTTGAGAGTCAATGATCACATCGACAGGATCTGGAGACACACAGAGAGCTGTTGGGAGGAAAAAAAAAAACTAGGTCATGAGATTTTGAGCACAAAATGAAAGCATCCCTGGCATAATATAAGGGGAATGACATCTCTGATTGAAAGGTTTGTAAACATTAAATGAATTGGGTATGTGAAAAATATTTCCCGAGTTATGAGACTCAGCTAGTGTAGTGATGGCTGCTTTGTAAAATGAACGACAACAGGGATTCATGTTCTTGTTTGATAGCAATCAAACTTTATCTTGAGAAACACAAAATGAAGTTGTGTTACAAGTTTGCAGCCAGAATCTTGGAGAGTTAGGTTTTGATCACCTGATAAGTTCCAGGTCCATAACATGGAACCCATCTTGGATCAAAGGTCAAAGTGAAGGGTACCTTTAGTTTTTGATTATGGAGTTTCCATAACCCTGAAAATCTTAAGTGGTCAACCAAAATGGTTTATGAGTAATTAGTAGTTAAAAAAGTAGTGACAATAACACAAGCTCCCCTCACAGTGTGTTGCAAACATAGTTAATATCACATATTCAATAGTCTGCACCAATATATAGGATTTAAAAAAAAAACTGTAAAAATAATTCTCCTTAATGAACATATAAAAAAAAACAGACTGTTTTCCTAAAACATTATTATCTGTATATTATCTATCATGCAGAGAAACAGAAATAGAACATAACCCAGTATTTAACTTAAATATTACGTACCAAGAGGGGCCAGATGTAGAAAATGTAGGATTTGGATTAAATATGCCATTGCTTCAACAGTAGAACGTAGAATGAGATTTTAGCTACTGTTGCTTTATTTCTAGCACTTTGGAAACCTGGTTAAGTTTCACTTTCCCTGTAACTCCCTCCCACAGACATATATTGTACTAAAAAGACTGTATTGCAGCAGGAGCTTGATCATGCAGAAAAAAATGAATGTACTAAAAAGAAAAAACATACAATTGCTATAAACGCCTTAAAAGGCTGGTTCTGGAAAGCACCTTTCGAGCTCTCAGATACAGTGCCTATAGAAAGTCTACACCCCCTTGAACTTTTTTCACATTTTGTTGTGTCAGTGCCTCAGAGTTTCATGTATTTAAATGAGGATTTTTCCACTTATCTACACACCATACTCCACACTGTTAAGGGGAAAAAAAACCTGAAACTGAAAGATCATAATTGGATAAGTCTCCACCCCCCGGAGTTAATACTTGGTGGAAGCACCTTTAGCAGAATTTACAGCTATGATTCTGTTGGGATAGGTCTCTACCAACTTTGCACACCTAGATTTGGCAATATTTGACCATTCTTCTTTACAAAACTGTTCAAGCTCTGTCAGGTTCCTTGGGGAGCATTGATGGACAGCAATCTTCAAGTCATGCCACAAATTTTCGATTGAATTTAGGTTGGGGCTCTGACTGGGCCACTCAAGGACATTTACCTTTTTGTTCCTTAGCCACTCCAGTGTAGCTTTGGCTGTGTGCTTTGTGTCGTTGTCATGCTGAAAAGTGAACTTCCGTCCCAGATTCAGCTTTCTTGCAGAGGGCAGCAGGTTTTCCTCAAGAACTTATCTGTACATTCATTTTCCCTTCATTTTTTTCACTTGGATTTTAATGCATTTTAATTCCAGGCTATAAGGCAACAAAAATTGACAATTTTGAAAGGGGGTGTAGACTTTTTATAGGCACTGCAATTGCTGTGTTCCTAATGTTTTGTTTGTTTTTTTTCTGTGTGTGGCAGATTGTTAATCATTAAGAAACATATACAGTACTTGTGACAGAAAGACAATGGTTCTTGGTGGTAAATCTCCCTCTCGACCTGTTAGGGCACTAAGTAACGGGAGCAGAATACTCACATAGAAAAGAGACGGAGCTTCGGTACACTAACTCATTGACCCGGAGGGAAATGATGTGACAGCTGCAGATCATAAAAAGCAGCTGCTGTATTGTACCACAATCACTAATTCACGCACTAAAGTGACTTGTGTATGTGTTTTGTGTTTAAGTGGGGATACAATAACAGGACTATTATTTCTGGACTAGCTTGGGGATTCTAAACGTAAGTAATACACACCGCTGTATTACTTACCAGGATTATTATTTACTGTTTGTTTTGCCGTCAGGCACTCGACAAAACCAATGAAAACAAACGTTTTCACCTGGATTACAATTGTCTGTCTGTTCTTTAATCACCTGCACGTGCACACTACTAACCACTTTGCCACAGTACTTCATTAATTTAGTTAATTAAAAATTAAAATTAAGTTTACCAATATTAATTTTATGTTAACTTATTAAGCTTAACACATAACAGAAATCAGGTTGAGGCTTAGTGATACTCACAGTAAGATAGCTATTTATTTTACTTTTTCTATCCAGTTGTACCTAAGAAATAAACACAGTAAATTAATGGTGTTATTATGATTTCCATTACATGAGAGTAAATGTTAAAACTTCATGCTGATTTGAACTCGGCTCTCGCCAAGATAAGCACCAACTAAAACGTAGCTTTACAGTAAACTAATGTGATCCATCTGCATCTCCATCCATTTGCAGTTGGTTCAATCTGATGATGTAGATATCCTTCTGCCTGGTGTTGGTAGCTGCAGTGTAATGCTGGCTCCAGCGGTCAGCTTATTTTGCCTCCCCAGCACACACACAATGGCTGCGATGCTGACTCCGGGGATCAACCACAGTGCGGTCTCCCCAGCGCATCAGCATGACAACTGTCTGGATTGAGCTAAGTAGGGTACATCTCTGGGGTCTTCAAGTGGGCACCTTTCGTCCTCGGTATTTCGTTGCCTAGCCCACGACGCCTCAAGAGGGCTCGATGGTGATTCTGGCGTCCCAGGATCACCACCCTCCGTCCCCCACTCAACTCAGCCCAGCTTACTAACCTGTACATCAGCGTTGCTTTCTTTTTATTGTGCTTGAGATCCCCAGCCAGAATCTTTCAGTCTCAACCACAGCCAGTTGCTGCTCCTTTCTGTGGCTTCAGATAAATTCTTCACTGCGCGACGCAACTCGGCCACTGAACCCGACATCTCTGAGAAACCGGGTTGTACAGTGTGCAACAACAGACATTGAGGAAAGCAACAGCATACTAACCACAATTTATGTCTATGTTTTCAATATAGAAAACTTGCTTTTGAAATGGATTTCAAGCATTTCTAATATACATTTTTCTGAAATAGTCAAGTCAGAATAAATCATACAAGTCTGAATAAATGAAAAATATGTTTATTTGTAATTATATAAAAGACATACATTTTAGTTTGCATTCTGAGTGTTGTTCCATGCTGTGTATTCATATAACAAAAGGGGCATTTCTTGCCGATTCAACCTAATTACAGAAAACTGATCTTCACCGATTTCAACTAAAACTGATTTCAGGGCCAGTACTTTAGACCTGCTGCACACATTATGGCTTCCTATTCTAACCCTCTGACACACTGCAATAAATGCTAATTCTGACCAAAGTCTAGCATCAAGAAACATCCAAGAGACTTCATGAATCTGGCAGGAATGAATGGCTCAGTGATTTAAAAAGAAATAAAAAAATAAAATGCAGAAATGTTTAATCTTGTAATTTCTCCGTATCTGCCAAAGATTCACCTTTTTGTGATTCTAATTTACATTCACAAAAAGATTACTAAATTGAAACCACAGATAAAAAGTTACCATAATAGCCATAAAATAGAGAAGACAGGAAGCTAAAATGTGGGCAGTGTGCATGTAAACAGCTACTATCAGAAGTTCAAATCAAAGGTGGACTTGAGGTGCATTTGTTCATTAAACAATGATGTTCAGACCTCCTGCATGAAAAACCATTCCAGTTTTCATGTCAAACTTGTTAAATCAATAGAGCCTAAGTTTTCACTGTAGATTACATAGGATGTGTCTACAGTGAAAACTGTATTATTTTGTACATGGAGGAGACATTCAGCACTGGTACATGTATTAAAAAAACTGCTACATTTTGTGCAATAGTAACATATATGTTTGTGCATGTATATATTTACTTGATACAAAAGTAATGATAATGACTGCATATTATAATGTGAAAGATTAATTGTGGTCGGCAATTCAAAATGTTAAGTCTTCGAGATCTCTGGCTCCAGTCTTAAGCAACAGTATAGTTACCAATTAGATTAGCAGCAATTGTAAATGGCACACCCACCAATACTGACAGATTGAGAAACCACAGAACAAATCCTGGAAACATGGCCCATACAAAGCAGCAACACCTTCCTGCCTGTGTAAAGTTAGCAGGATTTGTTTTAGGCAGGCTCAGGTTTCAGGGCATCATGTTAATGTTCTCAAACACTGATGTTTAAACTACATCCTTTTACAATCGCGTTGCTTTGTTTCAAAGGGCTAATAAAACCAACGATATCTCAACGTTGCCTTCTGTTGCATTTCCACCTTGCTGAACCTCTGTTTGAAACAGCGGGACGATCTAACAACCTTTACTGTGTTTCCAATCCAGCTATAGTACAAATATGATCTGCTTAATCACAGCATGTGGCTTCAATTTAGATGTTCATACAGGACATACTTTATATGAGTGTTTATTATTGCAATTACCCAAATACTGTGTTTTTGATATATGTAGCCTGTGGATCTTCAGCTTTGGTTGCCTGAGAGTCAGTATTTGTATTGCATCATCTATTAAACAGCTACTGCTTAGTGACAGCAATACAAAAGGAAACTTGACTCGCAGTACAGTACTTCTTTATTAGATGGTACTGGCTCTTGCTTTTTCCAAAACAATGCTGATCTACACTGTGTTACACAACTGTGGAAAACGGAATCTGGCAACTACAGCTTGAGAGGTGCTCTTCAACTCGGGTCGAAGCACAGTAAAACAAGCCATGTAAAAAATTAATTAAATGCAACATTTGAGTACTTTTAATAATAATTACTCAGAATGATTGCAAAACACCATAAAAAGATAAAGTAAAAATAATGATATTATTTTACAACTTGAAGAGTGCTTAAGAAACCTTAAGAAAGCTCACAGTCACGCTCCTCCTCCTCTGACTGGACAATAGCTCAACTGCTCTTTGTTTTTAATTTCTACAGATTCTAGAGCCACCATCAGTAGTGATTCTTGTGGATCTTCTTGCAGATTACAGCAGCCCTGCGGTTAATCGTCTACAACCAGAGCCACCTCAACTGAAGGGCTCTCTAAGATGTCTTCATCAGCAGCCCCCAACATCACTGAAAACAAATTGACATCTTGGCAGCTTTCTTCCTCTACAGAGTCTATCCTCTCAAGTACGGATTCAAGTTTCTCTGGGTCTGGCTGCCCCACTGGAGGCCCTGCTGTCTCCTCACACACAACCATACACAATGCCTGTGATGGGTCACCTGGATCAAGGGCTTGCCCTGGCTCCACAGGAGTGACAGTCTCTTCAGTTTCCACAGGTTCGTTATTGGAACTCTCTTTGTCTGGAACCCAGAAGGCACAGTTTTCATACCCATCGATCTCTCCGCTGTCAGAGTGCTCACTTTCACTGGCATCTAGAAGTTTCCGACTGCTTCTTTTCTTTATGCTGCAATGATTGTGGAAAAGGGAGGCATGCTCCACAACAGTGCAACTCTCTGGAACAAAAACCCTCTTTAAATTGGCACCGTCTACAGTAAAAGAAGCCTGCAGAAAAAACACATTATGTCTGTCACCTATACATCAAACTTACATTTTT
Source organism: Acipenser oxyrinchus oxyrinchus (assembly GCA_030684275.1). Taxonomy (NCBI): domain Eukaryota; kingdom Metazoa; phylum Chordata; class Actinopteri; order Acipenseriformes; family Acipenseridae; genus Acipenser; species Acipenser oxyrinchus. The sequence continues at coordinate 22,015,112 of CM060255.1, forward strand.
ACATGTGCATACAGTGGATATAGGTAATGGTGATCAACTGTGTTGCTGATGGGTATTTTGAATCTGCTAGTCATGGCCGGGGGTGAATGTTACTTACATGCTTGTTCTTGAAAAATATTAAAGTAAAACAGTGTTCAAATAATGATTAATGTTTTTTAAAACTCTGCAGTTAAGACTAATGGTACTCGACAATTCCTTACCAACACTTGGGGGAGGTTTGCCTTTAATGAGCACAGGAACCCACTATATACAAGGGAGGAAACCACCAGAACCATCAATAGGGAGATGATGAACAATGAAACCAGTACACCTGGAACTGGAAAACACAAGAGAGAGGTGGCACTTCTTTCTTTGAAATACAGTATAGTACTGATTTAAACAAGTCTAAGGGTATGAGAATTCTCGATTTGCAAGAAAATTCAATTGAAAAAGTTCTGATATTTTAACAAAAAAAAACCACACTGCAGGTGACATGAAAGGTGTGCAAATATAACCTGTGCTAACAAATAATTCAAGGGTTAGGAAACGAATGTGTTCAAGGTTAACAAATGGTAGCTTACCATTTGACTTGGTGTTTTTTCACCTGTATGATGTCTTTTTTCACCTGTATGATGTCTTTTTTTATGCCGTGAACAATGATTCTAAGTAATTGTAGGTTATTGCTCCAAAACTGATTTATAAAAAAAAAAATAAAATAAAAAATTCACCGTATCCACATGTACCTGGCATTACTTGAGCTTTTGAAATCCAAGTTTCCATTAAGTTTGAGTACTTCATATTTCCCCTGTGGGACATATTTCCTGAATATGATAATACATGAACGTGTATTAGAAATGTAACTGGATTCATTAATGAAACTGTGTGTCTTGAGAAACAGGGCAAACTGCTGTGTCTTGAGAAGGGGGCCTCTGGCTTGCAGATATACTGAACTATATGATGTACTGATTAGAGGACCGGAGCCTGAACTGGATTAGACTGAGCAGACAGTTAAATTATGTACAGATAATTCACACGTGCAACAACAATCGTTTTGATGCAAAGAAGACATAAACTAGTGATGTTCCAGTGGAAAAGGGCATTAAAACATCAAAGGACTGTGAGTTTAAAAAAAGGCAAGATACACAAATGATCTCATGAAAGTGGCTATTTAGCAGAGTGAAAAAGACTAAATATCCAAGCAAAACTAAACATTTTGCACTCCACATCGAATGCTAAACAAGGTGCCGTCACTGTGTTAACAAAGTTGTAACTCTGGGACTCTGCCTAAAAACAGAACCAAGATGGGACTCTGCCTAAAATGGACCCAAGACGAGGAAACAAGCTGCAAGCGAGTCAACGACCTCAAGCAACGAGACTGGTTGGAGGACTGCCGTGAAACTTAGAGACTTACCAGACAAACCAGTCTAGGTCTGCTGTACACCTAAAACCACAGTATCCAAAAGAAACTGTGCCCTGCTACCTGCGTAGCTAAAAGATTCAGCGAAGAGGACAGAGCGGACATGCGATGTCATGGATCCTATACCGAGGACTGAAGACTTTGTTACAGCTGTTTGTTGATTCTATCGCGAATTGAAAGCTTTGTTGCCAAGTTTGATCCAGTGTAGGATTAAAGACTTTGTTGTGAGAGAAGAGTTTTTTGTACTGGACACTTCAACAGATTGAGTTTCCAAGCCAGCAGACCAAAAGTCTAAGCTTCAAGGAACCATTGAGTATAATTCAAGTTGCATTTTCCTTTCATGGAACTAAATGAATTAATTGTAACACATTCACATAGAATTGAACTGTTAATTATTTAGTTTGCACACTTTGTGTGTGAAATAACTTTTAGTGAAACTTGATGAAGTAACTAGAAGTAATCAACCTCATTGTTGTATGAAGAATTTCTTTAAAAGTAAACTTTCCATATCCTTATTATTATTATTTTATTATTTGTTTATTTAGCAGATGCCTTTATCCAAGGCGACTTACAGAGACTAGGGTGTGTGAACTATGCATCAGCTGCAGTAACTTGCAACTACGTCTCACCCAAAAGACGGAGCACAAGGAGGTTAAGTGACTTGCTCAGGGTCACACAATGAGTCAGTGGCTGAGGTGGGATTTGAAATGGGGACCTCATGGTTACAAGCCATTTTCTTTAACCACTGGACCACACAGCCTCCTATATCTATATACCATTAATAAACTTAATGTGATATATTCTAAGATTGTCTGCATTATCTCAGATTTACTCTGTTCATGCATGGGGGCATGTGTGTGTGAGTGAGCGACTAGCTACGTCACAGCTTGCTCGAACTGCAGTTTGTGTGTGAGGCATGAGTGCGAGAGTTTTTGAATTGTGTTTTGTGCTTAAAGACTAAGACATTAACTTTCTGACTTTTCTGATTTCTGTTTACTATTTGTGTGCTTAATAAAATACTACTATTGTTTGAACATTCTTTGTGTCTGCGCGTGTATGTGTGTTCATAGTAAATCCTCGATCTTTGTAACACGTCAATTAAATATTGTTAGTAAGAGAACTAATCAACCCAGATAAACATTAAATTATTGAATTGTTCCTACACCTCGGATAATGCCAGGTAGCTTTTGATACAGAGAAAAATCATAACATTTCTGTATTGGAGCAACATAACAGTCCTCTGAACAGAACTCCGAAGCACTCAGAATGACTGAAACATTCTACAAGGTGACAAATAAACAAAATGCCATTTGAAGGTAGTTATCCTTTAAGGTTACAGAAATATAAAAATAAATCTCAGAACAATAATTACATGACTGCAATGTACCTTTGCTGACAGGCTCAGGACTAGTGAATGCACAGTGTGGCACAGAGGGCTTTGAGTTCATATTCATTCCAATGCGGTACATCCTCACTATTACACAGTACTCTGTGCCAGGTTCCAGTAGCTTTATACTGTGATTCACTGTGCCTTTCCATTTTTCCAATTGTTCTGAGAACTGTAACATATAAATAAAAAAGGTAGTTTTGTGTATTTATTCCAATGACAAAATGCCTTTTCCCAATTTAGATGTACTGTAGGTTTCACTTTTACATTTTAAAGAAATATATTTTTAAGCTTTCAACTTTGGGAGACAGTGAATTGCAGAAAGTCAGAAGATGAAGTGCTGAATGGTTTCTTGGGGGATCATAAGGAAATCTCGTAATACTACTGCAATAGACGAATGTATATTCTTGTGTACGTATTTCAGTGATTTGTTTTAATATTGAAAATGGCAATTTTAGCTGTTAAAAACTACTGCTCAATCAATTGGAAGCAGGACTTTGTTCCATTTGTTTTATAATAGGATTTCACACTTACCTTGCACCCATCTTTCATATTCTGCACTTCAATGCTATAGTCAAACTGATGGTAAAGTGTCAGCAAAGTCTTTTTTCCTTTTCCTCTGGGAGGTTTGATCTGCATGCTGAGATAATCTCCACACCCAGAGACAGACACCTCCGGTGGACCAAGGACTGCTAGCAGAGGGAGAAAAAAAAAAAGATTTAAAAATATCTAATGCACAACCTGTAGATTCAGGTATTCAAGAGTGCAGTGTTGGGAATAGTACTTTCACAGTGTCTACTTGTCTATATGGCAGGTACATTTTACCCAGAAGAAATGGTCTGCATTGAGCAAAACAGTCTATGACATGCACCACAGCTTCAACAATGCATAGTGGTGGGTCTGTGAAGTCTGGAGCAATAGCAGTCAAATGGATTGGTCATTTCGTGACAATATTCATAAATCTCAGAATACAAAAATCTGTCTTACTGTCTGAAAAAGGTTTGAAAGTGGAGCTCATTGAAGTCCAGTCGGAGTGCTGAGTCTCATTGAAGGCCTGAACCTGAGCGGCATAGTGCTCGTGGACATCATCAAACACTACCGTTAGATCACACTCTCTGGTACTGGTGACATTCAGGCATGACTTCATCAAAAACCATTTGATGGAGCTACATCATAAAGAAGGTGATGGAAAAAGAAAATTGAAATGGATGTATCGTGACCCAAATAGTATCAATAAGAAGCATTTGAAATATCTGCTGCTTACTTACTTGTACCTGACCCTGTATTGTACCCTCTCTGGAGTACCAAGTCCTGGTTCCCATCTCAGTATGTGCTGAAAGTTGTGAGAGCGGACGGTCACATTGACAGGAGCTGGAAACTCGCAACTGGCTGATTTGGGAACACAAAATAATACAGAATTATAAATCATTGGCTGGTTAGGATCAAGGCCACTTTAATAATTTTAAAATATGAGTTGTTCATTGGGCTTACAGTCAATTCACAACAACACCACAAACAAAATAATATGATACTGTTAAACAAAACGGAATATTATTAGAGTAATCAAGAATTGTTTCCATTTTTTTTAACATTGTAGAAAAGGCTTACAGTCTTGTCCAAGTAAATATAATCTAGGTTTTGCAATGTTAAATGCTACTTACCAATGGGAACCAGATGAAGAAAGCACATGAGTTTTATGAACTGTATCATTTCATGAAGAGTCTCAACATATTTCTCCCAAAAGATCACAGACTATCCCTCTGAGATGTCTTGTGAATGAATGTACACTCAGTATGCTTACTGTGAGAATCAGACAGACTCCAGGCATCATCTGGAAAAAAAATCCATTAAAAAAAAACATAGCTTATTTTTGCTAAATTCAGAACATTTTGAACAGAAAGGCATTGTACCTAACAAATGCACGGTTGTAAAAGTGTAATGGTTAAAAACACTAGTGTCTGTAGGCAGTTGGATGTTATTGTACTAAAGCAGCGAGGCATGGAAAGGGTTTTGATGCTTATTTACATTATATAATACTTCGTACCCCCTAATTTATCAAAGTAAATGTAAGGGATACACTCTAGTTCCCACTCTAACAGCTGTCTGAGGTTACAATTACTTTGTGAACGTATAAGTTATACAGCCCTGTAGTGTTTGATTACCAACCTTTTCAGAGTAGGGACCACTAACTGCGCAGGACTATAAAAACAACGAAATACATCCCTTCCAAATGCTAATTCTAATAAATGTAGCTTTTTGCAAAATACCTTCTGTAACAAATAACTAACAAAAAAGGCTTTACACCATGACCACCCCTCCCCATCCTCAAAAACAAAAACAAACAAACAACATACTATTCCCAAAGTCTAGGGAAAAATAAGAGCGAACTCATTCCAAACTAGCACTATTTGTAACCAATCGTGTTATCGCGTCGTTATGCTGCAGAAAAGACTGCAAAGTTTATTTGATTAAAAAATAATCTAAAAGCAATTAATTGTGAGACAGATAAATAAAAGTAATTTATTTTTCTGAAGAAAAAAAAACAAGGGTAAACGATTGATGGTGCAAATGAATAATAACGCAAAATTGAAAATTGCAGTGCAAGCATAAACACAAACAGTATTTTAAATGCATACTTTTCCCTCCGGTGTTGCTCCTGTATTTTTAGGTGGATACAATATTATTATCAACGAAAGATCGTCAACTTGTAGCTGCATCATTGTGTAGGCCAAATGAATGTCCTAACAAAATCTACTTTAAGTAAAAACTCACCCTGAGCATTCTTTCGCCATCTTGCATTAATTTGAACTTGAATTAAACACTGACGCACATCGATGTAATTTCCCCTCCCCCCCCTCTAAAAGTAAAGCACTGTGTAAAATCTTACTTGGTAGACATGGTGCTTCAAGAACCATACACCGTTGATCTGCTGCAAACTGAATGATTGGCTTTGTATTTAAGGGGTTAAATCGCGTTGGGTTTAAAATTTATCTGGATATTTATAGAGGGGCATCACCTAAACAATATTCATTTCTTTTTTGCTCAGCCCCAACACTGATTTCAGGGTCAAAATAGCTGGCACACATGCCAATGTATGTACTATAGTTGAATAAGTAAGTGTATTTAAGGGGAATATTGTTTAGGAGCTGCCCTCTATAAATATCCACAGATACATTTTCTGCCCAACGTGATTTTAACCCCTTAAATACACTGTTACTTATTCAATTATAATACATACATTGGTTTAACCTCTTACATACAAAGCCAATCCTTCAGTTTGGAGCAGATCAAAGTCTGAATAAGAAACTACGAATAAGAAACATACTATGTTAATAATGTAAAGAAGTATATGTGTGTTGTTGCTTATGCACCGTCAGATTACTGTTTTCAGTTTTATTGTATATTAACATATTTATGAAAGTTATATTGTAATTTAAGGGTACTACCGATAGTATACTGCAGTGCATTTCCAAAACCTCACAGTTCGTGTTCTGAACGTCTGACACTTATTTATAAACATAAATAAATAAATAAATATACACCCATGGGTGTAGGCTACATAAAGCATACATTTAAGTATTATTATTTTTTTTTTTTTACATTTTGTTTTCCTTAGTTGATATTTTTGTTTTGCTTACCTGAACTAAAACAGAGCTTACACGTTGTTAATTCTGCAACCAGATGCTGAATTTCATTAGAATTGCGTTAGTTTTCCAATTTTGTTGAGTATCCTTTTGTGATCGAACAAATTCAACCATCGCATTTGTTGTAGATTTCTTGCGCTATGTAATCAATTGAGTTTGTTCGCACTACACATGGCAGATTATCCAGAACTCCAGACCTTGTTACACGAGTCAGAATGTGTCACACATGCTCTCCTGGGCTGCTGCATCCACATTTAGAAGCAACAGTGTATTCCTTTTCATTTTAAACAATAAACAGATAAAGAATACACAATAAACCACTTTGAGCCATGTTAAAACAGAAACGTAGAGGCAAAAGTAAACAGAGCTGAAGCTACTGTTGAATTAGCTTTTTTTTAAATTCACGCCTGTTTTTTTTTTTAATCAAACCACCTGCTGATTTTGCAAAACTTGAACCAAACAACGAAGTTATGTATTTTGTTTCCTCTTAAGCACTCTCAATGTTTTTATTTATTTATTTATTTATTTTGTAAAATTAACATGGTTCTTTCTCCTTTCAAAAAACAGCCGTTAATTAGAATGGAGGAAACGTTTTGCCCTTTTTATGTGGCCACTGTTTAAAACATAGCCCAGTATGTCCCTAAAATAATATAATCAAGGTTTTAGCAGCAAACCAGGAGGACATAATCATCTTTTTTGCTGTGACTCCTATTCAGTACCACCCCAAATAGGACAAGTGAATGTAAGCATATTGGCTCTATGAATTGGTTTACATCAATTGCTATGTTGGCTGGATTTCTGGGTGACTCAGATATTTGACTACCTCAGTTATTGTGGACTACTTTACTTCTGGTCCACAGTAAGAACACAGGGAACAAGTATGTACACACTGCAAGTACAATAGGACTATTTGGTGCATATAGACAATGAGCCATGTATGTGGGTAGCTTAATAAAGCTATCATCAGAAGGTTATATTGTGTTGCTTAAATCAATTTTAAATAAGAAAGGACAGTCTTAAACCTACCTCCTCTGCAAGCTGATGTTCTTTCCATGAAACATATGAGCAAATTGTCCTTTAAAAAATAGTCCTGTCTTTTACATAATACACTGTCTTTTACAAGCAGTGCATTTCCAAAACCTCACACTTCACAGCAGGCAGCGGTGTGGAGTAGTGGTTAGGGCCCTGGACTCTTGACCGGAGGGTTGTGGGTTCAATCCCAGGTGGGGGACGCTGCTCCTGTACCCTTTAGCAAAGTATTTTACCTAGATTGCTCCTGTAAAAATACAACTGTGTAATTGTATGTAAAAATAATGTGTAAAAAATAATCTAATTGTATGAAAAATAATGTGCTATCTTGCAACAATTGTAAGTCACCCTGGCTAAGGGTGTCTGCTAAGAAATAAATAATAATAATTACAAAAGAAAACTGAAAATGTAGTTGTCAGGAAATTATAAACTTGAGCCACTTTCAAATGTCCCAATTATACTGCAGTGTTTCAATCTTTTAAGAACAATGCTGATTTATTCCAGCAGTATTAAGTTTCTTTTATACAGCAAAGTGATAACTCACAGCTGAGATACTACTTACAAAATGAGCTCAGCATCTACAGGAAATGGCAGGTTTACCCCCATCAAAAGGTGTCAGACAGGAAACCGAATTAACCAGCAAAACGTTTCAGCCCATGGTACTGTACGGTGATTGTCTCAATAAATTCCCCAGAGGTAACGTGTTTCTTTTTATTTAATTAAAATTTAGGATAATCCTTCTCCAACTATTCCAAAATGCTCTGTACTTTGACAATGCATCTTCCTATTAGTGAACATAAATAACACATATTCACTTCGTGCCAAGGCAAAAATGTTTGAACAATCATTGCTTGAATTATCTTTGGGTGCATACATTTTCATATGCTTACAATGTCATTTATAAGCGAGTTTACGAAACAGATGTAATGCAAAAACCGGGTACTGAAAAAGACAACACATAAGTGGGGTACTTAGTGGAGGTATTTAATGAGGTAAAAAAATGTTTATTCCAGTGTTTTTTTTTGTTTGTTTTTTCTGTAGCTCTGCCACAAACTATATATCCCTTTTAATAAATACATATGCTGAAAAAAAGTGCAGTTAATCTCAAGTCCCATCAAGATTCATGCTTTGAAAACAGGCTTTGGACTACTATCTTAGTAGTCCAAAGGGCAGCAGTGTGGAGTAGTGGTTAGGACTCTGACCTCCTGACCGGAGGGTCGTGGTTTCAATCCCTTGTGGAGGACACTGCTGCTGTACCCTTGAGCAAGGTACTTTACCTAGATTGCTCCAGTAAAAACCCAACTGTATAAATGGGTAATTGTATGTAAAAATAATGTGATATCTTGTAACAATTGTAAGTCACCCTAGATAAGGGCATCTGTTAAGAAATAAATAATAATAATAATAATAATAATAATAATAATAATAATAATAATAATGTGCTGACCGCTGCTCTTTACATCTATAACATTATTTCAACTCCCTTTACCAGCTGAGGAACACTAAGCATGTACTTATCAAATAATTCAGTTTGCTAATACAAGGGCCCCATACAGTACAGCATGTACAACTTTGTTTTTTTGTTGCAAAATTCGCTTGTTATTCCAGTTAGAAAAAAAATGAATTCCATAGAATCATAAAAAAATAAAAATAAAAACCTGCAAAGCTTCTAGGATTGCGAACTGAGAATGAAAAGGAACAGATGGTGCAAGCTACAGCCGGGGAAAGCTACACATCCACTAACGTCTCAAGTACCCAGAAAGCTCACAGTCATCCTCCTCCTCCTCCTCCTCCCAGTCTGAATAGTATCTCTGCTCCTCATTGTCGTTCATTTCTACATTGAGGTGGTCTGGAACACAGTTTACAGATTCTACAGACCCCAATAGAGGAGGTTCTTGCTGTTCCTCTTGCAGAAGTTTGCTATCGTCTTGGTACAGAGCCACCTCCACTGGAGGGCTCTCCAAGACTTCATCATCATCATCACCATGACTCTCCAACAGTACTGAAAACAAAGGGACGTCTTGATGGCTTTCCTCCTGTTCAGAGTCTCTCCCCTCAATTAAAGGTTCTTTCTCCTCCAGATTTGGTTGGTCTTGTGACCGCTCCACTAGAAGTTCATCACACACAAGCAAATGCTGCTTCTGTGCTGGGTCATCTGGCTCATAGGCTTGCTTAGGCTCCCCCAACAGGGGAGATGAATAGAGGTAGACTGGAGGTCGCATTGCTTGTGCTTCATACCCATCTTCACCCCCACTGTCGGTGTCCTCGCTTTCACTGGAGTCCAGAAGTGTCCGACTTTGGCTTTTCAGCTTGCGTTCCTGTTTGTAGACAATGAATACAGGTACTACAGGGCACCTCTCTGCTACTAGGCACTGCTGTAGACTGCAGGAACTGTGATGTGGTGTAAAAGAGGCCTGAGGACATGAGAGATGAGAGAGAGAGAGACTTTGACTATTAAGTATTATTTACAAATTACACATCATTAACTGATGCATTGTGTGACGGCATAAAATTTGCTCTTTCAGTCTTAGTTTACCTGGGTCTTTATGTTGCCCTTCACTAGCTAGCTCTCCTACAGCTCTTTTGCACACTGTCCCTTTAAGATCTACCCAGTTGTTCTGTATCATTGTTTTGTGTTCTGGTCTTTACCAGAATGATTTACAGTTGAATGTACACCTTGGATACATTTCACGTATAAAATATCTATACTGGTGTGTGACAGAGATCGAATGATTCTTGGTGTTAGATCTCCCTCCCGACCTGTGAGGGCGCTGTGTAAAGGGAACAGAGTACTCTTGACTAAATGGCATGACAATTTATTCCTTGGGTTAGGTGGAAGCTGGCCATCTAGCAAAGGGGCAGAGCTACGGTACCCAAACTCAATGACCCAGACGGGAAACGGCGTGGCATCCGCGGACTGGAGGAGCGGGTGCGCTTGTTAACCTAGGGGTCATGGGGGAGGGTATAAAAGGGGTCGTAGCGTAAGTGATCTGTTCCTTGGTAAATGGTTAGATACAACCTACAAGGAGCCTGTGTTACGTTGCTGAAAACCGTGAGTTTTGTTTTGTGTCTGTTAGTGTTTGTTGTAACTGTCTGTCTGCCTGTCTTAAACTAGACTACCAGTAACACGATCCAGAGCTGTAGCGCAAGCCAGCATCAACCCGGACATCACTTTCACCCCTGCATTCACGGAGAACTGTATTACACCACTAGCACTTATTCACTGTCACTAAAAACTGTGTTTGTGTTCTGCGTTTAGTGTGGGTGTACGTAAACTGGACTTTTTGGTTACGGGTCAAACCCGGGGATTATAAATACTTACTGATACACACCGCTGTACCACTCCAACATTATTATTTACAGGTGTTTGCCATAAGGCTCTGGACACTGTAAAACCATTCAATAAACACCCTTGCATCTGTAAATCATTGTCTGTCTGTCTTGTATCCGCTCTGTACTGCACACACCACTCTGTCACATGGTGTCACTACAAACCAGGAAAATGTAGGTCATCATATACAATACTATATCCAATACAGTGATACATCCCTCATTTAAAGGCACATGAGCAAGAATCTTCCTGCCAGTCTACAAAACATTGTAGAGTATTACGACACAATCCTGATCAAATAAGTATCCTTACCAGCACTTTGGGGAGCTGTGTCCTCGGCTTGCACAGGTAACCACTGTAGACCAAGGCTGCCATAACCGCTGCACTCAGCACGAGGGGAACACACATAGCAACCAGCAGAAAGGGGACTGGCAAAACAACATCAACAACATATAAATCACCGTTTTGTGAACTGTAGTGCTCTTGATATCCGAGGGGTAATAAAACCACCCCAATTTGCTTTGTGACCATCCATCAATACCTATCTGAATATTCCCTGTACTTGGCCTTAGGTGGAAACTGGCACTTAGTGAGTGGTGTAGTGGCTTTGTGATATGGAATATCCACAGGGGGCTAAATAGAGACCACCAATGGATTTCTTACCTGAACAAGTACATCGATGAATCCTCATTTGGCCTATATAGTAACAGCAGACATACAACCCCATTACTCTGACAGCTGGTTATGGACAGGCACTGATTGTGTCTATCTGTCACACTGGTGAACACAACAGTGACTTCTCCAAACCTTTTTCATAGACACCTGCCTTGTACAAAACTCTTGGTTTGCACACATATCTGCCTACTTATCAGCCCTCCATATTTTAATCATTGGAACAAAACAAAGCCAATACGAAGATGTTGTTGTTTTCATTTAAACACTAAAATGCCACCTTGTTTGCAATTCCCACACTACATTCAATTAGCCAACTTTGTATTAATGGTCAACTCGGGTATAAAAATAAAACCCGACCCGACCACGGCCAATCCGAACCCGACCCGATATCGAGACCTTTTAATTTTTTTCATACCCGACCCCAATATCGCCATAAATAATATCAAACATGCTATTGAAATACAGAAAGCATATTTCGAGTCAAAACCCAAATACTCTCAGCGAAGCATCCAGTTAGATGAACATTGTACTTGGTAGTCTCAGATACACACATAGCATCATGTTTGGATAAACCTAGCTAAAAAACAGCAAAGTTAACATTGAACATTAAATTATATGTCAATGACTTGTCATTATATCACACCAGACTAAACTCAATGCCAGAGTTTTATCAACAACAATGTCTCCACTGGAGGATGCCAAAACTGGTGAAAACAATGTCATTTAAGTTTCTCAAACCACGGAATTTCATGTACGACTGACTTGGCCCTGCTGCAGGGCGAGCACGTCCTTTTTCACTGTGCTGCTGCAAAGATGAATTTCCCATCTTTTTGCTGTCATATTTAAGTAAAAGTTTGCAAGATTTGCACTGTACAAATCCACTTGAACTTTTACTATTGCGGAAAACAACAACGTCAAAATGTTTCAAACAGAATATTTACCCTTTCCAGCGACAGAACTTTCCACTGCTAAACATTCTCCATTAGACAGCTTTCTTTTTATATCAACAGCCTCCGTACTTAATAATGTAGAATCTCTTTTTGGCTGTATTTTTTACAGCCTAAACACGAGAACGTAGAGACGCCTCTCACTGCCCGCTTCACGCTTTGCTCACATGGGATCCATCATAAGTCGGAAGTAATTTTAGGAGGCATTTGCATGAGGAAAAAAAAACACTTGCTAAAATTTAATAATGCATTTACTTATAAATCACTGAGCCGGTTCGGATCGGGTAGCCAGGCTTTACTTTGTATACTGTTTAAAACAATACTAAAAAAGAATAACTAAACCAGTAGCAATAATTGTATTCAATCTGCACTCCAGACAACAACTCAACAGCACCATCTTCAGGAAAAGGGAATGGACAACAGAATCTAGTATTTTTTAACAAGGGGGACACAATACAAATCCTTATGACATAATCCATTAAACTTTATAAAACATACTTCTGAACTATGAATTATTTTAAAAATGAAAAACCTATTCTTTTAAACAAGCGTATATCCATAGTAGAAATAGCACAGTACAGTACCTTTGCTTTTACCCTCAGGGCTTGTGAATACACAGTGCCACTGCGAAACCTTTGAGTTTCCATTTGTATTGGCTGACATTCTCACGCTGACGCAGTAATTTGTAGCACGCTCCAAATTGTTGATTTTATATTCATTTAATGTTGTTGTCATGTCTGAAAAAGAAGTCTGAAAAAGAGGTGTATGCAAAAAGTAGTACGTTAGTAACATACAGTACATATTCATGTCCATGACTGAAAAAAGAATTGCTACCCAGCCACTGATACTCTCAATAACTCATGCCAATGAACGTCTTTACCAAGTTTGAATAAACACTATGTAAAATCTGTGCTTGCCTGCAATTGTTACAGCTATTCACGTGCTCAGACTTCTTAACTGCAGTTATTTGGCATACTGTATCCTCGCTATGCACAAGACTACGTACACACAGAGGCTAAATGCAGTTGCGAGTTCACCTTTTGCTCTTAATACAGCTTGTATACACACACAGTTCGGTTACAAAAGGCAGTGACAACCGCACTAGTTAATCCTTTTCAGAGCAAGTATCGAGTGCAGTTATTAATTCGGTTCGGTTAGTTAATGCGCACTGTGTGTGTGTATTACAACCACACTAAGACAACCGTAGTTGGTGCTCAGTGCAACTCATTTTTCCACCGTCTCATCTTGTGTTTTGGCACTCAAGGAAATGTCTCAGTAAAAGACAAAGACGCCGATACGACTCCTTATACATACGTACATTTTTAATCCAGTCATTTGGAGATCACTCAAGTCGTTCCCACCAGCCTTCTGACGTCTAACGTCATGGTACTGCAGATCGTCGCCATTGTATTTAGCAGTGCAGAAAAAGCAAAACGGTGTCTCCGCTGGTTTTGCAGAAAAGAGCGCAGCTGTGCATGACGAGCTCTCGATCGATTACATACAGTACTTTCTACCAAAAGCATAAACAAAAACACAGTCTCCTTGCTGTCACACAAAACCTCACGATCAGCAAGTAATGATGGCCCGAGTTCAGTGGCTTGTTTAAACAGGGAGTGCACTCACTTCAGTAATGAAAGGTGTGTGTGTACAACAAACAGCCACAGCATGTGCAGTTTGTAAATATGGTTGTCGAGCCAACTGCAGTGTGTGTGTATATAGCCTTAGTTATGTTACAGTTTGGCAAGCACAGGAAAGCCATCGCTCTGTGTGGACTCTTCAACTATGACTAAACCAATGTATTTCTTTGTTAGTCTCCTTCTCCTGAATTCAGCCATTGTCAAGCTCCAAATCATATATTTTTATTGCTTTCTTTAAAAAAAAAGTTTGGATCCAAAGCTTATCAATAAAAAAAACTTTTATTTGGTTTAGCAACCCTCTCAAATTATACCAGTGGTCAGCCCCTGTTTGGTGAACTGTATGTATTCTGAACTTAAGAGGTGAACTCTTGCACTACAGGGTCCTCAAGAGGATTCTGGGAAGAGAAAGCAGTAGGTCATATTCATGGCAGAAAACCAGGCCTCTTAAGGTGTTGTACATATCTTTACACAAACTGAAAACAAGAGGGGATACCAATATATATATATATATATATATATATATATATATATATATATATATATATATATATATATATATATATATATATACACAAACACAATTCAGGTATTTCCTGAACAGATCTGTGAGCTGTGAGCTCACCTTGCTCTGTCCAGCCCTTTTCATGACAATGAAATACTCAAACTCGTGATAGACTTCCAACAGAGATTTCAGAGGGCTCAACTGCAGGAAAAGACAATCTCCACACCCATGCACAGACACTTCTGGTGGGCCCAAGATTGCTAGGGGGGAAAAAAAGGTTTGGAAATATTTAGTAAAGTGACACTAAAAAAAATGTTAAAGTTGTCTATATACCTAGTTATGAAATACTGACTCACTCTGTGAAACAGGTTGGAACCATTTGCTCTCAGTCCAGCTGGATTGCTGTGTCTTAGTAATGGCTTGAACCCGAGCCTTATATACTCTGTGGATGTTCTTAAACTTTTTTGTTAAGTTGCACTCTCTTCCATCTTTTACTTTCAGACATCTCACCTGCGACCACTCATTATCCTTTCTGAAAAACAAAGGCATGATTCAGTTTAGAAGCTAGTCTATAATAAAGCTTGCAACAGGATTTTGTGTGACAAGATGTATGATATGTCCAGAGGTTAAAAACAATATGGCAGTGAAAAGGTTAGTTCCCACTGGACACCACCTGTATTGGTACTTTACTAAGAGAACCATAGAATACTGCTTTCAAAAACAGTCTGACAGCAAAAGGTCTGCATCATTATTATGGTCTGAGGTTACAAAATGAGGCACTGAAATGGTTAATGTTACTGGACACCAATAATGTAACTTTTTTTTAAGACAATCATGGCGTACATCTGTGTTAGATTTTGCCAGAGGAGTTTCCATAAACTAAAAAAATGAAGTTTGTCAGCTGAAATGGTATATGAGATATTACCAGTGCAAAATGCAGTTGCCCCAGCAGAGAAAACCAGGCGCTGCTGATAACTCAGTTAGGTTATACAGGCAAAATAACAGTACAGAGGATAAATGAAAGCTTGGCACATAACACACAATCAATTAAACCAGCTGTTTTTTTTTATAATATACACTACAATTTTCAGAAAAAGTACTGCACACTACATGCTAGGTGCTTGCTATGGTAAACAAAGGTCTAAGCAATGTAATCATACAGCATCTGCTTCAGTAACATATCCAATTCAGTTATACTAATATAAAATAATAATACAATAAAAACAGGTTAATGCTGTACTGTTACACTACTCAGAGAAACAAAAAAGACAGTTTTAATTTTTTTGCATGTTGGTGGGTTCATGTCAGTGTCAAAATACATGTGACTGTAGAGGTGAAGAATGAACTGTCACTCCTGTTTCTTTTAAATTAAATGGTTCTGTTCACATAACAAGTATGCTATTGCCCATTGCCTGATCTGAATTGAGTCGCAAGAGGTGTTTTCTTTATTTCCAGTGTACAGTACACATACCTGCAACACCACTCAACTCTGTAATTCATCCCCATGGGAGTGCCGGCTCCTGGTTCCCATCTCAGGATATGATCAAAGTTATTTGAGTCAATAATCACATTGACAGGATCTGGAAGGACAGAAAGAGCTGAAATAAAATAAAATAAAAAGAATAGTTATGCAATGCAGACATCAACATATAAAGAAATGAACTACAACAGTGGTGTCCAATCACGGTCTTGGAGGGCCATTCCACTCCAGGTTTAACAGGTAAAACAACATAATTAACTACTTCAGGGTCTGGAGGACGAAGGTTTAACTGGTTTAATTAAACAACTGAACAGGGTTTTAGACTGGAAGGGCCAACTTTGGCCACCCCTACACTACAACAATGGAAACACATTTGAATGGATTGAAGTCAAGCAGAACTGCTTTGTGGCCAGTCATTGCTTCATTCTTTAATAATAGCTATGGTTAAATAAAACAAATAACTGTTTCATGGGCTGAGGATAGTTTTAAATAACAATATGCATCTAAATGGAGCATGCTGCATCCATGCCAAGTAAAAACAGGTTTTCCAAATGTTTTTTCTTTTACCTAATTCAAACACACAAGCACATACAATGTTTGGCCAGTTTGACACTTACTTCTATGCAAAATTGTAAAATTAAACCGAGCAAATGACAAATCACAAAACTGCCGTGGTTGGCAAACAGGTATTGATATCTGAAACTTACCAATTGAAGCCAAATGTACACAACATACAACTTGGATTAAATGTACCATTGCTTTAGAACAAATCAGGTTTTTCCTGTGCCCTTTTCCCCATTTTCTCAGACCTAAAATTAAACAAACAACAGAGGTAAGCTAACCCCTTCCTTTGTGAGTCAGTGTTTTGTTTCTAAGCAACACAACTGTTTTGAGAAATTCAAGCATTTCATTTGTGGATACTGGTTAAATACTGTAATTAATAAACAAAAGTTAATTAAGTACAGGAAAATATATACTATTACCAAAGTAAAGTGGAGCACTTTATTTATTTATTTATTTATATTATTAATTACACTGTTAAAAAAAAGAAAGAAAAACCTGCGAAATTTGACACTGCTCCATTAGATCCCACAATCCTTTGCGCGCAGCGTAACGGAAGTAAATATAGAGCTGAATGGTGCAAATCTAATTTAGTGTTAATAGTAAATTATAGATAAGATTTAAACATGGCAGACTACAGCTTAAAATGTTCAATGTATGGCTTTACAATGTCAAACATGTTCTGTTTTTTAGTACAGTGGTCCATAACATTACGCACTTACTGTGTATGCCAAGGGAAAAACAGAAATGTTCCTGTGCAGTGTAACTTACTGCAGGGTCCATCCAGAAATATTTTTCTTATATTTGTAAAAGCTACAGTATAACAAATTAGGATATATACCTTTCCACATTCTTACTGAGAAAAATGTGATTAAAGAGAACGTTTATGTTAATAATGCTTACCTTTTTCTATTTCACGTTCTGAATTCCAAAACAAAAAAACAACATACTTGAGTTAAATTCAAGCTTTGATGCTGCGAAAGCAATTACACAGAAATGCTGTTTGCAAATGCGTGCTATTACTTCTCATTGAAGAAAGATTTTAAAAAAACTGAAACCACTGTGTGACTCTCTCTGTATTATGAGCTCCTCAGTTAATTTGGCGATTATAGGTCTGGAAAGCCCCTTAGAATACTGTGCTTCCAAAAAAATGAACGGTCACGTGATTTCTCCGTAGGCGTATGGAACTGGAAGAAAAAAATAAAGGCGACACTCCCACACGAAGGGGTAGGGCAGTGAGTAATACGTCAAATGAAGCAAGTTTTGATTAGGAACGACAAGAACATGTTACATCCTATACTGCATAAACACCTGCGAGCAATATTCTTCTCCTGTAATGTATGTGTTTATTGATATCTGGAATTGGGTGTCAAAGAAATTGAAGACATTTTAGCATTGATTGATTTCCATTCATACCACCAGTCTTCTTACACGCAGTATTGTAACGCTGTAGGTATATGACATAGTATAATGCAGTATTTTGGTACAGTTACAGGAAAACAATACTGAAATGACACACACGTCAAGCAGTTTTAGACACAGTTCCTTTTCTGTGCAGAACACTCTTATTTTATTGTATTGTATTTTATTTACAACAGAACACATCAGCAAGTGAAAGCTATTCTGAGCAAAGTAAGATCACTGTGTCTACCTGAACCTTCACTGATAGCTGTGCCAGGCATGTGGTTCGTTGTTACAATCTACTTACAACTGTTAATATCACTGAGGGTTAAACACTAAATTGTATTGCCATAACAATCTTTATGTGCTTTTTTAGATTGGGTGAAAAGCTGTGATGAGAATACTAGTGCTTGTGAATGCCACTGCTCAGCTCTACAACAGCTGGATTAATTCCATTAGCTCCATTACATTATTACTATAAATTGAGTTTAACGTTAGTAGATGAAAGTGACTAGGCAATATTGGCTGTCAGCTGGCTCAAAGGGGCTGGGGAAGAGGAGGTTTGGGAAATATCCCCCAATGCTGGGGAGATGTTTCACACTGTAGGCTTTCAGAGAAGAGCCACCGTTAAGTAGGGCCAGGTCCAGAAAGGAAACCATGAAGGATATGTGTGGGGTGTCTTGAGGCAATGGCCTTTGTTTGCCTCTAGCTTTCTCCAAGCCTTCTATGCTGAGGCCTTGCTCTGGGAACTCCACCCTTGCGGCGCTATTGTATATCCTCAGCCTCTTTAAACCGAACACGGTCAGGTACTCCGGGGGGAGGGGATTGGCCCCACATGCGGCAAGCCTGAGATCTGACACAGAACTGTAGTTAACCAGCAGCCTGAGTACCCATGGGTCCTTCAGCCAAACTGTCAGCCCCCCCTGATAGGTAAACCCAGTGCTGCCTGTGATGCTGGACAGAGGGACTGTCCTGCAGCTGCACAGCATGTTGGCCTGGGCTTTGTTGCAGTCCTCGACCCTGGAGGCGCAGCTGCAGTTGCGGACGCTATTGTTGTTGTTGTTGTGGTGGTAGATGAGGGTGCTGTTGTGGGGTTTAGCTGCAGCGAGGGGTACAAGGACTGCACAGAGACTCAGAGTGCTTATTAAGAAAGGAAAATGGGGTGTCCTGGAAACCATTTTGAGAGTTGTCTCAGCATTCCTGCATGGTCACCTGCATCTCTAGTTACTCATCGGCTGCAATCTGAAAAGAATAAGTATATCAGTAATGTAAATACTGTATATCTGAACCATTTTGCAGAGCAATGATTCATTTTTAAGTGTGGTATAGGAGGAGTTGAACATTCTGAATTCTAATAGATTTTAGTTTAGGATTTGGAATGTTTACCTCAGAGTTCATAACATTTAAAAACAAATCATCGCTATTATACACCATTACTTTATAATAAAAATACCTTGAATGTTTTATTCTCTTTTCTTTTTGTTCTCAGATTCTTGAATCTATTTGTTTTCGCTTTTTACTTAACACTGTTCTGCAGGTCTCAATAGTTGCTGTAGTAATGGAGTGTTTTCATTTCAGTTTACACTAGTTCCATTTGATACACTAGAGAAATCAAAAAGCTGTAATGTATTGTAACATATCCATGGCCTTAAATAGCTATGAGGACACCAAGGTCGTGTCCTTGGTTGTTTTTTTGCATCATAAATGCTGATGCTCATGTAAAGTACAAAAGACTCCTTCATTTTCTGTTGGTTTGCCATGTAACATAGATTTGGAGGTTGAATAGTAAATACCAAGCAGTCATATAAATACTGCCAGCTATAGCTTGAAACCTAAGTTTGACCTCGGTAGAATGTCAGCTCTGGTTATGGCTGTGAACATATCCTATGAGAATGGAGTGGTGGAAAGTTTGTGACGGTGTAGAATGTAAAGTAACTTGTGAGAAATGTCCAAAGTGTAATGAAATGTGAGTGGTTGTCCAAACTGTAATCTTCAATAGCTCAGCCAATCAGGTGTCAGTACCATTAAAATGTACAGTGGGATCTTTCTTCACTGTGTGGAGTATCTTCTAATAACAAGTGCCCAAACAGTATAAACAATACACCTGTACTAGCTCAGACAGTCATACGCCAAAACACTGAGAAAGTGTTACGTGAAGGAGAATAAAAAGAACGTAATATTTCAAATTGGAGACATTGAAAAAGACAAACCATTTGTCAATACATTATTTTAGTATTTCCATTTAGTATTTCCGTTTGTCAATACATTATTTTTAGAATTTTACCATTTACATTGAAGTGTTTGATTACAGTGGAAGGTAATATATTGTAGTAGCTTTTTTTTTTAAATGATGGATAAAAAGGTTTAAAGGTTTCCATGTGTCAGTTCTTGTTTTTAAAAACCATGGAAATGCAGTGCTGACGACATCTGTTTAATGCGCAAGATTGGAGGAAAAGTAAATGACATTTAAAGACCACTGAAAGGGAACCAAAACCACCTCTCTGACATCACTGTTCAACCGACAAAGAAAAACATGCAAGCAAACTTCATGATAACAAAAGCTTACTTACACACACCAGTTCTCACTTCATGTAATTGGAGAAAGTAACACAATTATATTTTTAAAAGTGATTATTTATTTATTTTTTTCAACAAGACTCAAAATGCTGGTAGTGGCTCTTATGCTTTTGCTTGTGGTTTTTTGGGTGGTTTTTTTTTGAGAATATATTGTCTAGATGTTTTGTCTGTTCTTATTCTTCCTGTATGTATTTTTAATTATGGAAAGAAGACGTCATACCCACTGTGACCATACTGGGTGTGCTGTACAACAACAACAAAAAATACTTTTTAACAGTATATTATGCTTGTGTTACTGCTGGACTTATTGAATGTCTAAATGCTTGTTGACAACATTAATGCACAGGCTTTGAATGAAAAATACCATTCAGTTATTATGTTTAATATTAACAAATAATGATTTGATACCTGGTGCGTGCCCTTCAAGCATTACTGTTCTTTTGATATTCAGGGAATGTCTTGAGACTTTAGCCAGGGCAATGTCTGTGTCCTTGCTCTCCTTCATTAACATGCAGAGCAGATAGGGCATTGCTTTTTCTTCTATTCAGAGGTGCCTCGAGAGCAAAATTATAGATGCTGGGAAATAATGTTCAAGTTTCAAACCAAGAAAGATTTGAACTGGTCACTTTCTGGTCAGAATTATTGGGCAAGGGACCTTTTGTTTTGCTGATACTTGTAAAATCTGTTTCCATGGTACGTTAGCACCCTACACTACTAGTACATGCTCTACAGGGGGTCCATAACAAATATATCCGAATGCAAATGTTCACATGGATACACATTATAGCTGGTGAAATAATTCCAGAAATCTCTCTTGCATTCCCATACGCTATGTAGGTCTCAGGTATGCAGTTTTGAAAGAAGCAAATATTAATTGCAAAGGTAGAGTAAAAGAAAGATTCTAGTTTGCCTTACATTCAAGTAGTCAGTTTCATTTCCAAGGTCATTTCACCAAACCAGACATGCAAACACAGCTTTCTTTAACCTCATGTGGATCTTGATAGAATGTTTTATATTATGTGTGTTTTGTTCAAAACTGCAAATGTTAGACCTGCAGTACATAATGAATGCACAAGGGGTTAGATTTCTGAAATGATTTCAATAGCTGTAACCCATTTAACACCTGAATGACATACTAGATTTTCACAATAGCAGCACAAAGTGATCATTTGGCTTTACACGTATCATATTATATATTGATATGAAGCATTAATAATGGGAAACCAAAAATATGAGGTATACTAATAATAATAATAATAATGACACTGCTGTTCCAGCGCCCAGTCCTTCCAAATGTTTGTCAGACTTGCTTACTCCCTTGCTGCACAGAGTCCTTTTGTGGGTGGTCTGTGAGTTCTTCATTCTGTGGGTTTCTGAAGATGAATGCACTTTGTAATTGTTCAAAGTAGACAGACCCTGGGTGCTTTCCCATGTTGTAATGCTCACATCAAAACCAGAATCCCAGACTCCTGTCAACCTAACTGCATTTGATTACCAAACTAATACTTCGGATTAGTATTTAAGAGGGCCTATACTAAATCACATCTAATGGTGAGTTTATGAACAACATAAAACTGCTACAGTCAATATTATCTAACATGAAAATTAAAATCTAAAACATCACGTTTAGTGGTTGAATGAAGTATAAAGGTTAGATATCATGCCAAAAGACTACAAAGTCAGTTTTATGGCCATTGGACAATACTTCTTAACTGAACTACAAAACAGATTAATTTATGACTTGATATCTTTCTGTCCATCTAGTTTGTTATTACCTGTGCATTTTAAGAATTGTAAATGCTTTTACAGTAACATGACATGTTTCCTTATAAAAGTGTATGCCTGGTACTGTATCTGGTAGTGCTGTTTTCTCTAAGTGAAGGCATTCTCCCCCTTCCTGGGGGCTGCACATTCCTGAGGAGCACTCCCTCAAGAGTGCAAGGCTGTTTATATACTCCCACTGGACTGTGATTAATAACCCAAATGAACAGCAATGCTGTTGGTAGAATTTCATTAGCTGCTCAGTAACTTCTTCATGTTCTCACCCTCTGCAATATTCTCTGGTAATATAATGAATTCAACACTCACTGTAAGGCAGTGGTGTTTGAAGAATTGCTCTTAACTAAATGTATTACTATTATTACAAAGCAAATCAATACTGGATTTATTTATAACAACGACAACAACAAAAACAACAACAACAACAACAACAACAACAACAACAATAATAATAATAATAATAATAATAATAATAATAATAATAATAATAATAATAATAATAATAATAATAATACAACTTTTTGTACTATTTTTACTCTTTCAGCACATGAATAACTTTACAAAAAAAAAAAAAAACTTAAGACATGTGCATTCAAAGGACAGCTTTACTGATCTGCTGTACTGAGTTGAGTTCTATTTCCTATTCAACAGGTACTGTTGATAATGTTTGTGATTGTATCACCAATTATGTGGCTTGTCACCTAACCTTCAGCTCTGAGACACGACACAGAGTCCTGTTTTGGTGGAACATTAAGCTAAAGCAACTGCCTTGTTGAATTTGAAAAGTCATCTCCTGTTTGCAAAGGAATTTGAGATGTTTGTACATAGAACAATATTGGATTGCATGAGATAAAATTACATTTTCTACGCCCCATAGGTACAGTGTAACAGGCAAGTGTTAAAGTATCAAAATAATACAATTGAATTAATTTTGTAATGTGTGACAATAATAAGCACAGCATTGTGCGCGCGTCCAAACTGAGGAGACAAACATCTGTCAATGAGCGTGTGAGAATCAGACCAGTCTCTGAAGTGCTTTCAGACAGCTATGGGCTAACACAATGAGTTTCTTCATGGCACACATTATGCCTTTTATTCTCCTTTGGTTACGAATAAAACAGAAAACTAAAACCAATGAAGAAAACCCTCTGAATTAAAGCTTATTCAGTGAAGCATTCTCTTCTCTCCTTGAGAAGAGCTTATAGCTGCCCGCTCTGCTGTGATGGGCTGGGAGGCTTTGAATCTTCACATGTACCCCCCTTTGGTTTAAATCCCATACTAATGTGATGTCCTCACTAGGGGTGGCACATAGACATACCCAATCTGCTATGAAGTTCTGATCAAACGAATATTATGAACAAATCTGGGCATTTTTATTTTCATTTAGTATTGATGTCATATACACTTCTACCTCTTTTGTTTAATTTTAAAAATGTAGTGTCTCATATATATATATATATATATATATATATATATATATATATATATATATATATATATAAGAACGTTTTGGGATATTCGTATCAGTGTTTCCTATACGATTTGACCAGAAAACACATTCTTTACGAGATACACAAAGGGAAGTAGCATGCATGAGTCATTGAATATGGTTGTAGAACCCTGCAGCTTTACATCTGCCAATCATAAGACATGACATGACTGACATAATCTGAAACACCTTCTTCTGGAGTTGTATATACCTTTATCTTTTCAAAATAACCAAATGAGTAGCTGGCCATTTACTATTATTTCAGACAGGAAAAAACAACTTGAAAGATAAAAAAAAAGAAATAATCTAAAAGATTAATATCGACAAATCCTGGATCAGCAACTGACTCACTGGGTGTGTCTGAACAAGTCTAGCAACCTCCTTGTGCTATGTCCTTTTGATGAGATGTAAAACCGAGGTCTTGTTGTAAGTGACTCTGCAGCAACAGTTGTTGATGCATAGTCCACCCCCTAGTCTCTGTAAATTGCTTTGGATAAAAGTGTTTGCTAAATTACTAATTAATAATAATAATAATAATAATAATAATAATAATAATAATAATAATAATAATAATAATAATAATAATAGCTGAACTTCTACTTGTCACAAAAAATAGTTGAAAATATTTAGGATTTGGGAATCCAAGTTATGCAGCATTTAGATATCACCTTAGTTTTCCTCTGACTCGTTCATTTTTACCATGTATTACAATGTTTACCATGCTCATCACATTTGCCTGTACATTGTACTACAATAGTATTGGTAGGCTACACTTTAGGCCAAGTCTGATAAATTTCTCACTGAATGAAAAACAATGAAGACATCAGAGGGACAGGAATTAGTCTGCAGATTCTTCTGTTAAAATGCATTCTTAGTCCTCTCAAGCTCACAGTTTAAAGCTGAATGAATCAAAACAGTGAATAGTATGTCACCAGCCACAAGTGAATCAGCTGATTTTACAAGCTCCTAACTGTCACACAATATAAGGCACTATGTTCAAAGCATGCGGGTATATATTAAATACGAGTAAAGGAGCTAGCTAGAGCATAAGTATTAATTGTGAATTATAAATTAAAAAGTACTTACCTTTTTATTTTTTGTAACAATTTGCCACCTTTCATAAGAAAACTGAAAAAGTTTTGCAGGCGTTTTCTCACGTTTCTGTTTTCTTGATAACACACTTTAGATGCCAACACTCCTAATCTTAAGAATCTCTAGATGGAATGCAGCCTCTGCACTTGCTCTGCTCCTTTGCTTTTCTGTCCCCCCCCCTCGTGTCTCCATAGCAACCAGAAGTGGAGTCTGTGGCCTACTGATTTAATTATTAAATCAGCAGGACAAGCAAAGCCCTTTCTATAGAAACTCCCCCAAACCATTCATTTAGATTGTCACAGTTGTTCAGAACTTTAAACAGCTTGTTCCAAAATTTACAGATGGCAACCATAAGCTAATTTTAAAAGCACATAACAGAGTATACAAAACGTCTTAAACAAACATGCTAAAGCTAATAACTTTTATTCTCCCATCTTTCATTTGCGGCTATTGTGATTTATTGAATTGAAACATTGACCCTTATTTCAATAGCTTTAATTCAGCAGTTACTTGTTCTTGTGGATATTCTTGAATCATTTCCAGAGTGTCAACAACAGTCTAAAAATGCCATAAACACTAACCGTTTTCTTGATTTACCTCTCACTCATTATCTGGTGCCCTTGAGCAGATATCTGTCAGTGGCCTGGTACTCTCAAAATATATACTGGTAATTGTTTTTATGAACAAATGGGGTTGAAGAATGAATTTCTCCATAAATAAATTATTTTTAACCAATTAGATTTGTATTTAAAATTCAGTGAATCATAGTAGAATACTTGGCATAGTCGTGGATCGTATCTCAATAGCCACAAATCAAAGAGCCTAAGTGTATGTCCTTGTGCACAGGTTTCCACTGTCAATCTGGTAGAAGTAGTGTGTATTTGGTTAGCTTCAGATCTTGATCATGTTGGTTTAAGTATTTGTTCTCTGTCACTAGGAGTATATGCTGCTCCGAAGCTGTCTTGAGATATGCCTCAAAAGATTAGTCACCCACAGCATGTTAGATAGAAAGGGTTTAGACATCATTGTGGGTTCATCTAGACTGGTGTTCTACTGTATTATACAACAACTGGACACTGCTCTCCCAGTGTTTTTTATGGTCAGCCTTTCTGCTATTAGGCTACTCAATATGAAAAAGATGACTTTAAATAACACAGTTTACTGCATAAACCACCTCTTATGAAATGCTTCCCAGGGACACTCGGTGGACTACAATGGTTATTAATAATGGTATAATACTAATAATGACATTACTTTGGCATGTTTCTCGGTAAGAATGAAACTCACTTGTTTAAATAATGACCTCTGCCTTTATAGACTTTTGAGTCCCATTAATAAATTGTAACAATGCCATTATCCCTTAAATCACACCTTTCAAGAAATTAAACTGTCACAAAAAAAAGGAAAATTTGGGTACATTTTACCTTTAATAACTTTACTAAAAGAGCTTTGTCATTTACAAAGGGGAGTTTCTTCCACTGTTTGTTTTTAACATTATTTTGGGCAATTCCCAAGGAATAACATTTTCACCCTTAAATGAGTCATTAAAGTCAACAATAGTTGCAATGATAGCAACAACATTAGAAAAATGTAAATGCTTCCCCACCTCAGTGGCACAGGAATGTTGCTGATAGCTTAGCGTTTGGACATACAATGTTATATGTACTCTTGTACTGTATTGTAGAAGTTATGTGTGTTGTTTTTTATATCAACCTTTTGTATACTCTATCCTAGCAACCTTTTCACAATTTAGCCGCACCTAGATCTTTATCAGTGGTGTTTGAAGCCTGCCTGTCTTCTGTACCGTCTTGGTATGAGGGCATGCCTGCCCATACTGTGGCCAGATTGTGAAAGCCTTTTACTCCAATTACAATTCTGAAACAAATAATAAACATGGGCTATATAAAGACCCACTGCAAGAACATTCTTTGAACAGACTTCAGTTATTTTGATATTTTGTAACAACGGTAAGTCGCCCTGGATAAGGGCATCTGCTAATAAATAAATAATAATCATATTGTAATGCATAGCTGGAACCTGCCCGGTTCCGGGTGCCAAAGAGTGCCTCTTGTCTGACTGAGGAGATCCATGCGAAGTGGGATCTCCCAGGGCTGGCCATGTAACAGCTGGCACAGGGTCGAGAACCAGATTCTCCTGGGAACCTGGGGGCCACTAGGAGAACTGACACCTCCTCTAACTGGACCTTTTCGAGAAAGGCCGGCAGCAGTATAGGCAGGAAAGCGTACAAAAATGCTTTGGGCCATTCGTGCGCTAGGGCGTCGACGCCGAGTGGACCGCCTAAACGGTGGAGGGAGTACCACAGGCGAAGCCGAGGCGAAGAGATTGACCTGCGCCCTCCCGAATTGCGCTCAACTACCGCAGGGTGGAGTCGCCACTCTGACAGAAGGAGACCCTCCCTCGAGAGGAGGTCCGCTGCCCAGTTCACCACTCCGTGAATGTACGCCACCCGCAGGGACAGCAAGTTCCTCTGAACCCACATCAAAAGCCAGAAGGCAATGCAATGCAACCCCGGGGACTGTAGGCACCTGGTGGTTGACATACGCCACCACTGTTGTGTTGTCCGTCCGGACCAACACATGGGTACCTCTTAGCACTGGGAGGAAATGGCGGAGAGCAAGGGAGACTGACTGCAACTCATTTCGTCCAGCGGTCCGACCAGGATCCATGGACTACTCTGTTGTCCCAGACTGCCCCCCCAACCCAAGTTGGAGGCATCTGCCATCACCACTTGGCGGTTCAACACCACTCCCATGTTTACACCCTCGCGCAGGTGAGAGGTTGTCCTCCACCAGCGTAGGTCTACCGAGCACGTATGAGACATTGTCAGCCGACGGTGTCTGTCGCGTTTGGGATGTAGGTGGAACGCATTGAGCCACGCTTGTATTGGGCACATGCGAAGTAGACCCAGCTGAATGACGGATATTGCTGCGGCCATCAAACCCAACAGTTTCTGGCACAATATGAGGGTGACCTGCGATCCCTGTCAAAACAGGGAGAGGCAACCTTGGATAGTTTCACCTGGTATATAGTTCCGACAGGTATGCGCGCATCGTGTTTACCCACTTCTCATATAAAGGATACAGAGTTTACTCGCTTCTACTCTCCTGTGATATGCAAATCCTGGGTTAAAGACAAGATATTTTAACGGTATGCGTCTGTGTTGTGTTGCGGCGCGCGACACTGATAGCTGAGCGCTCGTCTCAGTCAGAACTGTGGCGGTGGCGTGACACTGGACTGAGTGTTCCGTTTGTGTGCGAGTGTTC